>OX596263.1:844308-1409085 GCA_951394255.1 Polyploca ridens
AGAAAAGAAAGTATGGCCCCGAAGATTAACGAAAGAATGCTTAAAATTTACAATCTTACAAACAAATCACTACTATAAGCTTCATAATACAGTGCAGCTGTTAGTTCCATCTCACTCGCAAGTCACGCCCCTCCGCACGGCGCGCGCTAACATGGCGGCAGCTGCCGACCAATAGCGGTTTCCCGCGCTTTGAAAATGTATTTTTTGCGCAGGTACATCGGTAAGCCATATCAGTTGGGTACTACTGTACCCTTATAATCGGGCCGTATGCATCTATACTAATATAATAAAGCGGTAGAGTTTTTTTGTTTGTTTAAACGCGCTTCCTTTGGAACTACCAGTCGCATTCGAAAAATTCTTTCAGCTGATAGGAAACTACGTTATCCCCGAGTATTATAAACTAATTTTAATCCCGGGAACGCGAATGAAACCGCGGGAGACAGCTAGTTAGTAGTATAAAGCCACTCACACTGAGCTCCATAGAGGTGCACACATAAGTCCAGTCATGTAGAGGTCGCGATGAGGTCTCCTCGCCCTCGGCTCCCACTGCAGTCTTGATGGAGTTGAACACGCCGGTCACCGTGCGCTGGAACAATCTGACGACAAACGTTACACAAAAAAATATATATTAACTAGCTGCCCGGCGCGACTTCGTTCGCTACCCTACCCTACCCTACCCTATCTAAACCATCCAGGGCGTCACCCAAACGCATACAAAAAAATTCAACTGTACGTGTGTTTTTCACCAAACTCCTCCTAAACTATATTCACAAATCAGCCCGGCAGATGGCGCTGCAGTTGATAATATAACCTAGATACCGACTGCAGCGCCATCTGCCGGGCTGATTTGTGAATATAAACCATCCAGGGCGCCACCCAAACGAATACAAAAAAAACATTCAAATCGGCCCAGCCGTTTAGGAGGAATTCAGTGACATACACACGTGCAGTAGAATTTTATATATAAAGATAACCATAATCATCACCATCAGCCTTTCTTTTAAGACCACTGCTGGACATAGGCCTCGTCCAAAGTGCGCCACTCCTTCCGGTTTCTTGCCACCCGCATCCAGCCCAAGCCGGCCACTTTTTTGAAATCGTCAGTCGACCGGGCTGAAGGCCCACACTCCGTTGGCCATATTAATTAACAAGCGATCCCATATACCCCTTTAGGGAGAAATATATTTTAATTTAAAAGTTCCGTAGTTTAATAGCAAAACGGAGCCCGAGGATTGAATGATTATTATATAACGCTGACGATAAATCGGACGGCTTGTCGGAGAAGTGTGTCTTCGGCCGTCAGTTTCGGGAAACATGGTGAGAAAACCATAGCGCGGTGGTAGGGTACTTTGTAGTACCCACCTGGCTGGCTACCACCCTCAAGTTGAAAATCTGTCACCAAGCACTTTTCGGTATGTTCCGACAGCTGCACTTGAGAGCCAGCTCCTTCTAGGCTTTGTGTGCTTACCACCTTCGGCCGCATCATCACTTACCATGGTGAGATTGCGGTCAAACACAGGCTTATAAATAGTAAAAGTAAAGATCGGATAGTGAATGTCAGGTATAACCGAGGTGGTACTCACTTGTCAAGCCGCTGCATGTTGTTGGAGGTCTGTCCCGGGGACGTGTTCCTCTCCACGTTCATATCGTATTCATCTAGTGACAACAACATTATGATTTAAACTATAGAATTTTATCAAAAGTACCCTGTGCCCTGTGGTTTCACCTGGAATATATACAGGATGTTTTTTTCTAGAGCTAGGAGCAAGCCGCCGCCGCCCCACCCCTTCAATCCCTCGCACTCCCCTTGAGTATTACGTCTACACTTTAACTTATTACATGATTTTCCATATTTTTTTTATTATTTTTATTTTTATTTATTATTAAATAATAAAGTATTTCTTTTTTATTTTTTTAGCACCAGTATCATTTTTATTATCGACCCTGAGTCGCTCGTCGTTGACCAAAACAACGACCTGTATACTTTTTTTAAATATTAAATGGGTTTGTGCTTGACCACAATCCCGTCTGATGGTAAGGGAAATGTAGTCAAGGGTGGACCGCGCGTACCCATAAGATGCCTGTTCACTCTGGCCTTGAATAGACCCATGTTATAAGTGTCTGAAAACACGTTGTCCAGGAGAGCATTCCACAACTTGTAATTTTTTTTGTATTTTTGTTTGTAAATTCTACATAATTACACAAAAAGGATATGCAGACATGTTTATACACACAAATGCATGTCCTGGACCACGACCTGCGGCTAGATAAGTGGAATCTTAACTAACTACGCCAGCTGGCTTGTAATTAAAGTATCAAGTTACCTGCGAGTGTGGCGGTGTCGACAGGTCGGGAGGAGTGGTGGTGGTGAGTGCGACCGCGGGTCTCCTCCGCACTTTCCCACCAGATGTCCTCCCTGCGCACATACATTATGATTATACCACACTGGATAACGAATATTATGAGCTCGTGCGGTCACCATAGCACGGTGGTGGTACTTAGTACTTTAAAAACTTTTTAACAAAAAAATTAAACCGCCCTGTCGCTGACTTCAAAACAGTATCAGATAAGAGCTATATCATACTTTTTAGTGTACTTTGAAGGCAGTTTAATTTTTTTGTTGAAAAGGTTTTATTATTCAATTTTGAGTTTCGTATATGCGTTTTCAATACTTCACAAGATTTGTCACTGACCGAGGATGTACATATCATTGATGAAATTTAGACAATATTGAATAAAATGATTCAATCGCGATGTTTCTGCCGTTTTCCGTTGAGGAAATCCATCAAAGTATTTCCCCTCTATGTATCTTGCCGTGCGTGAGTCGCACTGCATACTATTTCATAATATAGGTTCAACAAGCTCTGTGACAATAAAGTTTTTTTTTTATTTTATTACTGCTTCATGGCAATCTGTTTTTGTACAATAAGCCACTCTTTTGTCACACACGTCACAATAAAGTGGATTGTTTTCATTTTGTATTAATTTATCATGTGATAACTGCAGGCAACGTTAATTCTGTGATATGACAAAACATATAGTACACCTTTCTAGCCGTTGCAATTTTTTTTATTGCTTATGTTAGGTGTGAGAAATGAGAGGTGTGGAGTGTTAGACAGGTCCGCCTTTCTCCAGCTGGGGCAGGGGCAGGGGCAGGGGCAGGTGAGATATGTGTGTCATTACCTGGTGGGCGGGCTGGTCTCCGGACGCTGTCGCTGCTGCAGCAGGCAGCGCAGCTTGGCGATGCTGGTGGATAAGTCCGCCGCCTCCTCGTACTCTGGCTCCGGAGACTCCGCCAGGGGAAGCTCCAGAGGCAGCTCCAGGGGCGGCGGTAAGGGCAGTGGCAGCGGCAGTTGTGGCGGAATGGACTTCGGTTGGGAGGGCTGCCCAAACACACTTTAATTTCTATGTTTTTTATATGACTAAGTCGATAAACAAGCATACGGCCAGCCTGATGGTAAGCGGTTACCGTACCATATGGACGCTTGCAATACACGAAGCACCGCTGACGCGTTACCGACCCTTCCCTCCTTCCCTATGAGCTCTGGCGACCTTACTCACGCGCAGGAACACAACTTTACACAACATGCACACTTGTTATTTGGCTGCAGTATTCAGTAAGGTGGAGGTACGAGGTCAGAAGTCCAATGGTAACGACTTTTCATCAGGCGGGAAACTCTAGAACCAATGTCCGGATTTTCATGCGATTTTTGCCTTTACCTAAGAGACTCCTTGAGAAGAATCATACAATATAATCGTATAAGCTCTAGGAAATAAAGACAAATTAACTTACTACGCTGTCTTGAGATATAACCCTATGCTGCTTCACTAGAGGTGGTATGGTTGACCCGTTGTCTTCTACAAATTAAAAACATACATGACACCCAGGAAATGTCGTGATAATTAAAAATATACCCTACAGCTCAGGTGCAGAATCGAAATTTGAACGGAAAGACGAAGAGGTGATGATATGAGTCGAAAAGGAGTAGATGCCATTAGTAGGACTTTATAATAATAGACTAGCTAAAGTTCGTAAGTCATTTCTGGGCAATAGTGTGCACTGTTATAACAAAATACCACTTGCGGTGACCAAGATGACTGATTTTAAATTTAAATCACATATAAAAGTTCTGAAAGAAAGAGCTTATTACAAAGTAGCTGATTATATTGAAGATAAAGATGTCTGGAAGTAGGTAGCTGCACTCTGCACAAGTGCACCTTGCTCATGCTTATACAAAAGTCAGTAGGTCAATAATTGTGTTTTTTATATTTTTAAGGTTATTATTTTTTATTTATTTTCTTGTTCTTTTTTCTTCTGTATCTATGCTTAGGTATATCTTTTTTATTGTTAATTATTTGGAAAAAAAAAGCCAAAGATAGTCAGATTGTCCAAAAAATATTTAAAAAATGTAACCTTGCTGAATTTCTTGCCGGATTCTTCTCAGTTGAAGGCCGAGTTCCGAACCGGTGGAACCTTCAGTAAATGTGACCTTCATAAGTGCCCTTCTGGGGCCTAAATTGAATAAATGGCTTTGATTTTGACTTTGAGTGATAAAACTCAAAATTAATGCCCAAAATTACTCCAAAAATCAGCATTTAGGTTTAAATGGAAAATCAAAAAAACTACGGCGGAGAGCTCATTCCACAACCTAAGAGTCGATTACAAAATTCTGGGGGCAGGTATGTAGACTTACCTTTCTGTAGAACATTTGTGATATGTTGTTCCTTAGCTCGTGTCAGCTCTGAAGGTGATGACTTGTCGCTTATCTTCTCTCTGTGATGTAATAGTAGCTTTTCCTGTACCAACAAGTTTTTTGGAGCACACCTCTATAGTTTTAGTACTCTGTGGTCATCTAAGTAGTAAGCGTACACATTTCAAGCTCCGCGCCAAACGACGCATCAAATCAATCTTATATCTTTACTATGGCTTTCATTTGACTATAATCTCATGGTAAGTAATGTTGTAAGCATAGAGAAACTAGATTTTAAGTACAGCTGCAGGAAGTTGCCGACATTACCTGCGAATCATCACTGAGACCTGTAAACCGAAGCCCTTTCTTCAGACCAGCTATACCGAAGTCGAGGAGGCCTTCCATCATTCCAGCAGCTTCATCCTGTATAACCAATATGGTATTTTTATCAGCTGACGGCAAGGTCACAGCCGCCTATGGGCATTTGCATTATTAAGGGGATTGACGCCTTTTTTTGATAACCCCATATCGTAGCACTGAGGGAAAACTAATGGGGAGGTACGTTCGACTAAACCTTGTGTGGACGATCGAGGCTCCACATCTCCACAGGAACGAGTTGGTCTCTCATCGTTGGTGAGTGGTGCGGGGGTAGAATGGTAAAAGTATACTGTTATTTTATGATGACCGTTTATTAGTTATGCGTTTTCTCTCAATATTACCAGTAGGATTTATTACCATAGATCGTATACTGTCCTATTTTGTAACTAAACTGATCCAATACTATAGTGTATTTTCTATATAAGTGGTATACTTCGCAAATATGAGTCATTTAATTTAGCATAGATATACATCTAAATAGATGACGTGAGTGTATGTACTTCGCGTGTCAAAATCTGTGCAAAAAGGGAGAGCAATGCTCTTCTTTTGAAACTGTTTCGCGCGGACAGGGAACTCGCATAAGGCTGCATGTCCACCAGAGATGTGTAGCGAGGGATGTGTTTAGTTGACAAATAGGATCGCTTCATTTTCACTAATGCCAACCTAACTAAATCAATCTTGTGACATTATGGTAGGTACAAAAAAAATAACACGTTTGGTTTTCATACGGATGGATGCGTTATCTATTTAGATTTTTGTCTGTGATATTTAGCGATATTCATTAGAACAATCCGTCAGACCTTGATTTCAACCAGTAACCCTGTTCCTATAGTTCATGGCCTCATCATAAAGAGGGTATTTTACTCATCAGGAAACCTGTAACTGCAGGTTAAGCGTATTGCAAATATGGCAATGAACTCTATGTGCGAAGTCTAGACTCAATAAATCTAGTATAACGATTAATAGAACTGAAAATACTGTATCAATACGACATGCGACCGATTTTTTTTATACTTCAAATTCGGCAAACAAGGTAAATGGTTAAGCACCACTGCTCGTACCCATAAATTTGTGCCTTATGGTTTACGAAATAAGGTCATATTTCCTATGTCGCTGATATAATTTCGCTACAAGTCAATACCTACAGTTGTGAAAGTATTTAAAAAGGTAATATTGCATTCCAATGAACATTCGTAATATCATGCACTAATTAATAGAGTCCATTAAACGTCTTGTATTTGATGACTGATAAAAAAATGGTAGGTTATTGTACGCCTCGAAAATCTAATGTTCGAAATAGTTGCCAGTGAGGGTAGAATGTAAATGTTATGTAATGATTCTAAGCTTGTTTTGTAAGAGTAATCCCACCAAAAACATTCTGTAAAAAACTAGCCAAGTCTCGATGGAGCTGCTTGTTTATCTCTAACTAGCTGTCTCGCGCGGTTTCACCCGCGTTCCCGTCATAAAATATAGCCTATGTCACCCGGGGGTAGTGTAGCTTTCCAACAGTGAAAGAATTTTTCAAATCGGTTCAGTAGATTCGGAGCCTATTCAATGCAAACAAACAAACAAACAATCAAATCTTTCCTCTTTATAATATTAGTTAGAAAAGTAATGAAATCTAGACAAAGTCGTGCCAAGTCTAAGGTTCCTTACTGCGATTTCTTTATTATTATAGTTAATGTTGTGCCGTGCGCCCCGATTGCTGAGTTTATTGGAGGCTCTTCTCAGCAAATGCAACCTTTCAGACCGGTATTAGAGTCTTAGAGTCAGGCTATTCATAAGTGCCTTTGAATGTCTATTTGAATATTTGAATTCCAAAACGCTACAAGTGACCCAAATGCGGCATGCACTTGAACCAAATGCGTGCCCCCTGGAGGGAATAACTCCGAGATTTATAGTTAGTTTTTTTGGCAGGGCAGTCATTTTTTATTTCATTTAAATTATTGCTTGTTTATTTAAAAAAAAAAACATTTCGATTCCCAGATTGGTGATTAAAATAAGATTTTTTTTACTTTAAAGAATAAAATAAGTTTATTGGTAAGTAAAATGTACTATCATCAATATTTGGGGCATATTCCGACTATTTGAATACGCCCCTACGCAAAGAGAGTACTCCTGATAGTATTGCCACAAGGACCGTCGACCAATGGCTTGCGTTGCGTGTGCGTGTGCTTTAAAGTGTAGGTAATTAGATAATTCCACTTGTTTGATGTGGTGAGGTCGAGGATCTTACACGCATTCCGTGAAGACATAGAATTCACTCCTGCTTTAAAGACCTCTAGGTAAACACTTATCCTTCATGCATACCAGTCTTCAAACATCCAATAAACACATGCTTAACTAACAGAATCCATCTCAAAAACATTAAATCTAAAAGCAGAAGTTAAGCAGATAGAACGTGCAAAAAGACTAACATACACTGGAATATTGCTTGCGGGACACATCTAGGTTTACGTTTGCTTGGACCTGGAGGTCGCCAATCTTTGTCTTAGCCTGGTGGACGGTGGTCTGCAGGTCCTTGAGGAGGGCATCGCCTGGTTTAGGGCTCTGCTCCTTCTTAGCTTCTTTCTGAGGGCTGGTGTCCAGGTCCAGGTCTATGTCTTCTTCACCTAGAGTTAAATATTACTTTAAGGTACAATATCCATTATACTTTGACCAGGAGAAGTTTCTGACTATAGTTACGTAAACTTACCAAACCATAGTGGTTGGGGCGATTTGCTTCTCGGCGGGTTAGGGCTCCCGTCCGCGTCTTCCTGCCCCCACAAGCGGCTCAAAGTGATCTCCCCATCCAGACTCGCCAGCAGGTCCTGCCCCAGGCTGATGCATTGCAGGTCTATATCTGTGTCCCAGGTCTTCACTGTACCTAATGATGTATATGTTAATTTTGAAAAATGTGGGACCAACTAAAGGTTATGTTGTTTTTAATAAATATTTCTTGCGTTTTAATCTCAAGTACCTACCTATGAGATGTCAATTTGAAATGTGCGCATATGTCGATAGATTAACATATGTATGTGCATTTAAAACATTATACAACTATGCATTGGTTCCTTAATTACAAATATACATGAAGAGAAAACTAATATTTACCATGTTTAAAATATGTTACAAGTTTTTGGTAAAAAATCATTATTAATACAAGCTCTTAAGGTGACTGTACTTTTTGTTGTCTGTACTTGTATTGTCATCCAATATAAATAAATAAATAAATATCCTGGGACATTCCTCACACACGGTCATCTGATCCCAAACTAAGCAGAGCTTGTACTATGGAAACCAGATAACTGATATAATACATATACTACTTTTTGTTTGTAAATACATACTTAATATACATAATTACACCCAGACTCAGGACATACAGACATGTTCATGCACACAAATGCATGTCCTGTGTGGGAATCGAACCCACGACCTGCGGCGCGTAAGGTGAACCTTAACCAACTGCGCCAACTGGCCCGTCAGCAATATACTAATGCATACCAAATTTCAGCTCAATCTGATACAGGGTGTTGATAAAATTTTACTTGCAAGATTTAATTACAGACACAGGACGAATAAAAAAAGAATGAGACACAAGATTTATGTTTTATAACTGGATACCAGATATTACAGTGAGCCAGTTGCTTCATAGACTTCATAAAGGTCTACTCTACATTGGCAATCCACCTGGTAAAGCTGTAACAGCTGCCTGACGTAAAAAAAATGTATTACATAAGCATACATACCTTCTACGATCCTATCATATATCTTCACTTCATTCCTCCCCTGCCTGCCTCGTCGCTGCCTCAAAACTGGTGAATTCTTAATATCAACAGGTTCAGTACTAGACATGGCAATCTCTTCCACTATATCCTCTATCTTCTCCTTTACCACTGGTTCTTTTACGACTTCCTCAACAGCTATCGGAGCTGGTTCCTTTGGTGTAGGAGCTGTTTCTATTACTTCTGGCTCTTTCACTGGTTCTTCTTTTCTTTCTGGTTTTTCTTCTTTAACGTCACTTCTCTTGTTTAAGACGGTTAACAATTTGTCATTTAGCCATATGGGATCAGCTAAAGTGTTATCAATGAAGTTATCCAATTTCTTTGATAAGATACGGACTAAGAGTTCTGAATGTGGTGTATCCCATAGTTCCCATGGGATCAGTTCCTTCAGAATTATACGTAGAATGAATGTGCAGTGATCAGCTGATTCGCATTTATTGTCGGATATTGGGTGGGATTTCTTGTAGAGAGATTCAATGGTGTTTGTTGGGAATTTCTCCTGCCGTTTTAATGCTTTCTTGTATTCTTTTAAGTGATTAACAAGAACTATGCAGATATCCACAAACACATCTTTTGTTTCAATTTTGTTGCAGATCTGAGGAAGATTATACTAAATATAATTATACTGAATTATTATTCAATTTATAAACAATTTATTACTAATATTATAATATGCCAGACCTTTAACTGTTTGCTACATTTTCTAAGCATATCTACAATTTTATTTAAATGAATATTTGGGTAAAATTCTACTTTGACGGCAAAGGAGTTGGTCAGAGAGTAGCCTCAGGGTTGTGTTCAGTAACTAGACACAGTGTGACCAGTGCGATCGTCCGACGATCGCACCACATACTATTGAACTGTTACTGAACGTTACCATGATCGTCGGGCGATCACACGGTATTGTTACTGAATGCAGCCCAGGAATCTTTCTAGAATGTTAGTATCCTATACAGTTATATACACACATTCGCATTTATAATTCAGCAAGTATGCATACCTGAAAGGTTTTTCCAATCATTTGATCCAACATTTGCTTGCATGCAAAAGGAAATCCTATCTCCTGTGATATGTACGGCATATACCATGACGATACCAACTTCCTTTCAAGCACTGTAGAGATAACACTTAGTTCATTAGTATCATACTCCTTACATTCTGGAGATTTCACCCGATTCGCAGTCGAAGGCAAAATCCTCGATAGAAACGAAAGCTGCGGGTAATCTGCCACCAATTTCTCCAAATCATACTTCACAGGCTTATTTAAACGCAATAACCACTGAATAAACTTAAAACTAAACTTAACAGCGACCAAAAATAAAATTAAAATGTATAAATGAAACCATATCCCTGTTAAAGGAGATATATTCGTTATGTAGTTGAGTAATATACAAATAACTGTGCCACTGCACGATATAATTGTCACACTTTCAAGTAAATTCCTTTTCATTAACATTTTCACAAAATTTTCAAGAAATTGTAAATCGATCGATCAACGTTTGTAATTTCATGTTTTCAAAACAAATATTGATGTCTCTAATGTCAATGAACTTGAATGAATGATTGAAAGAATGAACTGTGGTTGCCTCATTCATTAATTGAATGAATACAGATGTACACATCAAAGTCATCAAACTGTGCTGCCAGAAACACAAACTACGAGTAAGTAGAGATACTGCCAGAATGAGGATCATTCACGTTATTTGTCGAGTATGCAGATTTGTAGCGGTATGAAATTAAATAAATTCTGTGAAAAAAATATTAATGATCAAAAATAACGAAGATACACTCAAAAACGCTCGCTCCCGTTTGTACACATTAACGATGACGTCATAATGCGGTGACCGAACAACTCTGGATATTTGTTAGTCTGCCGGGCTATTGCGTATCTTTGGTGGTAATCGTAACGAACACCATTAATTATTTCATCCAATGACGCGCACGCGGTACGACGCGATGATGACCATTCGTGGGCCCTGATTGGCGTTAATTAATGGTGTTCGTTACGATTACCACCAAAGTTACGCGGTATAGCCCCTGTTTGTAACCTTTTCACGGCTTAACCACTGGACTGGATTTAATTGAAATTTGGCAGGGAGATAGTTCAATTAGTGGAGAAGGACAAAGGACACTTCTGACTGATATTATAAACAATCTGTCCTGGTTTCACTCGCGTTTCCAGAATAAAAAGTAGCCCATGTTGTTCTGGAAACCCGAGTGAAATCGCGGAGGACAGCTAGTTTATAATATCAGTAAAATTAGCTGTTCACTACAGCTTCATGATGACGGTGATAATGAATCCGGAAAAAGTATCCTTTGTCCTTCTCCTGTAATTGAACCATATCCGTACCATTCATTTAAATTCGTCCAGTGGTTAAGCCATAAATTGGTTATAAACAGACTGACAAATATCCAGAGTTACGCGGTCGCCGTGTCGTGGAGCGAGCGTTTTCACGATTCTTGCATATCTTCGTCATTTTTGATCCGAATTTAATATTTTTTATAGAATTTATTGGATTTCATACCGCTACTAATCTGCATACTCGACAAAAACATGAATGATCCTCATTGTTCACAAAATACAATCTAATAATATATATAAAATGCCATTGTGGGTACGTAAATACGCAGTTTTCTCAATCACCACCAACCCCAATCAACTTCCCGTTGGGGTGGTAAATACCCCTTGGTCTCCAGGTGGTAGTAAGGGAGTTTGGTCGCGGTGGGTGGAAGGGGGTGGTTGTGGGTGGCGAAAATGTTAAAACATATACTGCTGTCCTTTTCTAACGCATGAGGACTTCTGAAAAGATCTCAAAATTTCTGGAATGGAATGTTCCAAAATGTGGAAAACTGTTATAATCGATCTGGAATGTTCTAGAAAGTTCAACAAATATCTGGAATGATCTAGAAAATTCTAGAGTGAATGCAAACTATTATAATCGATATAGCATATTTTGAGAAAGTTCTACAAATTTCTGGCTTCATCTAGAAAGTTCCAAAATGTCCAAAACTGTTATTATCGAGTTAGAATGTTCGAGAACGTTCTAGAAATTTCCAGAATGATCTGGAAGGTTCCAAAATGAGTGCAATTTATTATGATCGAGAATGTTCTAGAAAATTTTCCGAATGATCTGGAAAGTTCCAAAATGAGTGCAATTGATTATGATCGATTTAGAATGTTCGAGAAATTTCTTGAATGATCTAGAAAGTTCCAAAATGAGTAAAACGGTTATAACTGATCTGGCTTCATCTAGAAAGTTCCAAAATGTCCAAAACTGTTATTATCGAGTTAGAATGTTCAAGAACGTTCTAGAAATTTTCCGAATGATCTGGAAAGTTACAAAATTAGTGCAATTGATTATGATCGATTTAGAATGTTCGAGAATTTTCTTGAATGATCTAGAAAGTTCCAAAATGAGTAAAACGGTTATAATTTATCTGGAGTGTTCTAGAAAGTTCAACAAATATCTGGAATGATCTAGAAAATTCTAGAATGAATGCAAACTATTATAATCGATTTAGAATGTTTGAGAAAGTTCTACAAATTTCTGGCTTCATCTAGAAAGTTCCAAAATGTCCCAAAACTGTTATTATCGAGTTACAATGTTCGAGAACGTTCTAGAAATTTTCTGGGAAGTTCATAAATGAGTGCAATTTATTATGATCGAGAATTTTTGGATTGGTCTGGAAAGTTCCAAATTGTGTACGAGTGTTATTATTGATCTATAAAACCAAATCGAAGTGATATACATCTAAATATTCTAGAGTGATCTGGTACTGGAAATTTCGGTATATAAATTTAGAAATTCAGTGACTTTTCGTCAGTTCAATTGTGATTGCAGTCGAGTAAAAAAAGAACAAACTATTTGAATGTTCTGGAAAGTCTCTCAATATCGAAAATAGAAATCTATAATATGTTAAAAAATGTATCCTTATATATTTTTAATACCATTAAACATGCGATGTCTTTTAACCCGAGCAACGCCGGGTTTCGCTGCTAGTTAATACTTATTAACGATCAAAGGAGCATGGCGAGATTTGTACAAAAAAATAAAAGATTTTTAGAGACGTTGGAATGAAGTTATAATTTATCCTTGGTGCCTAAGGAACAACTTGAGCCATTTAAAATATTTTTAGAACCCTGGGATAAAAATCCGAATTTCTATGGCATGCCGGCGAATCTATTCGAAGGCGAATATTTGGCTACTATTCGCGACCAAAACCGTTATGTTGTTGTTGTGTTTTGCGGGGTTTATAAAATATTTCATGTATATTAACATGTTGCTGGTAATGTAATCTGGACATTGGAAGTGATTCAGAACCCTCGAAATTTTTTTTTTTTTGTACAAATCAATTTATGGAGCTCGCCATGATTCTTTTATTTGCGGCGTCGATTACGTACAATCGATGCAAAGCAAAAGGCGACGCCGTCCGCACTGTACCGGAACGCATCAGCAATGAGGAGTTTTCTGTCTAGGCTCTATGGTCAAAATACCTGAAACTCCTCATTCATTCGGCGACCAGCCTACGGACACGCGACGTGTATTAACAATAGACAGATGACGAAGTTATTCGATTAAATAGAACATTCGAATAATTCGATGGTTTTTAGTAACAATCGCCCATTGCTAGCTGGCATCACTGGATCTGCCAGCATGACATTTGACATTTAGCAAATGTGTACGTCACTTTCTTCGGTACTATAAATCTTTGAGATTTCTTGTTTTTTCCTTAATTCAATACGGTATTTAACAACATGTAAGTTAGTAATAATAATTCATGCTGCATTAAAAATCTTCTGTTGCAAAAAAATAGTACATGTCTCACAACAATCAATATTTTTTCAGGTCGAAAGTTACCTTCAAGATCACGCTAACTTCTGATCCAAAATTGCCTTTCAAAGTGTAAGTATTGACTCTAATTTGCATTTTAAACGCTTGCCTTACTCTTGTGTAACTTCAACGTAGATAACTAGCCCTAATATTTAAGATAGTAGAATATGAAAGTAACAAAAGTTTGAGATTTACTTGGCTTATTTTCACACAGATGCTGAGCGTTTGCGGGCTCTACGTTGAAGTTACACAGCTTTATCATGGACACAGCTATAGTACAACAGTTCCTCGACTTCTTCCAAGACTTCATTAATTTATGCCAGTTAGAAAACTGGCCTGTTAATGAGACCACAGAAACTGAAATTAAAAACGCATTTTTAATATCCCAACACATAGAGAAGTGTCTGAATAGACTTCAAAAACGAAGCCTGATCAATGAATTTCTGTCTACATTAAACAGCACGCAACATGCATCAAATGTATTCTTAAAAAGTTGTTTTGCTGATCCGCCAAAATATGTCTTAAAGAAAATTATAAATTCAAAATGTAAAATCAATCAAATTGATATAGGTTTTAAAGTATTCCTTGAATTATTTGATGAGGATGCACTAGAAATGTGTCTGTCTCAATTAATGTTAGAAACAGCATCAAAAGAGACTCTATTGATGAACTTATCAAAAGAAATACCCAAAGAAAAACTACTTGAGTTTAAAAGCCAGTTGCTTCTCTCAGAGCTTAATTCTTGTGAGAATCCAAAAGATACACTAATAGAAATGCTTAATAGTGGAAGTCAAGAAACCATAGAGTTATTAGTTGTAAGTTTATTGAATAAAGATATAAATAATCACAATTCCATAAACAATATTGTTTCTGCATTCAATGATGTCATGTTAATAAGAAATCATAGTTGTAAGAGTTTTTGGAAGTTACTCTTTAACGTCAAAGAAGAGTATTTACTTAAATTATGTTCTGATTATAATTGTTTGTTTAAATTGTTATCGGAAACATTATTAGACAGTGGGAAGCTATTACGGGAACATATGTCTGCTGAGTTCTTCTATATAGATCTGACATATTCACAATTAAAAAGAATAGTACAGAGTATATGTAGAGATGATAATTTGAAAGTGTTTTTTTTTGGCATAGTCGACAATAGCCACACAGACTTGGCATTCTGGGAAAATATACTCATATAATATTATGGTTAACATGCCATATTATAAAATTATGTCCAGTATTCTGTTTTTGTATAAAAATATATTTTTTTAACTCTTGAATAAGAACTTATTTATTTTCCTTTTTTTTATACTCTGTCTCTTTCCTATCATATTTTCACCCTTTTCAAATCTAATCTCAGTATTTAATTTAAGTAGTTTCCTCATTTCTGTACCAATAATTCACTAATATTAATAGCAATGTGGCAATTTCAAATATCTATCAATCTTTCAAAAGCTATATTCTAAGCTTGATGGTAACAATGCCATTTACTGTCCTGCAAAATGTAATTTGGTGCGCCTAACTATACTGTTGCCTACCAGGGCATTTTACATGGCCTATTTTACAACATTCTATTCATCTGGTTAGTGAGTAGTATTAATTTAATTTAAGTTGAAAATCTGTCACCAAGTCTCTAACATTATGCCCGAGCAGCTCAACTTCTACATGGTAGCTCAACTGCTACATCATAGCTCAACTTCTACATTATATCTCAACTTCTATATGGTAGCTCAACTTTGACATGGTCAACTCCTACATGGTAGCTCAACTTCTTTATGGTAGCTTAACTTCTACATGGTAGCTCAACTGCTACATCATAGCTCAACTTCTACATTATATCTCAACTTCTATATGGTAGCTCAACTTTGACATGGTCAACTCCTACATGGTAGCTCAACTTCTTTATGGTAGCTTAACTTCTACATGGTAGCTCAACTGCTACATCATAGCTCAACTTCTACATTATATCTCAACTTCTATATGGTAGCTCAACTTTGACATGGTCAACTCCTACATGGTAGCTCAACTTCTTTATGGTAGCTTAACTTCTACATGGTAGCTCAACTGCTACATCATAGCTCAACTTCTACATTATATCTCAACTTCTATATGGTAGCTCAACTTTGACATGGTCAACTCCTACATGGTAGCTCAACTTCTTTATGGTAGCTTAACTTCTATATGGTAGCTCAACATCCATATTGTAGCTCAACTTTGACATGGTCAACTCCTACATGGTAGCTCAACTTCTTTATGGTAGCTTAACTTCTATGTGGTAGCTCAACATCTACATTGTAGCTCAACATCAACATGGTAGCTCAACATCTATATTGTAGCTCAACTTTGGCAAGGTAGCTGCCGTGGTTTTCCCAATGGAGTACAGCATGGGGTTCTTCAAAAAGGGTCTGAAGAGATTTCTGCAGGGTCGGCAACGCGTGAGTGACACCCCTGGTGTTGCAAACGTCCATAGGCTGCGGTAGCCGCTTACCATCAGGCGGGCCGTATGCTTGTTTGCTACCTAAGTAGTATAAAAAAAAAAAAAAAAAAAAAAAAAAAAACATAAACATGGAAGCTCAACTTCTACATGCCAGCTCAACTTCTTCTCAGTAGCTCAACTCTACTTCTTCAACAATAAGACACAATTTTAAATGTGTTTACAGGCTCAGCGTTCCCGAAGCGACACCTTTTACGGCTGTACTGAAGTTTGCAGCCGAGGAGTTCAGAGTGGAGCCCGCCACTAGCGCCATCATCACAGACGATGGAATCGGCATTAATCCCCAACAAACTGCTGGTATGACCCAAGATGACTTAATATTATAAATGCGAAAGTTTTGAGACAGGTAGAGCATAGCGTTTATTCGCTCAAAGAGCAGCTCGACTGGGGAAGTACCTCCTTACAGAATACCGCAGCCAAATATCTTTATGTTGTGTAAAGTTGTGTTCCTGCGCGTGAGTAAGGTCGCATGAGCTCATAGGGGTGGGGGAAATGTCGGTAACGCGTGAGCGATGCTTTGTGTGTTGGAAGCGTCCATATGGCTACGGTAACGGCTTACCATCAGGCGGGCCGTATGCTTGTTTACCGACTTAGACGTATAAAAAAAAACCTTGTCCTTTTCACGATTAAACCTCTGATCGCGATGACATTTGTCACACAGATGGTCTAATATTTGTAGTAGGACATAGGCTACTGTTTTTTCCGGGAACGCGGGTGAAACTGCACGGGACAGCTAGTAATAAATAAATATCCTGGGACATTGTTCACTCCATTTGATCCTAAATTAAGCAGAGTTTGTAATATGGAAACCAGATAACCGATATACAGAGGTTCCACAGTACTGTGGTTTCCACGCGAGCCTTTCCCTCTTTGAAAGCCTTAAACTTTTGTAATTTATTCCCAGGCAATGTGTTCCTGAAGCATGGTTCAGAGCTGAGATTAATTCCGAGAGACAGGGTGGGTCGCGTCCCGATATGAACATTCCGTTATTAATTTAAGCATTATATTTGTAATACAGTATGTAATATATTCTATTTTTACGTTGCACCTTTGAATTAAATGTTTTTTATAATTTATTGTACTTATTTTGTTTATAATGGTAACAATGATATTATAAGAGGTAGATAAGTTACCTTCACAAGATTTGAACATGAATGGCACACTGTCAATACATGTCTTGTCGTTGGCGCTTTGACGCGACTCATAGCTAAAGTGAGCTAACTAGCACAGATTTGACGTGCCACTCGCAGAGCGCTTATCACCTATCTATCACTTTTACTTAAAAAATCATTAATTATATAGTGAATTGAAAGAAAAACACGCCAGGTCCATACAGAGCTATCCCGCTCTAACAAACGCGTATACAAACTCTATGATTTGTCCTGTCCATTTAAAAATGAATAAAACAAACTAGAAACTTTGGTAAAATTGTATTGCCATCTTAAGTCTAATGGAATAACTTATAACTACAACTATTCTAATCGAAGGAGAGGCTCCGTTGCTCTTAGGAATGACTTCTCGAATTCCACCTCCGAGAAACGATCCACAGATGCTCTGTCAAAAGTAAAAACATAATTAAAACATGTATAGATTTTTGTATTCTAATAAAGTTGAGTCCAATCTATCCGAAAGGGGTGAAGATTACATCCTGATGTAATCTTTACCTCTTTCGGATAGATTGGATTATCTGAAACTTTTACCGAGTCTATACCTGTATAGACTCGGTAAAAGTTTCAGATAAAAATAAATTACTCAAAGAATTCATGCCAAATTTATGGTTCCGTAATTGAATTCAAATCATAACCAACGTGTCACCGCACTACGAGGTAACCTTTCCCTTACGCGTTGTATACAAAAATCTTTTTGTAAACGTATGTGTTCCTATACCATATGTTTTTTTTATTGTTTATAGGCCTGTGTTTGACCGCAATCTCACCATGGTAAGTGATGATGCGGCCGAAGGTGGTAAGCACACAAAGCCTAGAAGGACCTGGCTCTCAAGTGCAGCTGTCGGAACACACCGAAAGGTGCTTGGCGACAGATTTTCAACTTGAGGGTGGTAGCCAGCCAGGCGGGTACTGCAAAGTACCCTACCACCGTGCTATGGTTTCCTCATGATGTTTTCCTTCACCGAAAGCTCAAGCTCATTGTAGGATTCGAACCCAGGACCTTCATCTCGGTATCCGACGTCACTACCACTGAGCTATCATCGCCTTAAGGTGAATGCTCACGATTACAAAAAGCTATATTCCCGTTAGATGGTGTTAGTATCGCAAAAATATGTTATTTCTTTTTTTATGTAAAATTCAAGCATCCTTGGTGCGTAATTTAGTGATTGGCGAGCAATATGTATTTATGAAGTATTTATGAAGCATTAATTTTACTTCCACGGCAATTAGTTACAAAGAATTCCTCCAGAAAAATATCTGTCAAGTTATTCCTTGTATTTTGTTGTTTTGTTTCGACCGTTAGATGGCGTTAAAATAAGTATCGAGTTGTTTTATATGCCGTTAGGTGGCGGTTAAATAATTACGCGAGTGTGCTAAAATTGGTTAAGTATTTTTTCATGTATTAAGCGTAAATTGTGTTTTATATATTCATTAGGTTTGGTATATTTTATATTATTTTATCAATAAATATAAAACATGTTTACTATTAAAATTTTGTACATTGTACATGTACTTATTTGATTTCCTAATGATGTTTTTCCTTCACCATTATCCAAAGGTGAATTTGTACATAAATTTAAATCTCACAAAGTACAGGCCGATGATATGTTTTTGTTCTTGATCGTAAGGAAACCAACACGAAAAAGTCAAATTGAAAAGCATTAGAAGTACACCAAACCACATTGTCCTGCGTGACGTTATGGACTATGGCCCCAATCCCCCTTGTTATTAGGGGAGGCTCTACACCGGTACGTTTATGTGATGTCAATATTGATTATTATGTAGGTATAATAAAATAGATTCTCTGTATATTTCTTTATTAATGTATGACGTAAGTAAATGTGGTATAATGTCATTGGTGTCTACACATATTTTTATAAACACTCAAAAAATTCACATCTAAATTGTGATTTCGGTAGAATCTAAAAAGCATTTTGCTGATAAACTCCTCCGAGGTAGGTACGCATCTATTCTCCATCATGACTGTGACCGTTGTGCGTAATCGAAACGAAGTAACATAAAATATTATGCATGTTGGTAACGTTAAATTTTCCTTGGTCCTGAAATATATTTATAAATGTTATTTATATAGGTATATAAATTAGTTGCTGTTCGTTAGTCTCGATAAAACTCAAAAACAGCTTGACCGATTTGAATAATTCTTTTTCTGTTTTGTTCGCTGTGATACAGGAGTGGTTTAAAAATAGGTAAAAATAAAAAAAAAATGTGTTGCGAAGTTCACCTAGTTCAAGAGGTTCTTCTAGTAAGAAGGGTGAACTAGTTGAAAATAAATACCTACTGTTACAAAACATTTTCAAAGTTTTATTTACTTGATAAAAATAATCAAGCATAATATTATAGGTACATAACAAACTGACTTTCTGATGATTATGTAGAATCTACATTATAGATGCATGATCCTCTACTAGAACAAAAAAATACCTGTTACTAGGTTTGCTTTGTATAATTATTTTTAATATCGATTTTTATATAGTTGACATTTTACTTGTAAATTAATTTTGATCTGCACAGTTATTTCTTTTCCAATTGAGTCAACATAATATCTAGCAATTAGCATTTTTGAAAATTTTGCTAGCTTTAGCATTTGACTTCACATTTCTGATGACCTTGTCATATCGGCAAACCTTTACGACTGTTATAAGATTTAATGGATGTAAATCAAACAGTATTATGAAAAGCATAATGCATTTTGGTTATGCATAATTAATTGCCCCTGGACCTGAAATAAAATGCGTAATTGTTATGACAAAGAATATGTAATTTATAATATCAGAAAATAAGTACAGAAGTATTCTCGACTTATTAAAACCAAACAATATCCTTGTTCCTAAATAATTAGGAAACAATTTTTTTTCAAATTTCAAACCTCCACCTTATAAAATGAACTTTACTTTGGTGAAAGAAAACATCGTGAGGAAACCATAGCAGGTGGTAGAGTACTTTTTAGTACTCATCTGAGTGGTTACCACCCTCAAGTTGAAAATCTGTCGCCAAGCGCCTATCGGTGTGTTCCGACGGATGTAATTTTTTTCATGTGGTGTAACAATAAAGTGTTATCTATCTATCTCTATACTATTAGCATCAATGCATATATCTATTACATACCTGTTTAAAGGTACACTCGGCTAAACATCAAGCTAATGTAATGTATCCAAATAAGAGAAAATAATTTGTAAAAAATATTAGCCGTAGGAAACACATGGGAAACACATAAATTTCGTTGCGTAGGAACGTGACACGTCTAAAAAGATGTGTCAACGTTAGGCAAATCACGGCAAACTAGGATTTACGATCTCGATTCGATTTAATCAAAAAAGAGGTTTTATGGGTCGATCTTCAATCTTTTGAATCGATGTTTTACAGTTTATAAGATGAATACTTCGGTACCTACTTAATTTATAATGAAGATTTTTCGAAAATACATACGAAAGCATTTTTGCACAAGCTGAAATAGAAACGCTTCGATCGCGGAGCTCGTTCGGTAAAAAAAAATACATGTACTTACCGACTTACATGTATTTTCCATCATTGTTGATAACCGATTATCACTTTTTTTTCACTAGCTGTCCCGCGCGGTTTCTCCCGCATTCCTGGGATAAATCAAAATAAACTCAAAAAGTTATTTACTTATCCAGTTTAGGCCCAGGTAAGGCACTTATGCACGTCAAGTATAAGTACATACAATTGAATCTACCACCACCGGTTCGGAATACACTTAATAAAAAGTAGCCTGTAAAACTCGGGGATAATGTAGCTTCCTATTAGTGTATGATTTTTCCAATCAGATGGATTAATCACTATCCATCTGATTGGAAAAATTAGCGATTCAAAGATAAGCCCGTTTAAATAAACAAAAAAAAAAACATCCGCTTTATTATATTATAGTATCGAAGTATAGATTCGATATCCCAATAAAAAAAACGTACGGTCGATTTTAACATCATCAGCTGTCTTTATTCGAGGAATTTTGTATTTTGACAGTCTTTCTGTACAGAATCTGTCAAACGTGAATTTAATTCCTCAAGTAAAATTCTTATATCGGACGATGGAAAAATCGGCCCTAAAGTCGATTGATACCACCTAATATTTTAATCGATTCAAAACATCGTTTATTTTTTGTACAGTAGGTACCTACCTACTAGGTATTTGCAAAAACATCATGTTCGGAATCTTACTAATTACATTATTACTTATTAGACAAGATAAATATTGAAATATATCAGTAGGTAGGTACCTAACTTTATTATTTACCATGATATAATAAAATAAGTAGGTATGTATAATACATAGTATATTTCATATTGACTTTCTACGTATTATTATTTATGAATAATCTAAGCAATCAATCTTTTTCAATAGTATTGGTTTTTGAACGCATCCCTTGAACCGTCCTCGAACGAACGGTGAAGTTTCGTACCTATATTATAATATGTATAGGTATTATGTATAGGTTTTATACCTATATCATACAAATTAAAACATGTTTGTTTGTAAAAAAACGTAAAATTGTTTAAATTGTTTTTTTTTCGGATAGCATTATTAATTACTTTAAAAGTAGATATTAGGTCGGTCATAGTTAAACGTTGGAATGTTTTTGGTATTCGTATATTGACATATTTTAACATTCTCTTGGATATCATTTATGCAGCATAAACTAACGTATGTAGATACATTCGATATATATATTCAATAAACATAAAAACTATACGTGGTAAAACTTATTGGTATTCATAATATTACACAAAAAATTCATGCAGGCAAAGCTGCGCGCAAAAGCTAATTTCAAATTCAACTTCAAAATTATTGAAATCATCTCTACGAAAGAAGCGCGCAACGATGATTGGCAACATCGCGTTTCCTTTACAACAAACTACCCTAGTCGGAACGGCAACGCCCCGTTTCGGCTATGCTAAGATTTGACCAATATTATTCAAAGCATAGATTTCTATAGAGTCAAATTACTGAAAGCGCCATCTATTTCACGCCGTGTAGTTTTTAATTCGAACCCCGGCGCCTTTTTGACATCTTAGTTCTTAGTTACCTTGCTAATAACCATATTGCCTGCCTAGATTGCGCTACAAAATTTACTCACACGTATACAAAATTTGCAATTTTTTAAACCAGTTTTATTGTTATTCTGTTGGATATTTTTGTTTGAAATTAAAATTAGCCACACCGGTAACTAGTGTGAAGTCGAAAGAATAGCTCAAATAAAAACAATACGATGCGTGTATTGAAATCTCAGCTAGTTAAATATGTATGGAAAGGGCAATCAGAGCAACCACCTTAAAATATGTCCGATAATACGATAACTTTGTTGAGTTGTAGTGAGCAGGGTATACCTAGTTTATGTTAAAATTAATATGTTATACTGGAAGAGTTTTTATGAAAATAGACGAACACTCCTTTGGCCCTTTGGTCACATCATCATAAGGTAATTTTGGTCAAAGACAGGGTAAAAATTTTTTTAGTGTCAGTAACACGTGAGTATTGCTATCGCCTATAGTCTATGGTAACCGCTTACCATCAGGCGGGCCTGTTGCTTGTGTAAAAAATTACCTGGCAGCATCAATGATCCGTTTCTTCTGATCATTGGGCATGGCGATGACCTCAAGTATGGCGCGCGCGTATTCATCGGCCTCCACCGCGAGAAAACCCGTACGGGAGGCCTCTGACGTCTCGATGATGTCGGCCAGCGGGCCTCCCGAACGATGCGCTATGGTTATGAGGCCGGCGGCCATGCATTCCACTACACCTACGATTATAAAATCATTGATTTAGTTAGATTATGAATACATGAGGATATACGAAAATTGGTTTGTGTTTACTATACTGGTGGAGATTTCGAGATGGCATATTTTCGAAACCTATATTACGCGTGGTTAGGTTATGCCATCTCGAAATCTCTACCCAGTACTCTGATTTTTAATTTGGAAGACTAAAATGACATTTGGTAGATTGCCACCTTATCGTAACGTAAAAATAGTGTTTCCTCACACACGGTCATCTGATCCCAAACTAAGCAGAGCTTGTACTATGGAAACCAGATAACTGATATAATACATATACTACTTTTTGTTTGTAAATACATACTTAATATACATAATTACACCCAGACTCAGGACATACAAACATGTTCATGCACACAAATGTATGTCCTGTGTGGGAATCGAACCCACGACCTGCAGCGCGTAAGGTGAACCTTAACCAACTGCGCCAACTGGCCCGTCAAGCATAGCAACATCAACCAGCTCATGAAATCTCTTGCTCTTTTTATCCCGGGAAAACATACGATCCCTCGGGAATGCAGGTGAAACCGCGCGGGCCAGCTACTTACTAATTCCAAAATGCTCGTTCCACATAGCATGTATGGCCATGCTCGAAGTCTGGTACAGTTGCAATAACCTCGCGTAGGAGGCGTTCACCACGAACTGTACGTTGTCTTCCAGAGACAGGTGCTTCGCCAAGTCTTTCAGGTTCTGGACCCGTTCCTCGTCCGAGGGATTGCGGCAGGAACCTACGAGGACTAGCTTCACCTGGAAGAAATGCCGAAGGTATATGGTTACTATGTGGCTAAAAATGCAAAGTAACATTGAAAGAAGTACATCAAGAATCGGCTACCAAGTCGATTTTAGCTATTTTTATTTCTTATTTTGGCCACCGGGCCTGATAAGTTTGTGAGACTATATTTCATTGCATTTATTACGATTAGTATCTGGGTGGCCGATCTTTGGTCGAAAACTCGGAAAATGCGTTTTACCATTACGCATAAAAATCTTTAAAATATGGCGTTCTTTGCCAAATGTCTTATGAGAGATTAAAGGCGCGAGAATAAGCGGCCAGGGCGGATATAAAACAAATCAGTGATTTTATGATAATCCATAGTGAAGACTCACTTTGTACCAGAGTGTCTCATTCTTGACGAGTAGGTTCCTGAGCTCGTACATAGCCTGGAGCATCAGCGGCTGGTCCTTCTCCGGACGGAACTGCGCCACCGACAGTATCCTGATCGAGTCCGTATCATTCACTAGGGACCACAGTTGTTTCAGTTCTGATACCTGAAATAAACAAGATTCAGGTCTACACTAACCCCAGGAGGAGTTATGACGAAGCCGAGAATATAGCACGCTTACACGGAAAAATCCTATCGACTCTGGCCTTGAAGAAATCACCGGTTCTGAAGCCTATAATTATTTAAGACTGTACATGTGTGAAGTTATTATTCAATTGTAATATTACGACAATAAACACATTGGGCTCATGAGGAGTTTGTTGCGTCGCTTCTCCTCATACGGGACTTTTACGATGCGATGGTATAACGTTGTTTTATTGCCTGCAGTGCGCCCACCGATACCACTGAACCCTAATCGTGGTGTTTGTATCGCTTGGTTGTCGCTGACTCCGACATATATAAGTACTACTGTTATTTTAAAAAGTGCGCGCCGCGGTACCTTTCGTCACGTCTCGGTGTGAGCTGACCCTAAGGAAGCAGTTGTGTCCATATAAGCGGAATGTCAATATTGTTCGGATGGAAATTCTTTCAGCATCTTGTGGTTCGTTAAAGAATCACCAATCTACAGAAAACCTTATAGGGATAGAGGAATTATATTGAACAATTCCTGAGCACGCTTGCACTCTCCAAAATATGTCTGTATAGACCAACAAACATGGAACCTTACGTTGATGTTCGAGGCTCGTTAGCACGAAGGTCTATTGATGATCAACATCATCGATGAAGAGATGAATGATATAACTTATATTGATGTAAGTGTACTGACCTCACAGGGCGGGTAGACCCTGGAGGTGATGAAGGGCACCTCCCACAGGTCGTTGATGTGATCCTCCGTCCAAGTGCCGTTCACCATCACCACGTCTGCACAACGACCCACTACGCCGTACAGCTGGAATGTTTCAACACATTTTTTAGGGATCCTCTTACTGATCCTCCGCTATCCTTCTGTCTGTCTGTCTGTGGGCTGTATCTCATGAACCGTAATAGGTAGACAGTTGGAATTATCACAGAATGTATAATTCTATTGCCGTTATAACAACAAATAATAAAAATAAAATAAAAAATAAAACGGGCATCATACACGAAATGTCTTTATTTTGGCGTTATTTTTTTTCAACGTTGTAGTTAATATTGTATGGAACACTACATGTGTGAGTTCAGCTCATACTTGGCCGGTTTGTAATTTTACATTTGATACAAGAAACATTGGAAACCGAGACGAGCAACGAGCAATGAGCTTGAGCTTTCGGTGAAGGAAAACATCGTGAGGAAACCATAGCACGATGGTAAGGTACTTTGTAGTACCCACCTGGCTGGCTACCACCCTTAAGTTGAAAATCTGTCGCCAAGCATAGCTGCACTTGAGAGCCAGCTCCTTCTAGGCTTTGTGTGCTTACCACGTTCGGCTACATCATCACATACTATGGTGAGATTGTGGTAACACATTAAAAAAATGCAATTTCACGCACCCATCCAAATATCTTGTAATACAACAATTTGACCCACGTTAACAGTGGATTCCTGGCTATGACACTAGAGTTGTTGTAGGTGATGATGCGATGTTTCACCCGCCTCATCATGGCGGCCGTGATGGTGGGGTAGTGCACGTAGCACCCCACCGGGCATTGCGCCAGGTACCGGAATATAGGATATGTGAATGCGTACCCTGTTGTCTCTATGTATATATCTGTGAATATTTAAAAAGTTTCAAAGCTGAAGAGTAGCTTCGTAAGAGTTTATTGTCAGTTGGATTCGAAAAATTATTGCACTAATGCTGGTCTGCTTAAGTTTGCTATTTATTTACTTATTAAATATAGATTCAAACTACTTTGTAGTTTTGCCGCCGCGCCGGGGTACGCAATTGTCAGTGCGTTTAGAACGTAAATATTATCTAATGAATCTAAGCTTGTTTTGAAATGAGTAATTGCTGAATTTATTGCCGGCTCTTCTCAGCAAATGCAACCTTCCGAACCGGTATTAGAGTCAGACTTTTCATAAGTGCCTGCGAAGGTCTACTTGAATAAATTATTTTTAATTGTGAATTTTAATAAGAAGCTACATTACCCCAGAGTATTATAGGCTACTATTTATCCTGGAAACGCAGGTGACGCCGCGGGGGACTGCTAGTGTAATATAAATATATCTTTTAGTTTAGGTTTTGGATTCAACTCCTACAATGAGTTTGAGCATCTTGATTCATATCATCATCATCATCATCAGCCTATAATGTCCCACTGCTGAGCACAGGCCTCCTTTCACAAATGAAGGTGAAAGGGAATGAGCAATACTCCACCACGCGTGCCCACTTCAGATCGGTGGAGGTAGGCTAGTGGTCAACCTACTGTTGGAATTTTTCAAACCGCCTAGGAGGCATCCAGCTAGCTTAACGACTATCACAATTAAGTGATAACCGGGACGAACGGCTTTACGTGCCTTCCGAAGCACGGAAACGCTCGATTTGAAACACCACTAGGCAGTCACCCATCCAGGTACCGACCACAACAGGCGTAGCTTAACTTTGCTGATCGATTACGAACAGCTAATCATGCTACACCACGAGCGCTTCTATATTATATTCATATAATATGGCTTACTATTGAATGCATGAAATAAACAAAAAATGGCGATAATAATATCACATTCACACTTGAACTACAAATCTCATCCTTGTGTCCCTGTGATAAGGTTGAGTCAAACACAATTATCAAAATTGTTATTGTTAAATTATTGACTACCAATGTTTGCTCATAAACTAGATAAGCCTTCTTGTCTTTTTAATTCAGCATAATATATGCTATATTATTATATGGTGACATGCGATATATATTTTAAGCAAACCTTTACATCAAAAAAGTACAACTATTTTTAGGTTTTACCATAAATCAAATCAAATCAAAAAGTCATTTATTCAGTTTAGGCCCTAGTAAGGCACTTATGAATGTTAAATTGGTACATACAGTTGAATTTACTACCGGTTCGGAATACACTTAAACTGAGAAGACTCCGGCAAGAAACTCAGCATATATAACATACTTCACATAAATAACCAAAGATGGGGTGATTTAGTTTGTCTTGTATTTTTTCTCGCAATTAAAATTACAGTGACAAACAGAAAAATACAAACTATGGGTCCCTGCTTTGAGTACCCTTCCTTCCTACTTAACCCGTGGATTCTCGCGAGGGACGCACATCCTATTATAACAATTGATGTCATTGTTATATTTTTAACCACGAGGCAAGCGATTAAGACGAGATGGATATGTTGTTAATAGTACCTGGATTGAGTTTCATAAAAGCCTCCATACCCAGCACCATAGATCCGATGCTCTGCAATATCAACGTAAAGTATGGGTATGACGAGGCTTCAATAGCTCTCTTCATGGTGAGGCGGATGAAGTTGATCTTCTTAGGGTCCACCTTCACATTGAACTGGTTCTGTACTTTGTCTAGTATAGTCTGTGGTTCAGCTGTTTCTACTGTGTAAATGTATATTGTTATGTCCGGGTACCTGGGGCAAAAATGGATTTGGATTACGTCTTATAAAATATTATTTGAATGGAACTGAAAATAGGAAACAGCTATTCAAAGATATCTATTCAGCGTACACCCTAGGAGGACACTAACAAAGGTCTACATCTCTCTATGGTAAGAGAATAACATAAATATAAGCAAGCAATTTGTCATAATACTTTTAGTAACATAAAAATTCTACAGTAACATTAGATTGTTTTAATGTAAGTGATAAAATCTTTGATAGTACTTACTGGACAAAGAAATACTGGAAATTAAAAGATCTTACATGTGTCATCTTTGTTATACATCTAGACCAGTGAGTCCCAAAGTGGACCACAATTCGACGGGGGTCTACTTTAGAACTTATCAAATTCAATTTTTTATGGAACCTCTGATCTTGACTAATCTTTAGCAAACAACCTCTGCTTACGTCTTTACGGATGCTCAATCAATAACTCACCTTGTTAGCATAGCTTTAACAGCCACCCACAGCACCCTCTCCCCCCCTCCACCTCCATTGCAGTAAGGGTGGAAGAACGCCACATTGGCCCCATCGCGTTTACGTCTCTGCAGCTTACGTTCCTTGATCCGCATGTACCATGATGCAAATATGAATGCAAATGGTATCAATATGAATATGCACAGTAGTAGGAATATAATAAAACTCAGCGGTAGTACCACTAGCAGTCTGGAACATTGGAAAAAATATATTAGCATTAAAATACTATGTACAGCTACAAAAGAGCATTTCTAGAATATATACTTATTATACTATTTGAATTGCTAACTTGATATGTTAGTTAACATATGGCCCGCCGGTAAGCAGTTATGTATTAGTAATTGGTTACTTGATGTTTTTATGGCTTCTACAGAAGCAATTTTGAAACATGTAAATAGCATGAAACTTCTTCCTGAAAATACATGTAAAACCGCAGTACACAACTAGTAATCTGTACTTCCGTAGTCCATGCTAAGCCCGAACGAAAAGGATGCAGAGTATTACGTACTTAACTTTTTGGTGTTACTCTCCCTGCTTACTTTTATTACATTTAATATTCTTTAATGTAGCCATGAAAATTAAGCATGGAAGGCTCTCATTCGCTAAATAAGGATAACAATACGTAAGGTATAATTTATTCTATGTAAATATCGATCAAATATACTTACGTGAACATCTGCCAAAACATTGTAATATAAAAGTATTTGGAGACTTTCCTACAATTTCATATGCGGAATTTTACAATGAACTTAATTAAGAGGGGAAATAATTGATTCTCTTTGGATTTTTAATACAGTATTAACGTTTTCTTTTCTTTCTCAACATTTGATAAACCAAAATCTAACAATTTTTTTAACCTATTTTAGACATCATCACCTGACTGACACGGAATGTCACTGTCAGTGTCAGTTGTTGTTGTTTGCCATATTCACCAAAAGGCAGGCAAAGGTCGGCCTTACAGCCTTTTTCTTATTTGAGTTTTCTCGAGTTGTAAAAGTTTGACTGATTAGAAAATAACTCTTAGATGTCTGTGAACTGATTTGAAGTCAGAAAATATTTCTGTGACTTTAAATCAGTGTCAGATTACAGTTATTTCATACTTTTTAGTGAATTTTGAAGTAGATATAATTTTTTAAATTACTTTTTTATTTCGTAATTTTTAGTTTTTCTTGGGAAATTTCATCAATTTTGCAACTTTTGCCACAATCGATTTTTCACAAATCGAACGATTAGATACAAAAATGACATTAGCATGCTCATCGCCTGCTTGTCAATCGTCTCAATCTACCTTTTTACTTCAGTTAATATATAAACAAAGTTGAAAGTGAAATCAGTTTTTTTTTTCTCTTGCCTGTTAGTATTTCTATAAAATTTTAGAAATAAAATTATAATTTACGCTTCCCGTTTGAATTTTCAACCAAAACTTATCTGTCAGATTCAAAGATGTCAAAATATGATCACAAACGACCCTGCCTCGGAGTTGGGTCAAAAGTTCACGATGTCGTTTTTAACGCCCGGTGAATGAAAACAGTTCAAAACGGCAATTTCGCCCACAACTTTTCAATTCGAACGCACCTCGGACGGTGACTGATAATGTGTGTACTATGCCGACTATGTGAAAGTTAATGTGCGGGCTATATGAAAGTGATATTATGTAAGCCATACACGCAACGGTCTACCGGAGAGGTTACCTGTGCAGGTTTACCTGCGCAGGTCGATAGCGTGTATGGGGACGGTCCGGTATACCGGAGCGCTCTTCAGTTTATTTTGCTATGGCATCGATTGACGACGACGACGACGTACTGATCGTGAACAACCAATTTGAAAAGACACAAGAAAACAACTAACACGACCTGCGCAGGCGAACTGAGTACACGCACAGGTACACACGGCTCCAGATCAAGCTATACATTTCCAGTATAAGCTGATCTCGCATTGTATAGGATTTCCGTACAATGGGAGGTCAGCTTATACTAGAAATGTATAGCTTGATCTGTAGCCGTGTGTACACCGTACGGTGTCAATCGAAAGAATTGATTTTCGATACTGCACCGGTTACCTGTGCAGGTTAAAAAACTGCACAGTTCTATTGCCACACACGCTCAGATCTACCTGCGCAGGTAGTCCTGGGTGCCTAGACAAGATGGTTATCGACTCGTCATCGTTAGTAAACGATCAACCTTTGTATGGGATTGACATTTCAAATCGAAATATTACGTGATATTTAACAATCTCTTATGTCAAACCCATACAAAGGTCGATCGTTTAGTAACGATGACGATTGTCGATAACCATCTTGTCTAGGGGGGCTGTGCAGGTAGACCTGTATCGTACACCGGAGCGTCTGTGGCCGCCATTATAAATAAAATGTATGAGACTGAAGGACTTTATGCATGGTCACGAACTAAACAAATAAAAAAAAAAAAAACAGACTTTTTGGCGGGAACTTGCAGAGTGACATTGCGTTTTCATTTTAATTTTCATAAATTCGTGTATTTTGAGTTTTATTGCATATTATCGGTGGTATTTTATCCAATAAAGATCAATCCATATGCACCAGTGAAGTGAAATGAAATGAATTATGTGTATCTTTACAAGTTGTCTCAAAAAGTCCGTGTAAAGTTTTAGTACAATGACCAACCACCATTATACCAAAATGAAAATGATATTATATAAAATTACACGTATGAAATGGCTGTATGGTTGAAAAATAACCCTTGCCTATCCTTTTATGGATGAATAAATTACTACTAAAATTAAAAAAAAAAAACTTGCGAAGCGAAAACTCGAGGAAGACTCGTCGTTTTTTTCATTTTATGGGTCGTAATTTGTAAATTAGTAAATTACAAAGAGTAATCTGGTAAATTGTCGTTGCTTGCGTTGATCATAAATTTATTTTCACAGAAATAATTCGAATCAGTGGTGTTCGACTAAATTCATGCGTAAATTTTTGGCCATACAACAAACTAGTAAATTTCCTCTGCTATAATCTTCAGTCATCGTCTGAAAAGTTGATTTATTGTACAATGGTGTCGTGGTGTGGCTTTCTTACATTTAGTTTTGTAGTTCAGCGGTCCTCTATTTAGGATTACTCCGTTGGTTCTTATGAGGGACAGTACTCCTGTGTGTTCTCCGTCTGTTCTTTTTCTGAGGAGGTTATCTCGTCAATTTGTAATTATGTTCCCAATTACGTACCTACTGGTTATGGTACTTGAGTTCCCTTGTGGGTTTTTTTGCCATCTTAGGCTACATGAATCAGTTTTTAATGAAAAATCTATGTCGAATACGTCTTTCACAAATTATCTTTGATGAACATGGTGACTAGAAGTTTATGTTAAATACAAATTACTTATTAGGATAAGAAAAAAATAAACAAAAACTTGCACATAGAGTAGCGATAGGGGTGGGTTATTTATGATACTCCATTTTTATCAAACTGCAGGATTATCCGAGACTTACCCATCCCTAAGTATACTCTTTTGAAATTTAAACATAAGTGGTGATTGATGAAACTACAAAGTCATTTTCTAATAAGGGACAAAGCTAGCGTATCCCTCAAAAATAACCATCATTATCGTCAGCTAAATAAGCTAAATTGCTAACTCCCAATCATACTAAATGTCAAAAATAAAAGAAATAGAATTGAAAATTATAATTACTAAATGACTGCAATATCTAAATTCCAGTTAATAGATATTTTACCAGTACCTATTTTAACACATTTTTTTCTAAATTTTATTAATATTAATACCCTTTAGGGTCTAAAATTGGAGTTAACATTTTTTACATTTGCAAATTTTTGTTTTTCTGCTATAGTATTAGGAGTTATCAAATTTTATTACCTATAAGAATAATAAAGAAAAAATTAACTTACTTAATAATTTTCGTTTATTATAAAAATAAGTTATTAAACATGAAAGAAAAAACAAAATAAGAAGAAAATGAATAGCTTATAAAAACTGCAAAATTTAGTCATGCGGTAAATTATCATAAAATTCTCGAAAATCAGCTGGCAGGACTTCTTTAATTTGCTGTAGGTAGTTGTATTTTTTAGCTTTAATTTTTAGTAACCTTGGTGTAAATTTAGCATTTCGTCAAAACTTAGTGCTGAAAACATTCCTTTTCTCTGGGGCAGCAGCATCCATGGCTCACTAAACCGTAGTTTGTACGAGATATTCCCCGATGGAGAATACATCAGCGCACGTATATCGGTCACCTTAGGGTCTCCCGCCGTTCGGCCTGGGCGAATACTTTTATAGCTTGTTATATTATTGAAAGCTTTAAAAAGACTATGTTCCAAATATTTAACATAGAATGGATAGTTACGGGCGGACTTAATAATTTGAACGTAGTCTGCGGTTACATTTACAATCCTATTACGCATTCTTCGTTCTTTTGAGGAGTGCATAGCATCCACCTCCATCTGTGTATGTCCGACTTCTAAATATTTTTGTTCTATGGTTATTTGGTGTTTAACTGCCAAATTTAAAAGAGCGTTTGATAAAATTACGTTGCGGTTTTGATAACCACATCCATCAGAATAAATAATAACACGTAAATCCGTTTTGTTTTCAACTTTTGAGAGAATCTTTTTTTCAATAAAATACGTCCAAATAGAAGCAAACTCATCTGCATTTAACCCTCCCTCCGATTCATTCCACACAAAACAATAGCCATCTTTAGTGATGTTATCGTAAAAGCACAGATTATGTACTTGCAGCTTGGTTTTGTAGTACAATGTGCTGACATTGGACTGAGGTGCCATCAAAACTGCTTGGAGATCTACTGTAAATACAAACTTATTATTTTCTTTGTCAGCTTGCTTTTCTTTTCTAGCTTCTTTTTTCAATACATGTAATTGGTAATCATTTTCTTCAACTGTTCCAGACTTATATCTTGTGCATGTTTCACACTCATCCTTTTTAGGACGAAACAGTGAAAGATTTCGAGATGCCATAACCTCAAAGAAAGAAGTTCTTGATAACGGTTCTGTGGCATGTGATTTACACCAATTAGACACGTAAAACTTATATAAATCCATTTTGGTTTTCCAATCAGGCTGTAGATACTGTCTTGAAGATGAGGCTCGACAATAATGAGACTCCATTGTCGCCAGAGAATCGAAGAATTCGTTCATTGATTTTTGTCTTTCTGCAAAAGGGTCCGCTCTATCTTTAGTAACACTAAGTTGATTAGGAGTGCAATCATGTTTCATTTTATTTTTCCAGGCTATTACTGTCATCCGTCCTATTACCAACGTGTTCAAATACATAGTTTTGCATACTCTTATATAATCATTATCAGCTGTTTTCAAGTTATATTTGAATGTTGTGACTGTTCTTCGCGATTTATCAGATTGTTTTCGATCCCTTTGATGTTTTATTGGAATTGCCTGAACAGTATCATTGACAAACACTTTTTTCTCCCTCCACGTGTAATTTTTCCAAAAACGATTAAATATTATTATTCTTTGTTCATCAGTTATAATGGCACGTTTAATTATACCTGTTTTGTTGTCACATTTGCATCTGTTTTTATACGCTTTGGTTCTCTTACAGTTTCATAGACCCACTTGGAATCTTTTTTAATTTTTCCATAATATTGTGCGCCATGTTCGCGTAATTTTTTGTTTTTTTCTGCAAACCAATCACTTTTGTTTACTTGCGAACGCCTTTTTCTTGTCCTACTTTTAGATGGTAAAGAAAAATTTTTTTGATACCAAAAAGTCAGTTGAGTCAAAAATTGAGTTAGCAGATTACTTAGCCGACGATATGTTTTATGACATTCTTCATCGCTAATAGCTGCATGTATTGTGTAATGTATTAAATGTTGAATATCTCAATGAACAAAAATTTGTGAAGATCTTGAGAATCACCAGATTATATAAAGAAAAATGTAAAGTAAAAAGCACTAGTGCGAAATAAGCTGCATTATGATACTAAAAATGGTGCAATAAATGTCACTTTACAAGCAAGTGTGTTGAAAAACCTTAATACCGCCTCGTCTGTAATGATCTACATTGCACACATGTATCGTAATGTACTATTATTTGTACACCACATAAAATAACATAAAATGAAAGTATAACAATAAATACAAGAATTGTATAAAGCAGGAAGTCTTATCACTTTTCTTCCAGATAACAAAATCTTATCAATCAATATATCGCCTGGTAGTGATCACTCAGTGATAAGGCTCCCCATTGTAACACTTTCGTTTTTATTTTGTTTTTGTACATTGTAAATCATATGTGGTGTAACAATAAAGTGTTATCTATCTATAGATACCACAGTGATTTGAGTATGAAAAACTTTCCATGAACTCCTCAAGAGACAAATCTGAATCTGCAGGGACATTCCTGACAATACCCATTAGAGTGATTTGGTACCTTGGGATGGAGGCAGACAGTTTATTGTGTACCAAGATAGGGCTTTTAATAAAATTATTTGCTGCTTCTGCTGACATTAATGCGGTATCAGCAGCATATGTTGCAATGGTGGTATTATCATTTGTAGGCAAGTCAGCAGTATAGATGAGATATAGCACAGGTCCAAGTATGCTACCATGCGGGACCCCAGACCTGATTTCGTGCATAATTGAGTTTCTCTAAATTGAAAGTCTGCAATGAAGAAATTTCAGATGATATCAGAACTGAGAATGGACCATTGTCCGAATCTCTGTACTTAGATTTTTCGGCAAAATCTGGGCAAACATAGATATTCTGCATTGAAGTAGCAGGAGATGTTGTCTTCTTCGGATTTACGTCAATATATACGACTGAACGTTTTAAGGTCGACTTAGGACGGACTGAATCCTGAGACTGAGAAATATACATAACTGTTGAACCGCCACCCCCGTCGTCCGACTCCATAACTAAATTGGAGAATTGATTTTATTATTATTACTTGCAATCTCCTTTGCAGATGCCCCCCCCCCAGAAGGTAAAAAATATTCGCTTCCATCAAATCCGGCAAGATTGCCACTTTTGTCATGAGTCGACTAGCTAAGGTAAATTTTTGGCCTGAAAACAATTGTGAGAAATCACTTTAGTGTGTGGGTTAGAAAACTTATTTGTTAATGAATATACTTGTGTCAACAATTTCTGAGAATGATGAAGGGTGGGAAAAGAGCGACCCAAGCACATTTTGTGTCAATGTGAAGGTACATTTTCTAATTGTCCTTTAATATTTATTGGCCCAATTATATCATTATATTGTACACTATCAACTTTATCTTTTATGATGTCCCATGTAGCTTTACCCTTATTTTTTGCTCCGGCCATAAATTTATAGTTAATTTTTTTTGTGATTGAACTATACATTGTTGAAGAATAGCACAATATTTTTTCTACCCTCGTGGTTTATCGACTATTACATTTATAAATTCCATATCGTAGTTTTCTTTTGTTTGCAAGATGTTTTTATACCACTTGGTGACTTATTGTTTGTATTCACTTTCATTCTATAATTTGGAAAACACAGATCATAGAACAAAACAAACTCATCATGAAATTTATTAAAATCTATGTTTAGATCTATTTCATTAAATACTACCAAGATGAGATGAAAGGCATATTTTAAATTTTTCTATATTTTCATTGCTGTACTTTGCTAACTCGTAACAGTTGTAACGTTGCACTTACAAGTTACAAAAATACTGGTATAGACTTCTACTTCCTGCTCACATAATTTTATAATATTTGGATTTAAGTGGCTTGATAAATTGTCGCCTATAACAACTTTAGGTCCTTGAAGTTTAGTGACCCATGGAATAACCGTACTTTCAAACCAGTCTTCGAAAAATCTGGAATCATACAATCCCGACTTAGTTCGAAAAAATCTCGCGTCCGGAGGGCCATTGGAGGATGCTGAACACAAATTCTCAGATTTATAGACAACATATACCGGCAGTAATGATCCTTCTTCACTGACAGCGAACATTACAGAGATGTTTCCCTTAGAATGGTTTAAATTTCTTTCTGGGTACTTTGCGCCTAAAAATGCATCGTTGTACCCGGGTTGTCGGACAAATTTTCGTCGTGATTGAGGATGTTGAAGGCTGGCAGGTCTTTGCGTTCTATGTCTATAAAGTATTTGTCCATCTCCTCTATTGTATTTTCAGCCCGTGCTCTTTTGATGTTTTGCACTGAGCGCTCCGTCAGTTTATCATGGTTCCTATCTAAAGATATATTGCTCTTACTTCAATAAAGAGTGAGGGGTGTCATAGCAAGACACTCGAATTTCATCTCGACTCGCTCAGAGAAATTAACATACCTACTAAATTACAAATGTACAAATATTGCGTTAAAATTGTTAACAACCTACCTACTACCGAACTACCTATATGTCTTTAAAACCGGTTTCTTTTATAATTTCCTCCCACGCTGCGTCCCTTGTTTCATTACATTTGTGTACGTGTTTAAATTAATTTATAGGCTTTTAGAGTAAGTGCATGTAGAGCTATAAGCTTGGCTCTACATGAGATCTGATAACTTATTGACAGTGCGAGCCATATGTCTTGGCAACATTTTACATAAAAATGTTTTTGGAGTGCGGTAGGTCTCTGGTATAATGTATTATCGATGGGCCACACAATGAAACGCCAGGTTCGTGAACTACTGGTTATTATTCTCAAACACACTCCAACAACAATGGGTTGTTTTCTTAGTCTAGCTATATTACAAAAGTAAAAGACGCGCAGAGGCAAGTTATTATTTTTCTTGTTGTTGACAAAAAGTGACAGTTCTAGTGTTGCCACTAAAGACATACAAATTAGTGCGGCGATAGACGCCACATGTTTTTGGTGGGATTTCTTATTTAAAATATGTATGTGATGTTATGTCGGTAAAACCCAAATCTCTCGGCCATTCTCCATCACTGAAATACCGAACAGCTTTATCACTCTCTCTCTTTTCGCTCATGACATCTTGGATATTAAGAGACTTTGGACTAGGGTTGCCAACTTTCTTTTTCGGCCTTAAGGTACAAATAGTAATAAATCTTAAAAAATACGGATTTCTCTTTTTCACGCAGGACAAATAAAAATCATTCGAGTTTTTAGTCAAAATTTGTTTTATGTGGACTTAAAACTATAATTTGTTACAGATTTTACTGCACATAACATATCATTTTGTCTTTTGACATAATGATAAAAAGAAACTCAGGCAAACTCGTAGTTAAACATGGTCATCATGGCTTTAATCAAATTCGGTGTGCATTTATTACGAACGTTAGTCCATTTGTTCCTGTTCCAACTATATACAAATGTTCAAAAATTTAATTGTCAAAGATGAAAATAAAGATCCAGAAAATGATATTAAGATGAAGATCCATACTATTTAAGATTTTGAAGAACCCTATTAATAATAATAATAATAATATTGTTTATTGTGACAACGAGGCCCACTTGTTAATATTACATTTTTCTTAAACGCTATGTTATTAACAAATAAAATAGAAATAAAATAAAATAAAAATAAAATAAAATGACAAATTAATTAAAAAATAATAATAAAAATTGTTTACCTATCTACAGTTTGATCGCACTATCATGTCTATGGCATGTTTTATGAAAGGCGTATCAAATTTGCTCGATAAAGTCTTCAGAATACTGTTGGGACTAGACCGCATCCTTGAGACTATGGAAGCGCTCTTTTTACGAGTGATAGCGTAAAAGTCGTCGGTTCTAGCCTGAGCGAACATAGTTGAGGCACTACAATATCTTGGCAGTCCCAACAGAATTCTGAAGCCATTATTGTATTGAACTCTCAGGGCGCTGATTGCCTTCTGCGTATAGTTGGTCCACAGGCCTCTCGTGTAGAAGGTTTGACAGTATGCTTTGAATAATGTAACCTTAGCATCCTCACTACAGCGAGTGAACCTATGAGCCAACATATTGCATCTAGCAGCCAATGCTCTGCGTTCACGTTCAATATCTACCTGGTCTTTAAGGTCCTCGGTAACATAATGCCCCAGGTATTTAAATTGAGTTACTCTCTTGAGTGGTACTCCACTTAACAAAAGAGAAGGATTATAGTCAACCTTCCTTCCGGGGGCCTTAAAGACCAGATATTCACTTTTTTGTACATTGTACACAAGTCCATGACTAGCTGCGTATTCCTCGCAGGTACGTAGTAACTCTTTGATTGAGCCAGCTGTTGGACCCAGCAGCACCATGTCGTCAGCGTAACTAAAGTTATTTACTATTAGGCCATCAATACTACAGCCGACAGGCTTGCTGCTGAGTTCAACAATCAGCTCATTTATGTACAGGTTGAAAAGCTTGGTAGATGTCAACCCCCCCTGCCTAACCCCACATTCCAACCTGTACGCTTCAGAGAGAACACTACCCCACTTAACACAATTAAGCTGATTCCCGTACCAATACTGGAATACACGCAACATCTCCCGTGGTACGCCCGCCTCTCTTAACTTTCGCCAAAGGACATTATACGCTACAAGGTCAAATGCCTTGGAAAGGTCAAGGAAGCAAGCGTACACTGGAGTGTGTCTGTCCTTATAGTAGTGGACAGTTTGTTTCAAGCATGCTATTGCACTTTCGGTAGATAGCCCTGGCCTAAAACCGAACTGCGCATCGTGAAAACACAGGTATTTATCTAATTGCTTAAACAAACTGTCCAGTACTTTAGCAATAACCGTTGCCAGTGAAATAGGCCTATAATTCGCGCGATCAAAGATGTCACCCGTTTTATTTTTTACGATTGGCACTACTATAGTTCTTATCATATTATTCGGCAGATAAGAGTGGCTTATGCACAACGAATAGAATGTTGCCAATATTCTAGGAAGATGGATTCCAGCATATTTAAGATGCTCGATACTGAGGCCATCATGTCCCGGTGATTTACCCCTCGCCATTCTGCTTATCACCTCATCCGCTTCTTTAGCAGAAAAACGGAGGATCTCACCATCAGTGACTTCCTCAGCATCGACCATCTCAGATTGAGAGCCTAGTGAAGAAGATACTCTAAATTGCTCTTTAAATATATTGGCAATATCAGTCGGAGTGCTACAACCCGCGAAGCTCACAGGCAAGCCCGGCCTAACATGCAGTTTATTTCCAAAACTGGCTAAAATTTTTTGACGACCTATGAGATGCAATGATGTCCATTTTAATTTGGTCTTGATGTTTTTGACACCATTTCAGCTTACTTCGAAAAGTCTTTTGACTTTCTCTCATCTCACACCAGATTTTTCCAGTCTGGGGTTTGTTGTGGAACAACCAATTCTGATACTTAAGTCGGGCTTCCCCGTGCGCTTCGCGGACGTGTTTATTCCAACCTATTACACGACCGGTTTTTCGCAAATATCCCGTATATTCCTCATCACACTTATTTTAATTTAAATTCTTTTACCCTTTTATTCAATTTAGTTGTTAGTTTGTTAGTAAATTGTTAGTAGGTTAGTACGTTAGTGTGTTAGTAAATTGATTACAAATGAATCTATATATGTCCTTCAATCTAAAACCGAAAATCTTTAACCTGAGCTACTACACTGTATTATTTACTTTTATGAAATCTAAACAAAGATGCGTACACAACAAGGTCACAATAATTACACTTAAAAAAAAAATACCAAAAGGATCTCAAGAGAGATTCTTAAGGTCAAATACAAAAGCGGATTTGATGCATACTCATCAAATCCGCGTCTTTTAAGATCTAATCGAATTGCACTTTATGTTTATGTTTCGATGGTCATATTTCTGTCAGTTATCATAGCCAGAGCTTCGACAGGTATGTATGGTTCTGGAGAAGTCTGAACTTTTTTAGAATTTCTGTTGGAGCAGTCTCAGATTCTAGACATAGACATAATAGTGTCTCTAAATCTTTAGATGATGAATGTGGCAGATTTTGTCCTCCGATTTTAATGGATCGTACAAACGCTTGTATTTTCTGGACATTTGGTTCGTTGTCTAAGGCTTCCGAAAGTTTCCGCTTAGATCTATATTGTTGGCTTCTGCTTAAAGCCATAAACCTCTTGGATTTTGGAGAAAATAGAGATTCATTATTAGAAAATGTTGCTGATGAAGTTTCATCATTAACAGAGACTGATATCAAATGACCACTAACAAGAGTACCACTGAGCCAATCTCGTTTTTTTAAATGAAATAGGACTCATTACATTTACAACGCTTAAAGTAATCTCACTCGTTCGGAATGCGGCAGCTAAAGCAGCTGCCGCTTTACCCTTAAACAGCTTATAGGATTCCATTCGAGTTAGTATTTTTGTACCAGAAGAATGTCCTTCACGGTCATTTGTCTGTTGATACGCATCGTTAGGGCTCTGTTGGTTAGTTGAAAACATCTCGTCATCTGAATTCCAGGTTTATTTGTTAGTTTTTGATTAGTTTCCATTGTTGTTCCCACGAGTAGGATAGATAGAAGGTACACCCTCGGGTGACGCCCATTCCGGGGGTAAGGCTACATACTACGGAGGTCGCCAGATATCCGTAGGGTTTAAACGACTTCGCTGTCGGGTTTTATGGAGTGTTCCTTCTCGCGGGCCGGCCATTTAAGGCAAGCCCCCAGCCGTAGTTCTGCACGACGTACCTCAGTCACGCCTTACTGAGGTTGTTGAAGTGCAGAGTACGATTACGGTATAAAGGTTGACTGGCGGTCCAGGTGGAACAACCATTGATTTTGCTTTGTAGGAAAAACAACACTAATAAATATAGTTACATATTGTATATAAATAATAATATATAAATAGTTAAAGTAAATAATTTAATGAGGCGCACTCTCATCGTAATTTTTTATCAAAAATAATACAATTGATGTAAATAAATGATGAAAATTGACATAAATAAATTAGATAGGTATATAATTCATGTAGATAAATAAAATACCAAATACATTTTCTAAAAAATTGTTATAACACAAAAAGTATAATAAAATTGATTTAAAAGAATTGTAAAATATTTAAAAAAAAATCAAAATGTTGATTATTACTCATGTTAAATGTTGATTAATATGCTTATGAGACATCGGAAAGGATTTTTTTTTATTTACTATTAGTTGAGTCTTTTGGGTTAGAATTTATAGATGGTTTCAAAAAAAGGTGTATCAATCAACATAATACTAATTTTTCCATTTGTTTTTTAATTTCCTTTATAAAATTACTTAATGTTTACCACTTCAAGCCACAAAATAATGATATCTTGTTATGGTCATGATAAGAAAGCTAAAACTTAATAAAAATAAACAAATTATGTTTTGGTTGAAGTGGCAGTCCTAAGTGCGGATATTTCGGATATTACTAAAATTTCCAATAACTCCTGGAAACCAATGAGTTAGGTTTTGAAAATAATACTGCACATAATAGAACGTGTCAGCAATTTTTTGATATTTTATTTTGTTAGATGAATAAAAATATGAAAACGAAAAATGAGAAAAAAATCATATCTCTCGACCCATTCATACTAAAGCAACAGGAATTGGTGGAAGGGTCGGCTATTATACCTTTTTTCGATAGAAGAAATAAATTCTGGAATAAGTACTTCCGTTAAATTATAAAGATTTATTTTTTCGTTTTTCAAAAGTCGGATATTCCGAAACTTTGACATTTAAAAAAAGTACCAAGTCTTAGCTTAGTTTTACTCTAATCCTTAGAATTGTAGACTCTATCGATTAATTCAATAAAAACATGATGACACAAAAACCGGGCTCTTACCACACTGTGCTCCGTGACTCCGAATGGAAGAGAAACAGATTTCCGCGGAATCCTGATTAAGGCTACGTTGTATATACTTTCAAATTGCTGGCAGGTGTGATTTATATTTCTTGCTCAGTTACTCCGAATGGAAGAGAAAAAGTTTTCCGCGGGATCCTGATTAAGGCTCAATTGCTGGCAGGTGTGATTTATATTTCTTGCTCCGTGACTCCGAATGGAAGACAAAAAGATTTCCGCGGAATCCTGATTAAGGCTACGTTGTATATACTTTCAAATTGCTGGCAGGTGTGATTTATATTTCTTGCTCCGTGACTCCGAATGGAAGAGAAATTGTAAACTTTTTTATTATTGTATACCCTACTTGTCACATATTTTTTGTTTCCATAGGAATTTTATTTTCTGCTATCTGTGAACCTGCCAAATCTTCTATGAGAAAATCAACATCGATTTCTTCTTTTCTCCAAAGGTGTATCTTTCTTTGCCAGCAGGCAATCTAGATTGTGTAATATTTTATTTAAGTCTCTTTCAATTTCATTTGCATCCAAGGAGTGTGTTGAATTTAAAACGTACACGCAAAGTTTTGTATATACTTTAAATTGCTGGCAGGTGTGATTTATATTTCATGCTCCGTGACTTCGAATGGAAGAGAAAAGGTTTTCCGCGGGATCCTGATTAAGGCTACGCATTAAAACATTTTGTTCATGGGTATTGCTATAAATCTTTCATAGTATCTGGAACCAGCCGGAATCAATGCGATAGGGAGAGGAGGAACATTACTGCTCCGGCGGCTCTTCTACTGTTAAAAGCCCTGTTCATAGTTACTATTTAAAAAAATTAAATCTGTTTATTTCAAAAAAACTTACATTTAATTTTATAAGGTACTTAGGGGTACTTAAAATCTTTGATTTTAAAGATTGTTGACCCTTAAGGAGTCGTAACATATTAAAGGTTAATATACTTAGTTACATTTAAGTCTGTTAAGTTGAATCTGGCATCGCATAACAGTGGAGAGATGTAACATACATACGCGTTGTGTGATTGGGCGTCCACTATACCAAACGAACCAGACGGGATACCCTCGCCGGCTACTTGTGGCACTGCAATGTCGGGCAGTTTCTCATCTCGGGTATATCTTAAGTTTTTTTTACAAATAAATTATTCCTCATTCGGAATTCCTAATAGACGAGGAGGGTCAAATAATGGGTAGCTATATTTTTTTTCCTATTTCAAATGCATGTCCTTTGTCTTCACTTTGTAATTCTTTTACTACCTTAGTGTTGATTGTATGGTCACAGACCAGACAGTTGCTACAACTATCAACACTGTTTCGCAAGTTGGCCCAGATAAGTGCCAATAATATATGATTCTTTATTTATGGAGCTTGTGGCCCTGAGACGGCCAACTCCCGTTTCTCTTCCATTAGTTCAACCAGCATCTCGCGCTGGTGCTGTGAGACAATTTTATTCGCCGGCATTCTAGAATTTTAATACGATTTAATCATTGGACTCGTCACGTCTCCAACTTTAGGTGGACAAAGATAATGTAGCATTAGGGTGTAATTTTCGATCAAGTATACACAGCTTCATTTCTGGACCAGAATTTAAATTCTTGGCGATATCCACCTTGTCCGTCTTCGGCTATACAGCCAGACTTGCGTTGTCGAGTGAGCACCGCTTTAAGACGACTTGTTTTTATTCTAAGAATAACATAATCCGTTGTTTACTGACCTTTGAATGTTGTTGGTGCGCCTGATGGTCGAGATGGATTTTAGATCGTAGGAGTCTTAGCTGATTAATCAAAAGTTCTTCGTGGGATGCTATATTTTTCACCAGCTTTTCTTTGAGTATTTTTTTTTCTATCGTACGTGGCCAAACATGCTCGTAAAGATTGGGTGTAGTTTTTGGAATTCTGGAGCCTTAACGTTTTTTATAATTTCTAGGCATATTTTCTGAAAATAAATAGCAATTCCTTTGTAAGCGGTAATAAAAATTAATACTCTTTTATCAATGAATATTTTCAGTTTATTTATGAATAACATACTTTTGGGTTTACTATGCTCACTACAAGCACACTTCACCTATACCTTTACATTGCAGTTGCTCATTATTAGCGACAGTAACTTTATTATTTAAAACATTGTCTCTAAATATTACGAAAATATCTTTATTATTACACATGTGTGATGTGCACCCACTGTCGACAAACCACAGATCTTGATCGTGATGGGCACAGCCGCTTGCTCCTCACTGCCATGCTTCTTGTCATGCTTTAACTTGAAACAATTCACCTTCATGTGGCCGAATTCTCTTCCAGAATCCTCGAAGACATCTGATAGGCAATTCCAAGCCTCTCTTGAATTTTTAGCGTTCCTTATATACTGGAACAAGTTACTCTCCACAATCAAGTGCCAGGGGACACTGATTACTCACGTCACCCGGCTGAGTGCTTTCATTTTCCACTGCGCTCCACAATCTATCATGAATCAGGCTCATTTTTAATTTAAATTTCCAGGCATAATAATTTTTGGCTCCTAACCTTTCTATGTTTGACCAACTTGAGGATAAATGTCCATGAGCCGGTGCCTTTTCCTCTTAGAATCTCAATCTCAAGTCTTATTCTGGGCAAATAACTTTTTGCCACAACAACAAGCGGCGAGTGGTGCATTTTCAGCAAGCAGAGTCAGTCGGGAACTTGAGTGAATCGGTGAAATAAAACAACCAACGAATGCTCCACGATATGTTTTCATAATACACCGGCACCATTAAATAATCAATGTACACAATCAATTGATATTATTAGATTTACAAGGACAAACTTTATTCACATTAGCGAAGAAGACCGGAAACAGAGAGCTCACAGAAATAGAGTGGGGCACAGACTAGTTATGTCATAGAGAAAATATTTTAAGGCATATATAAATATTTTAAGGCATACATACACAGACCGACTAACTTTAATACATAAATATTATTTTGTTTGATTACAGTATTTTAATATTTTTTAGAATCAATTCAAAAATATAATAAATTATTAAAAGAAACAAAAAACCCGACTGCGTAAAACATAAATTAACTGAAAAGAGAAAAACAAGCTGGCTCGCACGACACCAAGCTGAGCTTAATTTCGACGTTTAGTTTTTTTATGGGATTTTCATACTAGAACCACGTAGGCGTTACCCAAATTAGCAATAATGGTTATCAGGCCTCTTTTTTCCGGTAAATATATCTCTGTCTCTATATTGCTTTCTCTTGCCAGTTGTTCTATGATAGCCAATTTGCCATCCAGGGTTTGAACTTGGTCGGTGGATACACTTGAGTGGACAATTTTTTCTTCCATCGTCTTAAGCCAAAGTTCAAGAGATCTGGCGCTCATCTGAAGCAGTAAGTGACTTTTCAATGTCATCAATTCAAATTTTTACTTCCCCTATCGAGTCCTTAATGCATCTGTTATCAGTCACGACACAGCAGATTTTATCCCGCCAAGGGCTTCTATGATTTTACAAAGTTCAGTTGACATAACTGTTCTAACGGAAGAAGTTATAGGTTCTTCCAATGACTTCTCACTCTTTTTATGCTCCAGAAGCCAGGAACTAGCATCATCACGCTGACCATCAAATTTTGTGCGTTTGCGAGATGTTATGTAGTTGTCTGGAGACATAGATAGATCGGGGTTAGATAAGCACTTTTGTGGATCCTGTGGTGGAGTACGCTACATTGCGGCAATTGCCTCGTTGAGTTTCATCTTTATCTTTGGATCCTTGAGATGAACTGAAGAAATACGTAAACGTACGCGTCGCGGTCGGTGTCTACGCCGACAGCTGAATTCAAACTCTATTATATTATACAAAATACATTATTAAACCAAAAAATGTGATTACAAAAAATATGTACAAAAACCTAATATACCGAATGACTTTTTTTACCGTTCGGGAAAAATTATGATGTATTCTGTAAATGGAGTAGAAGCTATACCCGAAATAATTTTGTTGATACAGTCAAGTTTAAGCGAGTTCAGTATATCCGTAAATAACAAAAATATAAAACACACTACAGCGCGATGTGTATTAGTACTACGCAGCTGTAGGCGCGTAGATAGCGCATGAATGAAAAACTCGAAAAAACTATCTACTCGTGACGTCTTGTATGTCTAAGTGCGAGCGAGACGCATGCGCATGACTCTTGTTTCTGTCTTCGTACCTAGTGAGAGCTATTACATTTACAGATTTCTATCGTTCCTTCGTACTTAAGTTATTTACGTATAACATGACGTTAAACTTTACGAAAACAAAACTCCTTATGCATTGAAATAATAGTTCAAACATGTTATTTTTAATGCCTACTTTATGTTATACCTACAGCAACCTAGGTGTATTTATAAAAACTTAATGTAAAAATACCTTTTAGCGATATCGCAGTAATTGTTCAAAATGCCCGCCGTTCCGCTCCAAACACAAACCAGCACGTTTTCTTAAATTGTTTCTTAAACTACGAAGAGTGTCTCTATCACTTTTTAAAATATTAAAAGCGTCTATTATGCGCTGCTTCAATTCAATAACACTGCGAGCTTCCTCTGTGTACACTAACCGTTTTAGTTCAGCCCATAAATAAAAATCCAGGGGCGTAAGATCTGGTGATCTCGCCGGCCAGTTCACTGGTCCACCACGTCCTATCCACCTGTCACTGAATTGAGTGTCTAGATATCCACGGACTGATCTTTCGTAATGGGCTGGGCATCCGTCGTGCTGGAAGTACATTCCCTGAAGATAACTTATGGGAATGTCATCTAACATCATGTCGATAACAGAACGTATCATTTGTAAGTAGGTAATACCTGTCAGTCGACCTTCAATCCATATGGGACCGATAATCCGGTCGTTAATTATCGCAGCCCAGACGTTGACACTAAATCTAATTTGGTGTGCATGCTCTTTGATTTTATGTGGGTTTTGGTAACTCCACCAGTGTTCATTGTGCACATTGTAAATTCCAACACGCGTAAATATGGTTTCATCACTCCATAGGATATTATCCTGCGCGTGCTCCAGCAGCCAGCGACAAAACTCCATGCGGGGTCCCGGGTCCGGTGCGTGTAACGCTTGCACACGTGTGAAGTGATATGGATGCATACTTAATGAACTAAGCAACTTCCATACGGCATATTGGCTTACACCAAATCGACGAGCGGCATGTCGAGTGCTTCTCCTTGGGTGCCGTTCAAAAAAGTCAATTATCGCGTTTTCGACACGATTAGATAAGGGTGGACGTCCTCCACCTCTGCCATGTGAAGGAAGCCTGAACTGTCCATGGTCAAGTAACCTTTGGTATGTCCTCAGAATTAAATGTGTGCTGGGAACTCGAGGATCTGTGATGCCTCTGTTGCGCAAAGATTGTAGATGATTTGGCTCTGCGTACATTTGTCTCGCACTATCTAAGCTTTCACCAGATAGGAGGTAAAAGCGGATCATTGCTAAATACTCAAAATTTGAATATTCGTACGTCATGTTGTTTACGTTAACCGCGCGCGTAACCGTAAAGCGTCACAGGATAACTGATTAGTTAATTAATTAGCCTGCGCCTACGACTGGAGACAGCGGTGAAGGCGCGGGGCGGGGGTCCCTGCTAAGCTTAAACAACGGGGCGCCGGGCGGGTGCGATCGGCCAGCCAAGGTCTAATATCATATTACAATCGTCTAACCGAGCCGAGAGCTGTTGTAGGTAACGAACAAACGATTTCATTGATAAATTGTTCGAGCGTAGTGTAGGGTATTTATGAGTTAGAATTTCCTGATTTTTGCTTATTTATCTCGAATTCTACATTTAAATGTTTTAGTATGGGTAACCGACCATAAACAAGTAGTGTTTATTGGTAGACTGATTTAACGCAGCGTTAACAAAAAAATAAAAAAAACAAAGTAACACTGCCAAAGCCTTCTATTCCTTGTACTGGTTATACCCTATTTTTTTCCGAACGATAAAAAAAGTCATCCGGTATTTATACAAATATTCTGAAGTTATTATAAAATTAAATATTAAAAGAATTCATAATCTCCTGGCGCACTCTTTGGCCCCTCTGAAGTGCCTGATAAGAATTTATAATTTCGTGGCACACTCTGGTTAATAAACTAACCGACGCGGGTTGGTTTCACTTCCCTTTTGCCTAAACCTTGTGAGCACAATAATTATCCAATTAAATAGAAAATTCCACTTACCAAACCAACAATCCTTATGATTGGCACACTCCACTGTCTTGGAAAATGTCTGAAAACAGCACTATCACAAATTCACAGTACCTATTTAATTAAAGTAATAATTCGATAAACTAAGCGCGCAGCGTGCACGCATTACGTAGGTAAAGTTTTTGCATAGATGATCGGCGGAAATGCTCAAAGACATACGCAACAAACGTGGTCTTTTACTGCTGGCCGCATAAATAAGCTCAGAGTCACTCAGCAAGCTATGGAACGAGCTATGTTCGGAATTTCTCAACGAAACAGGGTCCGAAACGAGGACATTCCTAGGACAACAAAAATTACCGATATAGCAGTAGAGTTAGTGGGCTGAAGTGGCAATGGGCAAGCCACATCGCTCGAAGAACCAATAACCGACGGAGGAGGAAGGTTCTTGAGTGGCGACCATGTACTGGGAAGCGCCGTGCGGGATGACCTCCCAACAGGTGGACCGACGACCTGGTCAGAGTCGCTGAGCTCCGTTGAAATGAAATGAAAGAAATTTATTTGTGACAAATAAAAAATAACAAAGAAAAACAGTTTAAGAAAAAAAAAAATAGTTAAATTTTGCCACAAAACGGTCCTCCAACTCAGCATGTTGTTGGCTATACGTAGGAATATACGTATAACCAACGCTGATCTTCCGTTGGGGCCGGTAAGTGAAAACACGGCAGGATTACTACCTTATATACACTTCAACACTATAAGTAAATAAATATACAACCAAAACATTAATAAAATATTATAACAAATACCCAAAGCAAAGATAATAATAATAATAAAAAAAAAAAACAGGAAAAACAGATTTACGGGCATAAAGATTGTACAACTACCTTGTTTATATGATATATATAACTATGATATTCATTTTCATAAAAAACTAAGAGAAACAAAAAAATAACATGTATGAAGGCTGTGATGAACAAGTGTTTCATACGAAGCATGTACTTATGTAAGTATTTAGAAATCTGACAAAGGATGATGAATCGGACGTTGGATGCAAGCGGCCCAAAACCGTTCGAAGTGGAAGTTAATGGGAGAGGCCTATTCAGCAGTGGACATCCTTAGGCTGATATGATGATGATTAGTTTACCTTTAAAGTAAATACCCCTTGCCCGCACTTGAGGCTGGGTAGAAGGGGTGGGCTGCGGGTGGCCAGCTGGCTTTCGCAGTAGCTGCCACGACCCATCAGGGACAACGAGGGCTCCCGAGGTCGAAGGCTGCGGCGACTTCGTAGCCGAGGACTGCACAGCATCCGCGGCAGCCGCCGTCTTTTTGACAGCCATAAGGGGCGGCCTGAGTGACGGCTCTGAGAGGAGGCGACACTCGATTCCGGCAAATTTTGCGTTCAATATCGCCCCAAACTGAGCGAAGCTGGAACGCGAGACGTCCTCCACCATTTCTTTGATTGCGGCATCAGGTGCCACCACCGACCGATTTTGCACATCAGCCACCTCCGCTCGCAGGTCCGTCAATTGGCCACAGAGCCGCTTGTTGGCTGCCTCCAACCGCGCCATCTCCTCCGTGATGGTTCGGGCCCTTAGGCCCGAGACGGCTTATTTTATGATGGTCGCCGCATTTTTGAGGTCCTTCATGTACGTGCCCTTCATATTTTTTGACTTGGCGGCCACGTAAGTCACTATAGCAGCCGCATCCATGGCCATTTTTGTCAGGGCAGCCTTTGTCTGACCTATATCCTCGTCTTGTGTAGGCGGGTTGAGGCCCTGGCGGCAGGCGGTCCTGGACTCATGAAGAGCTGCCACCATGCCAGCCACCCTCTCCTCCGCCTCTAGCTCCCCATCCATTGCGGCCTTGGTGTCCGCTAGAGCCGCCGCCGTCGGTCGCCAGGTCGGCGGACGGCCTCTCCCTCTCTTGGACTTATGTGCCGTACCTTTGGCCGCCAGTGTAGGGACACGCACTAATGACCGGAAATCCATCCGGTCATTTATCCCCTCGCGGTGCGGCGCCACTTGGAATTCGGGTGACTTTCAGAGGGTTTCTACCTCGTAGGCCGACCCAATGAAGGTTAGGTCCCCGGTTCGCGTAGGCCTCCTGCCATTGTTGCGGTTACGGGTTGAGCGGCGGGGCCTTGAAAAAGGCCGATTACGGAGGCAGTGTGAGTGCACACCGTGGCCGCCGCTCCCTCCGTCGGAAATGGGAAAAAGGAAGGGAAAGGAAACGAAGAGAAGGAAAGGGAAAAGAAGTGTTGCTCTTCGTCAGATCTCCTCACCCCGTGCCTCCCGGTATGGGTAGCCCTGCAGATATAGCCAGGAGGATCCTTGCCTCCACCACGTCAAGGTGGCAACACGTCGGGGGGAAGAGGTCGAATCCCTGCATCAAGTATGTGCAGATTACTCCGAAATTTTTTATCTTCCTAATGAAAAATTATCTCATAACACAGCTCGTGAACATGAGATTAAATCATCCTCATCCGGTCCAATTCATACAAAATCCTTCAGATTCCCAGAATGCCACAAAACAGAAGTGGAAAACCAGATTCATAAAATGTTAGACCAAGGTATAATAAAACCTTAAATCTCTAAAAAAATTTGACGCATCCGGTCAACGTAAATGGCGCGTTGTAATCGACTACTGGAAACTCAACGAAATCACTATAGGAGATATATATCCAATCCCTCAGATTTCTGAATTTCTGGACCAACATGGTAACAGCAAGTATTTCTCAACGCTAGACTTATCTTCTGGATTTCATCAACTATTAATGAACAAAAACGACGCAGCCAAAACTGTACCTTCAGTGTAGCAAGCTCACTATAGCCCTTTGCCCTATAGTGAAGCCCTTTGGTTAAAAAATGCGCCTTCCACATTTCGGCGTCTCACGTACAGCCTTATCAGTCCTTCAAGGCCTTAGGTGCCGATTCTGTTGTAAATCGCACTAAACTAATTTTAGTCACATCTCATCTCTTTTCAAAATTCAAAATCCAAAATCATTCAAAATTCAAAATCATTTATTCAAATAGACCTTCGCAGGCACTTATGAAAAGTCTGACTCTAATACTCTAATACCGGTTCGGAAGGTTGCATTTGCTGAGAAGAGCCGGCAATAAACTCAGCAATTACTCTTTTCAAAACAAGCTTAGATTCATTACATAATTTTACATTCTAATCAATAAATATTTATTTATATTTATTTATTTATTTTAACAATAGATAAAATAGACACAGTTGTTGACACGGCTCTTGTCAACTTTCAATGATACAAAATGTTGATAAACACTGTTATTGAAAGTATTACTAATAACTAATACTAAATAATAAGCAAAGAGCAAAGTAACTATAGTAAAGCCTGAGATTTACTGAGCCCCACGTTGGGCGCCAAATGTAACCTTTAGTTAAGGGATGTTGAATCTTTTTATTTTTTGAGATGTTGTGCTCCGACTAGCTTGGTGGATTCTGGGGCAACAGCAGGCTTTTAAGCCTGCTGTTGCCCCAGAATCCTCCACGCTCCTCTGACGCCACGCACCACGTGCGTGGCGTCAGAGGGCGCCACGCACTTTTGGCCTAAAGTGCAAAAAGGTTGAAATTAAACAATTCTTTCAAATACAAAACAGTAGGTATATTGCAACAAAAATATACTAAGGAGAAATTGAAAACAGTTACTTTGCTTTTTACTTATCTGTATAGGTACTTAAATCAATAATATGCTTAGGTGTAACAATGGTATCGTCTAAAACTGTAGGATGACCAAGGTAAGAATCCGTTGTCTATGATGAAAATATTTTAAGAAAAAAAATAAAAGGTACCGCACAGTCTATCCGATGAAGGCGGGACAAATGGCGGTCAAGCGCCTCGTTGAAACACACGTGGCGGTACAATGCCCCCACAGAACAGGAGTGGTGGTTTCTACGCCCCCACAGAACACCTGGAATTCACCAAAATTATTTGTGTTACAATCCTGACCTTATGGTCCGAGCACACAAAACAACGGACACCAGATCCAGGTGTCAGCCATGTGCCTGGTAACACAAAACCTATTTCCCGTACAAAAAAAATATAATAAACTGTATCACGACTGAGAACAAAATTAATAGATAGATTACTCAATTGCACAATTGAAGATTTGGCAGAGCAAACCCTACTTCTTGCACAGCGTGTGCCATGTGCACAATGAAAATTTCCTGCCGCGTGTAGGACCCACATGTTGAAATTTTTACACAAATGTTAAAGATTCCCTAACACAATATAAGGGACACCATAAATACCTTATGGAGGAAAATGTCCCTGCGTCCGGAAGGTGGACAATGTCGACTCCGATCTGTCTACGGCTTCCAAATGCTGGTGGCAAGGCCCACACAGCACGATGCAGGTTAAAGGTTATAAAAAAAACGTGGCGTGCCCGACGTCCCAATTTCGGAGTACGAGCCGGCCGCAAAACACGAACAACTGAAAATAATTATCACAATATAACAATCGTGCAATAGCACAAGCACTATTCGAATTTAACATAGAAAAGGATTGAAACTCACCAAAAAAACAAACAAATATTGGCTTGGGAGATGTGTCTCAGATGAGATCAAAATTGAAAAAGAAAGCGTCATCGCCCGACACTAGGGAGGTGACCAAAAATGAGATTGCATTCACCCTTGAGACAAATCGACCGAGAAAACAGCTAATTCCAGTCGACTATGTGAGCAGTTACAAGGCCAAAGTCGGTCAGTGCAAGGGAACGTCACTTCAAAACGTCAGAGTGACAGTCGCATACTTCATTGATCTGTCACCTGAATCAAAACAACCAAGGTTAGAAAATAAATGGACAATATTTGTTACGAAAACCAATGTAAAATTGCTGAAACAAACCTAAAAAGGTAGTCACAAGGACTTTTGTGGTTCAAGGGCATATTGGAATGAGCCCACAAATAAGGTGAGTGCCATGAAACGTGAGTCTAAAAAATGCAACGTTACTATCACGGAAATTCAATAACTGTCTTTGACCTAGCGGGGATAGAATAAACAGGTTCATGAAATTTCATTTCAAATTAAAAGTTTACTAGATAAATTGCAATTAAAAGGTCACTTTTAATTGCAATTTATTTTCAGTATAGCTAATATGAGAGTCCATTTAATTGGACATATCGGTACCAATAATGTCGTCGTAAGGTATGTCTAATTTGTCAATAATGTGAAAATTATACGTTAATATTTTATTATTATTTACAAAATCAATAGGGATTATTCCTTAAGTTTGATTTTTATTGGCTTTTATTTATATCTTCCAGTCATCAAACAAGTCATAGTGTTCAAGACATAGATATATAAATTTTTCTTGAAAAACATTGTTTTTGGTGGGCGGTATCTTCGATACATTATCGCTATTAAAATCTGACTAAGTCAGTTGTCAATAAAGCATAATTACCTACACCGTTACAATAACTACATAATTATATATAATACTAGCATTGTGCAGATTGGATTTCTTTACTTTTAATTTCTGTGGCGTGGTATGATCTGGGGTTTTGAGGCTTCTTTTTTGTAGCTGTGCTTGCTTGTATGTATTCCAATAATCTTGCAAAGACTAATCTCGCTTTCACGTAACCTTCCGTTATACTTTTTTGGGATATTTCTTCATGTTGACTTGCGCCTTTTTTATTATATTTGCCAAATCTTCCAACGTACTTAAATATCCACTTTGTTCCAAAGTTGGTGACAACATGGTGATCTAGTTTTATTCACAATCACTGTCAATTATTCATAACTGCACTTTAGATGTAAACATACTTCTCCAACTCTCCGACTTCGACAGAATTTCTAATTTGAACATGCCAGAGCCGACCCTCGTAGCCGCAAAATCCGCCTATCTAGACCTAAGCAGAGAATTTAGCTTACCAATTATTGAATTGACAAGTTCGGGAGCCGCAAGATACTCCGGTTGATTGAGAAGTCGAATGACTTCTACACAAAGATTCGTTTACCGTGGATTTTACTTCGCTACTGCACGTTTCCACGATTGACAATAAATCCCATTGCCTGAGTGGCAACAGGAACCGGGTGCGCAAATGGCATAACTGACATACCGTAGATAATTCAGGTGTAGGCGTTGTCATATTAGGTGGCTTTGCTGCAGTGGCTTGATCTTGTAGACCATTGGACCTAAAAACGTGCGTCCATTTCAGCAATAATATGTTCGGAGACACGGGCGTTGGTTTTCTGCCCCATGTCATAGTGCGATCGCTGGGCTTACGAGAGCCTCATCCACGGGATCCTCTGGGCCTTCGGACCTTAAAGTTACCTCGAGAGCGAGGAGTATCGATAGGTGGTAAGGTGTTCGTGGGACTAGGTTCGATAGAACTCATCGCGAGAAATAATTAATCTTGGATGTAGCGGCTGCAGACTTTGAACTCGAAGCTGAGCTTGCTGCCATTGCTAGCAACGCTTCTTGCAGCTTCAAACGAGATAAAATAAAACAAAAACGATTTTTTGCCCTGTTCTGGTTTAGCGGCTTGTGAAACTAATTAACATATCCATTTTTCTCTATGTGACAATCTTACCCAATACAATTCAAATATAATGTGCCAGCAATGAGAGCAATGAGATAATAAATAAAAACAGAAAAACCAATAGCAATCCTCTTTGCTTCAACACTCCTCCTTAATCTCATGCTCACACATGCACAACTTACATAGCTCTCATATATACAACCCCATACCTATCACGCACCATTCAAGCTACCTCTGGAAAGAGGTTTAGTTAAAGCATCAGCAACCATCTTCTCTTTTTGAGAATACTCTAACTAAATTACTTTTGCCTCAACAGCATTCCGCACAAAATGATAACGGACATCTATATGTTTCGTGCGTCGGTGATGCACTGGGTTGTAGGCGATAGCTATAGCTGACTGAATCTGAAAAAATATTAATGGTCTCTTCCTCTTTACCAGTCAACTCTGAGATGAAGTGCCTAAGAAATACAGCTTCTTTAAAAGGCTCCGATAATGAGACATACTCTGCCTCAGCAGTGCTAAGAGCCACTGTTCGCTGCTTGGTGCTCTGCCATGAAACGGCTCCTCCTTGACTAAGAAATACTATGCCTGAATATGATCGTCGATCGCTATCTCCTGCATAATCCGCATCTGCGTTCCCTTCAATCAATTTTAGGCGTTTCTCTCTATTGTATCTAATGCCCAAACTTTTGGTACCTTTTAGGTAACGAAGTACCCTTTTAATACACTTTCATAAATGAAAGATTACTGTTCATACAATAAAGTAACTCTTCGTACTTGTCGCTATTATCCTCAGGAGTTCCAAGTAAGAGTATAAAAGATTTCTTTTCAGTTAAATTATTAATCGTAGTGACTGTGGGCCATTTACTCGAACAAGTTAAAATATCATTATTTTCCTGTGATACAGCGAATTAGCCTCTTAAACGCAGATCTGATGTCAGCCGGTTTAATATTAAATCTATCACGAGCTCTGATGTTAGAAAGAAAAAAACATTTCGAGGCGTCCTTGGTTCCCTTTATATAAAAGAAGATATTTTAAATCTTTAATTTCTCCTACTGCATATTTTAATAACTGGATTGTACTCTGCGTGTGTATAATTATAATAAAACCAATAAACCCAGTGTTTCTACGGGAACAGATGAGTAATTGACCAGATTGCAGCTTAAATGAAAGGACCACCTTTACACAGTTCTTCTATAATTCCGATGGTTTCAGAGTATACAGCTTTTTTCCAACCCGCTCGTCGAACTGAGTGACTGTTTAAGACGTCTAACGCATCGTTAAATATTCGAATGAAGTTGATTGTCGCTGTACCTACCACCTTCAAAATTCTCAAGCTTTATTTCAATCTCGCAGGAGTGTATCTGCAACCGAACGACTCAACAGATGAATTGCCCTTCATTTTTGTTTTTCAAATAACAAATGTACCTTCGTCAACATAGTCGTCATGTGCAAACTTCATCGTCTTGCAGTTTTAATAATTGCTCTAAATAATTGTAATTTATTTTCTTGCCATTATTATCATTTACTTTCAATTTTCCAAACTCATTCCGGATCAATTTTATTTATGGCATGACAAGGATCTATATCTATAAAAATATGTATTCCACATTATTTGTTTTAATTTGGTGGTTGCATTTTGGTCATTCATTAGATCACAGCCTAGTGAAGAAAACATGCTGAAGTTTGCAACAGGTCTATCACAAGTAATACTCACTATTTTGACACCCACTTCCTCATACCTTATACACACCTTCGGATATAAGCTTCCACTAAAATGGATTTTTGTTCTCCCATTAGAGATGTGATATCCTACAGGCAGTTCCCAGCTTCCATTTAGTAATATAACTAGACACTGATTGGCGACATCGAGGGCATCACTGTCGCAATTCATAACGGCTAAATCTATGCCACTCTCTTTAAAGGTTCTCCAGGTTGATTTTGAATGATTTCCTACGGGATTTGGATTCAAGTAAAGCTTACACAACTCCTAGTTTAAGAGCACATCTGCATGAAATTTGAGAGGTGTAAGAAGCTGAAGTTAGTGCAAATATGGTTCAATCAATGAAATACCGTTTACAAGCAGTTTATATGGGGGCAGATTCAACGTCACACCATTTTATCACACCAGTGTGGAACAGAAGTATTTTTTTCCTATATATCACACTATCTGGTGTGGCTGCTAACTGGCAATAACTAATTACATCGTAAGATTAACCATCATAACTAATCTAATTTAATTTTATCAGGGTTTGGTTTTACACCTTGGGGAGTAATAATATGACCTAAGTAAGGAGTCTCACGCTTAAGAAATTCAGACTTATCCATTTGGATTTTAAAGTTTGAATCTCGTAAACGCTGAAATATCTGTTTAAGATTAATCATCATTTCCTGTAGGGATGTCCCGAATACTAAAATATCATCTAAATAAACAACACAAATTTTATTTAGTAGGCCTCGAAGGACATTGTCCATAACTCGTTGGAAGGTTGACGGTTAATTTTTGAGACCCATGGGCATTCTAAGAAACTCATAATGACCATGCTCTACATTGAATGCTGTTTTATGGATATCTCCAGGATCCATTTCCACCTGGTAAAAGCCACTAGCCAGGTCTAAAGTACAGAAGTACTGGCATTTACCTAATTTATCTAAAATATCGGTGACGTTGGGAATCGGATATTTGTCATCGACTGTCTTCTCGTTTAATTTACGGAAGTCAATGACTAAGCGCCACTTTACTTTGCCAGAAGCGTCACTCTTTTTAGGTACGACCCAAATCGGTGCGCTCCAAGCGGAAGTTGAAGGCCTAATTATGCCTTGATCCAACATTTTCTTGATTTGAGTTTGGACTTCCTCCCTATGTACATATGGATATCTATATGTTTTACTGTGAACCGGAATTTCATCGGATGTATGTATACTATGTTTAATTCGGTCAGGGGCTGACAATTCGAAGGTTTCAGGAGTTTCAATGTCTGTATAGTCATAGTAAGGTAGGTTACTGTCGTAGTCATACATCTGATAATTATCGTATGGATTATATAATTCCTCAGATGTATACTCGTCATAGTAGTTCGTCATAGGTACGTGGAATTCATTGTTGTTAATTTGCCTATTTTTAAAGTAATTGCCTGGAGGTGGATTTCCATGCATTCTCCAGTCATGCCCTGGTCATGCCCTCACTTGGAGGTAGCACACGGGCTACGGGGTGGCTAATTCCACTCATAGGCTGAGGGTAATTATTATGTGGGGCCCGTATAGGCATTGGCTGACGAGGCGGGATTTTAAAGCCTGTAGACATATTGGAAGGTATAGATTTGAACATCTGGTGTGTTCTGGAAGGATACATTGGTACAGTGGGTCTGGTAAACTGTGGATTAAATTGATTATTGAACCGTGGGAAATTAGGGTACTACTTTGGCATTTGCGACAGGTATTGATTAAAAGGTTTTAATGTAGGTATGGAAGATGAGTTTGGTTTCTTTATTAAATTTTGGGTATTATTTTTACTATGGAGATAGATTACATTTCAATTCTTCTTGAGCAAATTGAAGTGCTTTTTCTGTTGTTGGTGGTCTCATGCACCTTATACGTGAACCAAGGGGTTCGTCAAGTCCTTTGAGGTATGTCTGTAGGGCAAGTTTACTGTACAAAGTCCTTTTAGCCTCTGTCGTCGTGTCTACAGTCTCATGTAATTCTATGTAGGTCATTATTGTACAAAGTACGAACACGTTGCGAACACGTTCATAGAAAAGGTAAGGGGTGTCCGATCCCTGAGTCAGCTGAGACAAATCTGTATAGAGTGCTGCTTCGTCCCTATGGTCCGAAAAGCTATTCACTAGTGTATTTCGTATGTCATTCCAGTTCTGCGGAATGCCATTCGTAGCTAATGTTTTGGCTGCGGCACCAGTAATTTTATTGACGATGCCGTTCAATAAGGATAAGTTTGTTAATTCATTTCCGGCTGCTGGATTGACGTAAGTAAGTATTAACCTATCACATAGTCCTAAAAATCTAGTGAGTGTGCATCAAACTCAGGTACAAATCGCAGGGCTTTATAAATTTTGTCTAAAATGGCATCTTGGTTAGAGTTTGAACTATATGCTAAAGAGTTTAAATTTCCTTGACCCTCCATATCTATATCTACTATTTCTAAATTACCTAAATTACGATTAGCGTCTCTCTGCGCGATGCGGAGGGACGACCTAGGGTTATCAGTTCCCCGGTTTTTCCGTGGATGGAAAATGTTGGTAAGATTTTATGGGACACGCAAAGGAGTAGCAATCAATCGTATCGGAAATATTGTGCAACTCACATATACATTTTCCACGACGGCGGCACTGAGTCATCAATGGCTGGATGAGCGTGTGTGGTCCGCTGGTCTCCCGGTTTTAGGATTCGTCGATATTGCGTTAAAACACAGATCAGCACGTACAGTTTATCACAGTAATTTCACAGGCGAGTCTATGATGTTAAAGTTCACTGAAGATAGTTCGACGCACTGACTCGACGATCCTACCGACTGCGCCAATTACGAGAGGCACAACGGAGGATCCCAAAAAAACCAATGTTAAAATAAAAGAATATACTTTAATGCAATTCACAATGAATTACTACTTATAAATAGACTTAATTTAAATGGCGCGAAGTCGACCCGATAGGTAGGTAATCGAGCTAAGAGCGTCCGCTGTACTTGGTGACGTCCTTATATAACTTCGGATCGGTTGTATGTTGCAATCCGCTTCTTGGTTTATGGCGGGGGGTTGTAGAAGATGTAACAGGCTCTAGACCCATAGTGTGTTAGTAGTTACAAAGAATGTCTTAAAAAATATTGTTAATAAGTAGTTACAGATTATACAAATTATACATGTCATAAATTTGCGTTTTCACTTGTCACTATTCGCGTCCATTTTTTGTCAATTACATTAAAAACATTTTCACATAAAGCCATTATAATAACATTATTACTTCGACATAGTCTCGTCCTAAAAGAATAAATCCTCTTCCTCATTATTGCATGAAAACCGTCAATTCTAGCAGCTGCAAACATTCCGGAAGCACTACAACATTTAGGTAATCTCATGATGGTTCTGTAAGCGTTATTATACTGTACTCTAATAGTGTTGAGTGTACGCTTGGTATGTTGCAGCCACAGACTACATGTATAAAACGATTGACAATATGTTTGGAACAAAGTTTTCTTGACCTCAGCTGTACAGCGACTAAATCTACGACTAATCATATTTGCTCTTACTGCCTCGTAATGCCTCTCTGGAAAACTGTTTACTTTTTTCCGGAGTCTCTGCCTGGTACTGCTCGAAAAGGGCCTGAACTTAGCAGAAGTCTGTTCAAAATATTCCTATTACAGTCTTCTCGCGAAAACTTTCTCGAAAAATTCTGCCTATACATGCGGATGTGTTTGTTTCTGGCCTCAGCCGCCTCTTCCGACAACAGGCCAATAGGCAGAATAGCGTGATCAATTACTGTGGCCCCATGTCTCAAAATTTTGTGCATTGTGGGTGATATGGAGTATCAAATCTACACAGTTTCGCTGTTTGTTCCGCAAAGTTTAAAGTTTGAAGTATTGAGCCATTGTCCATTTTTGGTTTAAAAGCGTTCTTCCTTAATACTGGCGGCTGTCCATTTTTGTTTGAATTGAAAAATAAAAGATTTCAAGACAAGTCTCAGTGAACCTTGTTTATTTTCAAAGAAAGAATGAAAAAAAAAACACATAAATGAAAAGTAAATATAAAAATAGAACAGTAATATAAAGTATAAATAAATATCGAATCTGTGTGTATCGCAAAGAAAAGGTTGCAATATCTCGATCAGTACGTAGACATTTAACAAAACAACCTGTTTGTTTCTCAACAGTGGCCTTAAACAATTTAAATTTGAACAAAACCTGAGATTTGTATTTAAGGAAATAACAAAATGATTTTATTGAAAAATCACCAGTGAAAGTGACTATGTATTTAGCACCACACAAACTACTAACGGACATGGGAACACGCGTCCGAATGGATGAGCTCCAACAGCTGCTTGGCTCGCAATGCTTTACCCCTAGGAAACTTATGCACCGCTTGCTTCCCCTCAACGCATGACACACATTTATTTATGGCCGCATCATGCTGAAATGAATAAAATTGCATGCCACTAACAAATTTACGGAGAACACTCACCCCACGGTAACTAAGACGTCCAAGCCTCTTGTGACATAACTCCGATGACACTACCATAGCAGCATCTGCATCGTGCATACTTTGTGGCAACTACACTTCTTCCACACCATTCATTGCAGCATGGGACTGCTTCTGTAAATCAGAAGAAACACACACCATGCACATTGTCCAAAATATAAATACCCTATATAAAATAAAATGTTTAGTGGCAGAGACTATTAATGATTCCCCTTTGAAAACATAACATTTATCATCACTAAAATTAACAGAAAAATCCTTCTCATTCAATTTACTCACACTAATAAAATTGGTTGAGAGGTCAAGTGTGAACAAAACATCTGTTACAATCTGGTTACTGTTATTTTTCATTGGAATACAAACATCGCCACGTCCACAACAAGACAGGGTGCCACCGTCTGCTACTTTAACAGTCTGATCACATTTACTTAACTTAGTAGACAACTTAATGTCTCTGCACATATGTGCCGTCGCACCGGAGTCCACAATCCAGTCAGCACTTCTACAGGTTGTGTTATAACATTCATCTATGACAACCATTGCTTAATTTTTTTTTGGTATTTCTTATATTTGAAGCATTTCGCTTTCACATGGCCAGTAGCCCGATTCTCGTAATATGAAACGATCCAAAAGTCGCTAGAGTTTAGAAATCGTCCAACTAAACATTAGTTTTAATTTCGTATTCCCGTGCTACTTAACCTCTATTTGAGAAAAAAATATTGTATCGTAACTTTTTCGATTATCGAGTTCGATTTAATTACCGGAATACGCTTGCAACGATACGACAAACCACTTAATAAAAGTTCTGCAACCTGTGCATCCTCAATGATTCTGCCGATATCTGATAATTGATGTACCAAAGTCATAATATGTTATATGTATGCATCCATATTATAATAAAGAATAATAAAGATAAATGTATGAGATTAACCTCACCAACTGCCTCACATTTTACCTTTGGTAGTTATTTAAGTTCACAAGTTCAATTGCGATCGTAGAAAGTCGCTTGGTAAATAAACCGTATTTATTTTATATGCATAGCGTTTAAAACAACTACCATCATTTTATTTAAAAAAAAACATCAAGTATGTAATTATAATCCTATCTATTGTAGCGAACCACTACATAATGAAGTTCACACGCCGAGAGATAGATGGCGTGGCGCCACATTATCTTGCATCGCACATACAAGTGCATTACATCCTGCATCGCGCTTGCGAAGATTTCTCGGCGATCTGCATATATACAAATGTCTGACATGTACAGTTTGACCGCGGTCCCCAGGCACGATGAACCAGCCTGGCGGAAGATCTCTTTTCAATGGAGGTGTCATCCACCTTGCAACTCCATATCTATCCTTAATAGAATTTACTTCTTATTTTACATAAATTAGAATTTACTCTTCAGTACTAAACTGATTCATCAAATTTTGATAGGCATTTACGCCTGCATTTCGTTCTGAATGTATATGTTTCCGTTGGCTGAGGGACAGGCAGCAGACTACATGATAACATTAACCATGTTATCATGTAGTGCATTGACATTAACTTCAGCTGGTGAATACTTGTTCATATCAATTAGCACTTGTTGTGAGGTAACTGTTGGCTGAGTAACAGCGGTTGGTGCAAACGACAGTTGGGATAGATATACGTTATTAGAACTAGATGTACTGTGTTTAAAGGTGTCAAATAATAAAAAGTAATATACGATTGAAATAGATTTATCTCTTTAAGTAAAAACATCAACTTCACTATTTTTCATCGAGATCCCAATCAGTCCAGCGCTGCCAACACCTTTTCTTAAAAGTAACCTCTTAACATTCCTCTTCTTCTTAGAATTTTGAAGTAAAAACAATTAAATGTTTTTAACTATAAGTCTAATCTAACGGGAGGCTTTACAATCCGATGTGATCTTGTTACATAATAATCATTACTTAAACTAGGTTCAACTTCTTCAACATCTTTATTATGAACTATACTCTCTTCTTCATCATGTAAAGGCTCATCAATTTGAGTGTTATTAGTACTAGGTTCAGAGTTTCAGACCACTTGTCATTCTCATCATCTACATCATTGTTACTTTTTATAGATATAGTGTCATAATCTGGGTTAATACATTGCCTGTTTCTTCTAAACTCATTACCATTTATACCTTCTATTATCGAGGGAATGGTGATGGTCTTTTAATTTTACCTTGTGTCCAAACCTTATCTTTGTCATTTTTCTTGAACCATATTTTTTGATTGGGAAAACATTCCTTCAGAGCTTTTGCATTTCTATTATAATATTTTTTAATGTTATTTTGTTTTTTTAATCCTCTCCAGTATCACGCTTGGTGAGTTTTGGTTGAAGATAAGATTCAGACACAGGGCATTTTGAGTTTAAATTTCTATTAAATAACAGGTTTGTAAAGGCTTATATTTTTGTTCTGCCATTTTCGTTTGGTTGGTTATTTTGATTTATTAATTATTATCTCACAATTTTACGCAGATTCGTTTAACACCTAACACCATGTTTAAAGGTGTCAAATAATATAAAGTAATATACGATTGAAATAGATTTATCTCTTTAAGCAAAAACATCAACTCCACTATTTTTCATCGAGATCCCAACCAGTTTAGCGCTGCCAACACCTTTTCTTAAAAGTAACCTCTTAACACACTGCTTGCTGGTGATAGTGATTTCAAGAAGATGCGAACATTCTGAGTTCGTTTTTGTTTTATCTTCCGAATCGACGTTAGAATTTCCATATGCAAATCCATCATTTCAGTTTTATTCATATCCTTTATGTTAGGTATGACAGCAGCATAGTTTCTTTTCATTCATCTTTGAGGTAAGTGGAGATTATTTCATTGTCCCGAGCCCATAGTAGGCCTACTTCATAACCTCCATCGAGGAGATCTCGGGTTGTTGACTTGAGTATATTAATTGCCCTAGACTCGGGGTCGGCACGTGGTTGTCGCGGCTCCACCTCCAAGCTCTCTTAACTAACTAACGTGCTGTTTCAGCAAATCATCTAGGCGCTTGTCCTCCTCGTCCTGGCAGCGAAGCACAGCATGGCTCACCATTTGAATAGTGGCGCTGCTTGGGTACCAGGCAGAAAGAGTGCCGTGCAGCACCCAGCGTAGTGGGGTGTGAGACGCAACAGGCATATCGCCACGCCCTCTACGGACCTTCGATGTAATCAAAAGTTCCCAATTAGCTTGACCAACTAAAAGGGCGGGTTCACCGCGTTCATATAACAGTTGATCGGCAATATCATTCAAATAGTTGCAGTTGCAGACTGAGCTGAAATATCTAGTTTATCTATAATCCGAGCGGTTATTTCACGGGATTCCTGAGAATGCCTATCCCTAATCTGAAAAGTGACTCTTTGCGATGTATTAACGTCTATACACGCCCCCGCTACAGCTTCAATATAAATAGGAATAGTAGTACTTTCAGTACCTATCTTTTTAGCCGCATTATCAGTTAGAAGCGTCACGGTGGAACCGTCGTCGAGCAACGCGTATGTATCTAAATCACCTTTAGGACCGGAATTACAAACAGGTATAATTTTTAAATAGGCACTCGAATGTCGCGGTGGTACCCATGTATTTGTTACTTTTGCCTGACTAACCTCTGAAGATACTTTTTCGTAATGCAGTAAACTATGGTGACGCATCTCGCACCCCCCGACATCACACACAACATCCTTACATCTGTGCTTCCAATTTCTTCTTTTCAGACATCGAAAGCACAGTTTTTGTGACTTAGCGATCTCCCACCTATCGTTAATCGTAGCAGACTTAAACTTTGTGCATTCTATGTCCTATCTTAGTACATGTGGGACACGGTAACGGTAACGGGAGAAACCTAAGTGGGTTTCTCCCGAACGCGTGCTCAAACTCCGACCTGCGCGTGCTTTCTCATTCTCTCCGATAAACCGCCGGCGCCCGCGCCGGTGCCGATGCCGTACGCGGGTGCGGTCGTTTTGTGGCTACAGGCGGACTGCGTTCAAAAAGGGATACGGGTTCGAGTTTCGCGTGTCTCGCGTTACGTTCGTCTTCGGTGTCGAGGAAACGACTATATTTTGATAGACTGGGCTCAGTCTCACTAGCTATTAGTTATAATAGGTGTGAGTTTTTCTTACATATTTCGGGACTATATAAAAACTGAGACCTAATGCTCTTATAGCGGCGACTACGTTGGCAATTTTTGATGCAAAAATGCGTATATCACGTGGGTTATCGGTAATTTTTGTGAGCATTTTTAAACGATCTATCTCTGCAACTATGAGTGCATCAGGACGTCCAAATCGACTTATAAGCCTCTGTATGACTTGTTCTGGGTCTGAGGGACCTAAAAATATACACTCAACAGCTCTGCAGCACTCATAGCGCAGAGCATAGTGATATTCTTACCCCTTTCCCAACTTGTTATGGACCCTTCAGTCTTGTTGAAGGCTGTAACCCTATTGATGCTAGTAGCTTCGGGCTTCCGCACAAAAATATTATTCCTGGTAACAAATCCCTCAAACCAACTCGACCAGCTAATCTTAAACTCGTATTAAAATTGTGTTTCAGATTAAGGGGTTCAGCGTATTCAAATGCTGCTCTTTTTATTTGATTTGGGGTGCACCCATAAAACACGTTGGCCAATTTCTTGATTATGTCCGCTAATTCTTTTTCCATCTCAGGAGTGAAGACAGTATTACGGCCGAGACGAGGTGCCTTAACTATATTTTATTTTGTACCTCTTGTAAAGACTGGCAAATGGAATATTCATGGTCTTCGCGGCTTTTCTTATTGAATAATTCTGTTCATTTACAGCCTTTTGCAGGTGGTCTATAGTCCAGTTAGCTTTATTAGTCTTTCTAGAACGAACTTTCGGCATCTACAAACAAAAAATAATACTGTTTTACCGAGATTAGGTAGTGTGTGGGCAGTGGGAATCACTATGTAGGGGAGCGGCCAGGTTATGCCGGACTTTTACCGGCTAAAACCCCACGGTGGACGCCACCTGCGCTATAGAGATGGGGGCGGGCTCTCGTGTTGAACGCGTACCTGCTCACCCCTCCAAACGCGGCGCTTTGATAGCTCGTCCCAGGGGAAGTCTGACACTTCCCCCCAGCACCCTCGCTGTGCTATCGCACGATGAGTCGGGACCACATCGACTCATCGTCCTCCTTGGGGCCCCTACTATATACCAACCGTTAACTATGAACTGAGAGTACTGGGTTTGGGTTAATGAAACTAGGTGCATGAGGTAAAATCGGTGGCCAGCAGGTGAACAGGACTTCGCGTTACTACTAGGATCGCGCAACGAGACTGACGAATAGCGGAGACTGACCGCTCACGGCGGGTTACAGGCGTATTTATAATCCCCCGCGAGCACAAACATAAACATTCGTCCCGCGAGATCCCCTTCCCCGCAAACAGACCTTTATTTTAAGAATAGCTTATTTTAACTTATTTTACTATTACAAAATACCAATAATCTTTATTACCTAATACAATATAATCCAATAAAATTAAATGTATAATAATATAAATGAAAAATAAAGTCTTAACCAAAACCTCAACCTTACTATAAAAGGTTTAACATTAGGTTAATACTTATCTGTGTTTTAGTTAGGGTAGTGGCACCAAAAGATGACCGACCCCCAATAGATGAACAATCGACCGAAAATTCAAAAAATATAATATAATCCCTAAATTTACATGATCGCAATATTTTTTTCCCCATAAGGCAATATTTTTTCTTCCATATTCCTTAACAACATTGACAATGACAGCCCAGACGCGCTTGCGGTGAATTTTTATATGTTACGTTACCCGCCAAAAATCGGTTTTATATGGAAACCTTATAACGATAAGTCCCTCCAAATTTAAGAACATTGTCAGCGTATAGAAAGAATTAATGTCATATTAGAGCAGTTTTGGTTGGAATAAAATCTTGATATATTCTGCTTTCAATAACTTAATATATATTATTACATTATTTACCGTTTTTTAGAGAAATTTACTGTTCAAGTAATGGATTCAATTTTGTTCACTTGATCCAATAGATGAACGGCGTTCAACTAATGGAAAAAGGTCTAATTTTTATACCCATTAAAACCTATAAGTTAACGATTAAACACTAAAACAAAAATACTCAAATGAATTTTATTAAATTTATGAACTTATTTACCAATAGTTGAACAAATTATTTTAGTGTTTTTGATTATTTTAAACCTAACTTTCCTATAGAATCACCATTAAGATCGGTGGTCGAAATTTGAACGGTTCACATTTTATTCGTTCAACCTTTGGGTATATTTGCCTCAAGCTGAACGAATAATATTCACTTAGAATTTTATTCGTTCATTTTATGGTTCATTAATCCATTAAATGAACGAACTACTATGGAATCTACTCCTATTCAAATGTTAGTTCAACTTTTGGGTACAAAACGTTCATTATTAGGGCTCAGTGTTCAACTATAGGGGTAAAACCAAAATTTTCTTACATTTACAATTTTTAAAAAAATATATGAAGATGTAGGATATAATTACTTTAATCCTTCAATTAATAAGGATTTCAGGTATTATTGAAAAAAACAACAAGCGCCTATGTCATGAAATGACCGAGTTATAGCTATTTAAAGATGGAAAAAACGCTTAAACGTTCATTTATTGGTGCCTCTACCCTAGTTCTATTTGCGACGAATGGCGCGCAAGAATAAAATATTTTTCATTTCATTTCATTTCAAAACGACAAATAGCGAGCAACATTTATATGTATATTAATATAACGCTAAAAATACACATATTAAAATAGGCTTAATTCATAAAATAACAAAAAGGGGGCAATAATACAAAGCTAAACAATGATGTGTTTCGGTGTGTTCCGACAGCTGCACTTGAGAGCCAGTTCCTTCTAGGCTTTGTGTGCTTACCACCTTCGGCCGCATCATCACTTACCATGGTGAGATTGCGGCATGGAACAATTAACCTATAGAAGCGCAATGACGTTTATTTTGGTTGAAATAAATTCCGCCAATTTCCCATCGCCGACAATGCGCGCTGATTGGTTAAGACAAGGACGCATGCACTCTGATTGGCCAAGTCAAAAACACACGACGCAGCGAGTGGTCCTTACTGTTCAAATTCAGTGACAAATCACTGACTAGTTGTGGAATTATATTGTTCAGTATTACTACTCTATAGGGATATTTCCTCGATGGATTGCGGTCAAACATAGGCCTATGAAAAGTAAAAAGTAAAAAAAAAAAAAAAAAAAGTCACATATTCACAATGCCCTCATTTTGATGCAACACCTGCATATATTGGTTGAGGTCACTATTTTCCATTGTTCCACTTTATAAATGAGTCATGATTTGCACCTCCAAATTTGGCATTAACATTGAGGATACGATATTCATCATCACATACCTGTAATAAATATTACTAGAGTAATGTAATAATGTTGGTAAAGGTTTGATTCGTTACATACCTACCATTTGGACATTTAGTGAATGATAGTGTTTGCGGCAATAGTAACGATGCTCTTCTTCTTTAGGTGGTCCAAATATTCTGAAATGACTACCATCAATGCACCCCACTACCCCTGGTAATCTATATTTAGCGAAAAACCTGAAATCAAATTATATTTCCTAATTTACCACCCGTATTTTATTAAAATATTAATATTGTAATGCAATCATTTAAGGTACCTTTGGCTAACTGTTTGTCTGGCATTTGTAGTGTCAGGAAATTTAATATATTTTTTCATCATATTCTTGTGTGTGAGAGCTTTGGTAACCTCTTCAATATAAACACTGCACATTTTTTGAGAGATATTCTTTGCTACTCCCACTGGCCGCTGATAAGAACCCGTTGCAAAGAAAAATAGAGCTGTCAATACCTAGAATAAATAAATATTTGATAAAAAATACGTATTTAGGTTGTGTGTTTTATCTCACGTGTGATTTTAGATGCCCTTACCTTTACTTCCAAGGTAACCAGTTGAGAAGACTTTAAATCAGTGAGCTGCCTCAATTCTCTGCACAAGAATTTAAATGTCCTTTTCGAAAGGCGATAATTTCTTCTAAATTCGGGATCCGTAAGATCAAATACTGGATTATTAGAATTGCGAGCTTTTGCTCGAACGCTGGACATATAATTCCGCTCGTCTTGTGCCCTAGCCCTCGAAAACATCCTCCAAGCGAAAAAATAACGTGATGACATTTTTTTCTGCGTTCCACACAACATTTTAGTAAAAAAAGAAGTTCGAAAATATTGCTCTCACTGCCAAAAGCTCCGTGACAACATTAACTTGCTCTCTAGTTAAGACGTTGTCGATTCCAACTGTCAAAGGTGTCTAAATGGCCACTCACACTCGCAAAAACAACGTTCACGCTCGTTAATTTGTTTACTTTGCTTGTTATTCGATGCGTGCTATCGAAAAGGTTAACATAAACAATCTCGCACTCGCAAATTATGTTTCAAAATTTAGCCACTAGGCGGCGCTGATCCGATGCCATACAAATTTTAGTTAACGTTGACTCTATCGACTCGTTAGAAAAACTCGCACTAAGCATACTGTTGTATCGCAATCATATACTTAATGTAGCGGATACGGCTAAGTTTGTCGGGGCCCGTGGATCATATAAATCAATATACACGTTTTAATTATACTTTGTTTTATTTCTTAGCTTGTTATTTATTATTAGATTGAAATACAAAGATTACAACGCCCTATCTTATGCCTGACATTTTTTAATTATGGCGTCCAAACATAGTGATGTAACTAACCTACCGGTATCATAGTGACGTGCTTCGTACAACACCTTCTCCAATTTTAAAATTAAATTTTACAAAATAATTATTAAAATTAATTCTTACATAGTTATTCAAAACTTTAGTTTAACAATTTCTTGCAATGAAAATTAAATTTGTTTTTCAGTAATGGTTTGGTAAATATGTCTGCTAATTGCAGATCTGATGGACAATACTTAACTTCCAAATTATTATTTTTATAATTTTCATATATGAAATGGAATCTTACAACAATATGTTTAGACCTTCTATTGAATGAATTTGTTTTGATTAGTTTTATAGCACTTTGATTATCTATATTGAGTACAATTTCAATGTTACTTAGAGACAATTCACTTAGAAATGATTTTAAATAAAGACAGTCCTTGCAACAATCTGCTGCAGCAATGTATTCCGCTTCGGTGGATGACAATGCTACTATTGGTTGTCTCCTGGAACACCATGATATGGGTCCTCCTGATAACATTATGACAAAACCTGTGTTGCTGCGTCTAGTCTGGGTACAATTGGCATAGTCTGCATCACAATATGCATTTAAGATTAAATCTTTACATCCTTTCTTGAAATTAATACCTTTATCCTTTGTTCCAGCTAAATACATTAATATTTTCTTAACAGCTATAATATCTGTACTGCTTGGATTTTCTATTTTTCTACTAGCTTCATTAACTGCCTGTGCTATGTCGGGTCTAGTACGAGTGGATAAATATAATAATCCTCCAACTAGTTCTCTATAAGGAAATTTTGTCTGTATTGTCAAATCTGTCTCTATCTTTCTATCTGTGTTTCCAGGGATTTTACAAGGTTTGCAATCACTCATGTTGAATCTTTTTAATAATGTATCTGTGTAATTTTTCTGATTTAATTTAATACCTTCATTATTTCTTATTATTTCTAAACCTATGTAAGTCTTTGGATTTTCATAAATTTTTATTTCAAATGTTTTGCTAAGGCAGTTTAGTACATTAATTAACAATTGTTTTTCTTTAGCAATAGCTAACCCATCATCTACATAAATAGCAATGATTACAGTATTATCTTTATTTGTAAATACACATTTATCAGTTTTAATAGGTAATAAACCCAAACTTGACATAGTTTTAGTGAATTTATTATTCCAAGTAATAGGTGCCTGTTTTAACCCATACAATGCTTTATTTAAATGACAAATTTTATTAGGATCTTTTTCATAACCATCTGGTATGTGCATATAAACATTCTCATCAGTCAATTCCCCATACAAAAATGCAGTTTTAACATCAAAAGTAAGGATTTCAAAATTATTATGAGCGGCTAAAGCAAATAAAGTTTTAAGTGCTGATTGGCTTACCACTGGACTATAAATTTCATCATAGTCTAAACCATGTTGCTCAAAACCTCTCACCACAAGCCTTGCTTTGTAGGTTCCATCATCTTTTTTACGAAAGACCCATTTATTAGATAGGATTTTCTTACCTTTTGCTTCTTTTATATCAACTACTTGCCATGTATTATTTATTTGTAGAGATTCCTTTTCTGACTTTATTGCCTTCTCCCAATTGTCACTTTCTGTGCCTGAAATAGCTTCATTATAGGTAAGTAGTACATAGTCTTGTAAATATTCTGGATTTTTTGTAATTCTTTTGCTTTTCCTTAGAGTATTTTCTTCTGTTTCATTCTCTGTTTCTTCTATTTCTTCTTCTGTTACATTTTTTGTTTCTTCAATATTATATTCTGTTTCTACTATATTTTCATCACTTTCAGTTATTCCTGTTATATTTTCTGTTGTACTTATATTATTATCATTATTGTAATTATCGCTGTATTCTTCTTCTTCCATTTGATTTTCATTTGTTAAAATTTTTGGTATATTTTCCATCTTTTTATTTATATTTTTCTCTTTATTTTCTTCATTTATCTCTGTATTATTGTTATTATTAATTATTACAACATCTATTGCTATTTCTATTTTTCTTTCTGTTGAATTCCACAATCTGTATCCGTTATTAGTGTATCCTATCATAATTAGTTTTTTAGTTCTTGAATCTAGTTTCTTAAGATTTGGTTGTAATTGTTTAGCATAAACAGTAGAACCAAATTTCTGCATGTTTGATATGTTGGGTTTCTTACCATGCCAAATTTCAAAAGGTGTCTTATTTGTTAAGGTTTTTGTTGGTAATCTATTTAGTATGTATGCTGCGCAATACATAGCTTCACCCCACATTTCCTTCATTAAATTTGAATCAAACAGTAATGCTCTAGTTTTTTCTAAGAGTGTACACACGGCTACAGATCAAGCTATACATTTCTAATATAAGCTGACCTCTCATTGTACGGAAATCCTATACGATGCGAGATCAGCTTATACTGGAAATGTATAGCTTGATGTGTTGCCGTGTGTACGATTCATTCTCTCTGCCTTACCGTTCAATTGAGGAGAATAAGGTACTGTATAATCTATTTTTATTCCTTTTTTCATACACCATTGCTTAAACTCATTGCTGGTATATTCACCTCCATTGTCGCATCTTATACAAGACACTTTTTTATTCATTTCTCTCTCAGATTCTTCTATGTAATGTTTTATGTAATCTTGTACTTCACTTTTGTATTTAATAAGATAGATTTTTGTAAAGTTGCTGAAGTCATCTATTATGGTAAGTATATAACTTTTATCATCATGTGTATTGATATCAAATGGACCACAAACATCTGTATAAGTTGTAAAATTCTTTCTGCTCTGGTTCTAGTTGTATTAAAAGGTAGTCTAGCTTGCTTTGATTGTATACATATTTCACATTTTTCATCTAATTTGGTAGAGCCTAATATTTTTATGCCGTCTACAGCATTTTGTAATAATTCTAATACTGTGTTTCCTGGGTGACCAAGTTTACGGTGCCATTCTAAAGCTGTCCCATTTTCCATCGCTAATAAAGTCTGTTCTCTCATATATTTTTCATTTAAATTAATTTTATATAAACCATTTTCTTTCTTTCCTGTTAATATCAACTTTGATTCTTTGTATATTTTAACATTATTTTTTGAGAACACAACTGTTCCTTGGTTATTAGTGACTGCATTCACAGACAACAAGTTCTGTGATATGTCCGGTACAAACAAGGTATTATTCAATTGGCAAACATCACCTTTTACAGTTCCTTGGCCCTGTACATCAACTGTTTGGTCATTGGCTGTTAACACTTTTGATATTTTGTTTTCAAGGTTTGTCAGTATTTTTATGTTGTTGGTCATGTGAGCTGTGCAGCCTGAATCCACGATGAATTCTTTGCTCTTTGATTCCTTTTTTATTGTTTTAGTGAAAAATGCTGCATCTGTTTTAGTTTTAATTTTAAAGAAACAATCTTCTTTATTATGATTGGTTTTCTTACATATTGAACACTGTTTTTCTTTGAACTTGCAGTCTTTTTCATTGTGATTAAATTTCTTGCAAATGGCACACATTCTACAATCTTTCTTCACATGCCCAGTTTTGTTGCATTTAAAGCATTTAATGTTAGAATTTCTTTTATTAGTAGCTTGGAAAGCCATCTGATTTTCTGTTATTTTTGCTTTTCTGTTTTCTGTTCTATTTTCCTCACTGAGTAATCTGTTAGTTAAGTTTGTGAGTGTTTTCTTTTCATCTGATGTTGATTCCCATGCAGTAATAAAATGATTTAAGTTGCTCGGTAAACATGTAAGTATTTTTGACATAACCATATCATCATTAATATTTTCACCAATCTGATTAAGTCGAAACTGTAGGTTTTTTATATCTGAAATTAGTTGTGTGAGAGATCTGTTGTCTTGTTTGAAATTGAAAAATTCTTGTAACAATGATGACTTATTTCGCTGTTCTGTTCCTTCAAATATTTCACATAATTTTGTGAACATTTCTAGGGCATTTTGGCATCCTAAAATGTGACCTTTCAACTTTCTGTCTATTGTGTTTATAATAATCTTTTGTACTTTAGCATCCTTTGTTATAAATTCGTCCATCTTTTTTTCGTCATCTTTGACATGAGGAGATAAAACTTCACTCAGTTTTGCCGCTTTTACATAAATGTTAAACTCGAATTTCCATAGAAGAAAACTCTCACTGTCCTTTAATTTTTCTATATGTATCTCTTCTTTGTCCATTTTTAAGTTTATTTGGTGAACTTGTTGTTATTTTTTAATCACTGGTATTTTATGTTTTTCTTGTTCTTTAGGCACTTTTTACATTTCTTGCTTGCTGCGCCCAGAACCTGTCGGGGCCCGTGGATCATATAAATCAATATACACGTTTTAATTATACTTTGTTTTATTTCTTAGCTTGTTATTTATTATTAGATTGAAATACAAAGATTACAACGCCCTATCTTATGCCTGACATTTTTTAATTATGGCGTCCAAACATAGTGATGTAACTAACCTACCGGTATCATAGTGACGTGCTTCGTACAACAAAGTTTAATCAATTCTCACCTCTTTGTGCTTTGTATTCAACAAAGGACAAAGTAAAGAAGTGGAATCAAGTCACAGTTTACAATTCACAATTTTAACTAATCAAATAACACATCATAACTTTTATTAAATTATTAATCAAGAAGTCCATTGTTCATAATTCGTGTGTATACATAAAGAATTCTGTCGCTCACATCACCTGCAAAATAAATCATTGTTTCATCAACTTTTTTTTCAGGTACCTCGCATTAGGAACCATCATGACCGATATGTATTACTGCTATACAACTTTCCATTATTTGTATTATCAGTTATTTGAACCGAATTAATATTATATTCTCATCATTAAAATTAGAAACAATTCTTGATAAAATTCAGTAATTTTGATATCCATTTCTACGATGTCAGAAGATTCACTTTGGAAAAAACTATTTAACTGCGTAAATTTTGGCAGCATATAACCAAAAAAATGATAGTACGCCTTCATTAATACATTATTTAGATTTGTGTGAATTTGTTGGCATTCTGAGTCAATCAGCCATTTATTAACAAAGTAAAGACGAAGGGCATCCCATTGTTTCAATATTCTCTCCACAACGGCCGATTCACTTAGCCGTTTGCTACTGGTTTTGAAGTAGTTGTATATGTCACGAACAAATTATTCAGTCTATTGGCAATTCTTTGCATGCTGGCGCAAAGATGTTGAGAGTTTCATATACAATGTATTTATCAAAATAACATTTGCACAATTCTTTTTCGTATTTTGTATTCTATTGTATGCCCGACATGGGTAGATACTGTACCTATTTGCTGTATACTGTGTACAATAAAGTTCTATTCTATTCAAACGGTTCCATAGATAGGAAGGAAGGAAAGTAACTGACGTCATGATGAATATAAATAAAGAAAAAATTATCGTTCAAAAACCTAATACATAACAGTTACAGGTGTTATTAGCTCATTCCTATTGGATTATGGGCATTTAATTTCAGTTATTGTATCTTCACCCAGAAGTCCATCCGGTGTAGCACCTAAATAGGGTCTCTCCTCACTGATGAATAATCCACAAGATTCAACATTCAATTCAATTAAGGCAACTGATTTGTTCAAGATGCCTTGGGTTGTTGGCCTTGAAGTATCCTTCATTAATAAATTGCCGACCAGATGCAGTTTTTAAGTGACAGACGGCATGGAACTAGCTTGCAGTAATTCGTTTTTGTCTCTCTTCATGACATGTTGAACAATTTCTTTAGAGTCTAGTGTTTTGCTCAATAGTAGTAACTATATTTTTATTAACATTTAACAAATGCAATTTTTCCATCATTTCATTCTCTGGATTATAAGATGTATATGCATGATCATTTGAAATAGCATAAGGATCAGCTGGTTCAAATAATTGTTTAAGAGGCATTGATGAATTTAGATAATTCAAGACCAGGAGGTCTTCGTCAACGAAGTTACGGGCCCGTCCCAAAGTACTCCGAAACTTCGGAGTGAAACCTACTCCCTAATTATTTCGGATTTATCAGTTTCGAACGGTATCATAGACAATATTCGTGAACGAATGGCGCATGACGATAGAATTGCACTATTTTATCGGTAGATTACCGGTTTACTTATTTTGTGGTTTCAAGCTTACTAAACAAATAATATTATTTTTTACTTTAAAAAATGATCTCATTTTTAACAATATACTTTTTTAATGTCTTTAAATATAGAAATGTATTATTTTTTCCATTTTTGTCCGAAAAGCGGCATTATGCTGTTGATACCTTTGTGTTTTTATTTTGACAGCAAATTCGTAAATAAAAAATTCACCCGGTTTATAATTTCTTACAAGAATAATTATTTATTTATTTTGATTTGATTGGTGCTAATCGTGGGTCGCTCCATCATAGGACGCATCAATATTCAAAATTGTGCATTCTGCATCACATATCTGTAAGAAATAGCAATAACATGAAATATTATGAGAACTCAGACTTACAAGCACTCAAATATATTAATTACATAACTATTCTCATGTACTATGAGTGAATTCACAAGACTAACTTTAATGAAAAAGTTAATATATTATACTTTATCATAGCGCGCACTTTTCTTTACCAATGTAACTTAGAACATCTTTCTAATAAAACATAGGTACTTACAACTTGGAACATTTAAGGAGTGAAAATGTTTCTTGTTAAAGAAACGCTCCTCATGTTCACTGGGTTTCACCAAGGCCACATGAGTGCAGTCAATGCAGCCGACTACGCCTGGCAGGCTATATTTTTCATAAAATCTGTAAACATAGGTACAGCTTATTAAAATTTTAAATGATACAATTAATTTGAGCGTACACTCTTTATGTAGGTATAGGTATGTAAGGTGTTTTAAGGCGATCGAATGAAATAGCCGACTTCAAAGATTAAGCGTATAATCATACGAAAGATGGACAGCGGTAGAAAGTTATAGAGATAGAACAAGAGTAGTGGAAATAGTGAAGCTATATAAAAATGATAGGTATCGCGGAGAGAATAAACTTAAGCGGAGTGACGTGGAGTAGCGCGTAGGGCGGTTGGAGATGCACTGGCGCGGACGCTGGCCGACTGGTAGCTCCTCGTGCCTCTCGCCCCTCGCCGCGCCCCGCACGCCGCGTTCGCATGGCCGGCATCGCGGCTAGTGATGGGCAGTGCACAGACTAGGGATGCGCACCACAGGTATAAACACTCTTCAAAGCATAGGTAGTTTCTGTCTTATACAGTTAAGGCGCTGTCAGCTCCTAAAATTAAAAGAGTTTTGTCCCCTTCACCTCCTCACGCTACACACGCCGCTTGCCGCCCCGCGCCGTCCGCGTCGCAGGTCGCGTGCGTAGTTCTTAGACTAGACTCGCACATTACGGCATGCGACATGACGGTGCAACAATCACGACCTATATTGTACTGTAATTATTTTGTAAATATTGTATGCATATATTGAGTTTAATTATACATTATTTTAATAGTAATTTCTAGAAGAGAAAATTTATAATATTAGTAAGTAGGTACCTACTTCGTAAAAATATTTTGCGCATTAAAATACCTACTCAAAACTGTTTTACAAAAATCTTAAACCGACTTCAAAGTACACTAAAAAGTAATCAAATCCTGACTTGATGACAAATTTTCCAAATCGGTTAATAAATTAGTTATGAGGTAACAAACATAAAAAAAACATGCAACAGAATTGAGAGCCTCCTCCATTTTTTTAAGTCGGTTAAAAACAATAGGCTACACATACATTTTATTTCTTGTAACATTTCTCTAAATATTTTGACACAAGTATTAAAAATGAAAGGAGACTGTTCAAATCTGTATGGGTGGTGGTATATGAACCAATACCGATACTGTTGTGGTATTTTTGTGGTGTATTTTTATACCTGAACTACACCTTAACAACCTTTGTGCAAAAGGGCATCAAAATCTGTCCCGGCAGTTTTGAAATATATACAGGATGGACATTTTAGACGGATCAGTAAAGGCATCTACCTTACGGGTTGAAACCACGCGAATATGGTCTTAGGTGACTGTCCCTTATTTTTTGAGTTATTGCACTTGGCATTTACAGAAAAAAAAAACAGTCAGCGAGAAAACGGCGATTATTGTACAATATGTAGGGTCAAAAGGCTCTACTATTGTAATTAGTGTCAGTAGTGCTAGATACATTTCTTAACAAAACGTATGGGAAGCGTTTCATGGAAAGTTACATGGATGTCTATGTCCTAAAACGTCAAATTACTAATTGCATAAAAATATGTTTGACATCTTCAATAGCCATGAAATATTACTCATGAACTTTAGGTACGCATTCTGTGGTGCTATATAGCTATATTCAAATTCAAATTCAAATTCAAAAAGCATTTATTCCATTTAGGCCCTGATAAGGCACTTATGAACGTTAACAAATGGCTCTACACCGGTTCCAAATACAACTTGAACTGAGAAGACTCCGGCAAGAAACTCAGTAAGTTTTTTTTTTTTTAATATGTAAATAGAAGTATTACCACAGATTACTATACAGATAAACAGCTCCTAAGAACGCGAAATGGTAGGTACTTCACTACATGCGCAGCGATGTGTGCGTGAGCGCTCACCGACGAGTTCACGTACGAGAGCCGAGAAGTCGCTTCGGGTGTTTCCGGCGAACCCGAGGGTCCGAGAGTCGGGGGCGACTCGCGACCGAGCGGCACGCCTCGATACCTACATCGCTAGCAGTACGTCGTCGCTCGCTGCTCGTTACCGCAATACTTTGTTTTTAATAATTTTAAGAACAACTTACAAACAAAATGGTTATTTATTGCAGTGCGTTTATAAATAATTCCAGGAGGAATATAAATATATCCAATAATTTATCCAAATGAAGTAATTTTCTTACTAGGTAGGTACCTATGTAGGAACGAGTAATATTTTTAGTGGTGGGCGAAATTGGACTCATGTCATCTAGACACGTAGTAGCGTGTCAGTCAAGCCAAGTTCAAGATATCTTTTACTTAATGACGCGTAAAATGCTGATGTTAGTATAATAATGCACGGTTGCACCGTACAGCATATATTACAATACTTATATGTATTTAAACTGTTATACATATATAATTTAGGTACATAGATATCAGTGGCGTGCATTGGTTTTCGGAGGAGGTAGGCAATCAAGTACTAGGAGAGTTTTATTGTATATTATCGGTGGTATTTTATCCAATAAAGCCCACGTGCACTAGTGAAATGAAATGAATTATGTGTATCGTGATTTTACAAGTTGTCTCAAAAAGTTCGTAAAAAGTTTTAGTACAGTGACCACCATTTTACTAAAACACGACTGAACGGTGACTGATAATTTGATAATGCGGACTATGTAAAAGTTAATGTGCGGACTAGGTATTGAAAGTAATATTATAAATAAAATGTATGCGACTGAAGAACTTTGTGTCCATGGTCATGAACAAATATTAAAAAAAGCCAAACTAGGGTTTCCAGCGTCGGTTGAATCGATCGATTTTTAATCAATATTCGATCTTTTAAATCGTCTTTGGAGAAACGGATCGATCTTAAGATCGCCACGAAATTAAAATATCGGAAATCGATTTTAACGAGACCATAATATTCCATTTCGAATTTTCGAATTGATTATTTTTTGCAGTATTATGTTAAATATTACAGTTTTTTTTGAATAAATTAGCACAAGTCTCTCATCAATGCCGAAATCGATGGGAGGGCGCCTAAATCGTTGTTTTTCAAAAAAAATCGACAGTGTAAGTTTAATCGAATAACGATATTTGTTTAATTATTATTAGTGACCTAATAAACAGTGCATTTTTAAAAAAATATTTTTTGCTACTTATTAACTAAGAAATATATTTTATATCATAATATAATATAAAATATAAATATTGATTTTCTAAGGATCGACCTTGTATATATTTTTTTAATCGATATCAGTCACTTCGATTTGAATCTATCGATAATAAATTTTGTCAAAGAACGGTAACCCTATGCAATGCCAGCGAAACCATAAACAAAACAATACAAATAAATTGCGAAGTTATATTTGAGTTGCTCTAACGTTGGTAAACTGTAGTTTTTTTAATTTGGCTGGGTTACTAGTGTCACAACAGAGTAGGTATGGTTACTTTTGGTCCATAAATCGCGAATGTCAAATGTCAGTGTGCTACGCATAGTAAAAACGTGATTTATGCTTTCGTCGTATTATCCTAAAGAAGTGTGTGTGCGTGTATGCATATGCCGAAATCGTTTTAGTGTGCGTGAATTTGTTACACGAACTCGCGAGTGCCTGCGCGGCAAAGTTTGAAATTTTGTATTGAATGTTAGGTTAGAATTTTTATTTAAAATGATTATGTAGTTTAATTGAATCAATATATCATATTATGGAATCTTATGAGGTAAGCATTGCTTATTTGCCTATATGGAATGCACGCCACTGATAGATATAATAATGTAGACACTGTTATTTTAGGTTTTCAAGTGTTTTAATGACATTATTTTCATTGTTTACAATGGTTGTAATAATGATTAGGTACAGTTGGACGTTATATTAAACATTAATAATAACATTCATATTTGCAATAAAGGAATTTCACTCTAATTCAATAATGTATCCAATGTTAAAAAAAAATCTAATACAAATTTGCCCTCATTACTTTCGAGTAAGAGTTCATATTAGTGTAATCAAAACGCCATTATTTGTGTCATCTTGGTATTATAATGCCTAATTGTAGTAGGTTTGGAGTTTGGGTAGTGGAATTCTTCAATGGGAAATTGGGAACTAGCAAATCCCACGAGTTTGGGCTAGCGTGTCGTAAGCCTAGGCTCGTTGTAAGTCTAAACTTGACGCCGCGATGATAACGTGCAAAGCGGTTTGGCTCGGCTTGCCTAGCGTAGACGCACCTCAATAAATTATACTTATAATTTATAATTATTAAAAAAATTACCCAGCTTTCTAATTAAATTTATTTCCTAGTGTGACAGCCCTACAAGAATAGGCTAATATAATAGACGTTTGTAGGGAGCTGTTGCTCTGTATAATACTCTGTGGTATTACAATTACAAAATATATATAACAATAGCCTGCGAAGCGAACAATTCATTCAAATGCATTCTTGTCATCTACAAAATCAGAAACTTTGTAGTACCCTTTCGTGCATAACTTCTATAGGTAAACACCTATCTTTTTGAATCTATGTATAGGTAGCTCTTGGATTTCTTTGGGTACTTTATTATAGAAACGTATACATTGCCCCTTGAAAGAGTTAAGGACTTTGCTGAGCCGAGTTAAAGGTACAGCAAGTTTGTGCTTATTTCTAGTGTTCAAACTATGAGTGTCGCTATTCTTAGGAAAGTTATTTAAGTTTTTCCTCACATGAATGAGATTTTCATATATGTACTGTGATGACACTGTCATTATATTAATAGATTTAAACTTGACTCTCAAAGAATCTCTAGGCCTTATTTTATATATTGCAAGGACAGCCTTCTTCTGCAGTATAAAAATTCTATTGATTTCGGCACCACTACCCCAGAGGAGGATACCGTAAGACATCAAACTGTGAAAGTAACTGAAATAAACTAATTTTGCCGTAGATTCGTCAGTGAGAGCGCGAATTTTTCTCACTGCATAAGCTGCAGAACTATGTCTATCCACCAATTTACAAACGTGAGGGCTCCATTGTAACTTATTATCTAAAGTGATACCTAAAAATACAGTTGTTTCAACAAGATCCAGTTTTTCGCCTTTAATTACAATATTTGTGTCCGAATGTCTCACATTGGGTAGACTGAATCTGATACATTTTGTTTTTTTTCTCATTTAGCAATAAATTATTAATAGTAAACCAATCAACGACTTCAGAAAGAGCATTGTTCACATCGTCAGAATTAAAATCATGTCTATTCACTTTGTAAAGAAGTGAAGTGTCATCAGCAAACAATACTATCTCATGTTTTTTTTCTACAAGATATGGTAAGTCGTTGATGTAAATGAGAAATAGAAAAGGTCCAAGGATAGAACCTTGTGGTACACCCATAGTTACTGATGACCCAGGGGATACTTTACCATTAACATCAACCTTTTGAATTCTGTCACATAAGTAAGAAATCAAAAGATCAAGTGCAGTGTCTCTAACGCCATAGTGATGTAATTATTATAGTAATAATATATTGATTTATTATGTACTATAATATACTACAAGTATTCACTTTACTGACATGATCAGCATAAAAAAATGTACAGGAGATTCTGTATTATTTTTGCGGGTGTAATATTTTTTTCAACACTCGCTCGTAAAAGACATTTATTGCAAAATACTAGTCTGTTTTTTCCTAGCAAGTGTGTTGAAAAACGTCGTGTGACACTTGTGTGTATTGATTTATTACACTCTCGGCTCACTTAATACTGCCTCAAGTGTTAATAACCAACCTTGCACTAGGGAATGAAAACCGGTTTCACAGAATATCGAAAAACCGGTTATTCGATACGGTTTTAATTAACAAAAAAAACCGGTTTCACATTACACCAAAACCGGTTTGTCGATTTTTTCGGATTTTCTTTCAATGTTTGGAAAAACTAAAAAAAGAAAGATTTGCCGCCGTTTTGTAAACTGAGTGCAATGCAGTGAGTATTTTTGTGATGAACTGAAGTGTGTTGATGTGTAGTTTGTTGAGCTGGTAAGAAAATAACTTAAAATAATGATTGTTTTTATGATAGATATAAAACATGTAAAACTTTTTATTACAATACTTAGGCAGCAAACAAGCGTACGGCCCGCCTGATGATAACCAGTTACTCTAGCCTATGGACGCTTGCAACATAACGGTTATCACTCGCACGTTACCAACCCTCAACATTTTTGAAGCGGGGAGCTCATTCCACAGCATGAGCATCCACGATAGGAAGCTTCTTTGAAACTGCACAGTATGAGAACATTTTGGTTGCAATGTGTGAGGATGGACTCCCCATCGGTGACTACGATGGATTAAGGTAACTGGGCATCAGGTCAATCAATTCTTCAGAACACTGTCTGTTGGAAAAGCGGTTGAACACACATAAGAATGCAGTCTCTCCTCAGACTAAGGGGCTTTAAAACACTTGTGAGCTCGGGATCATAGACAATTCTAACGGCACGTCGCTGAACTGAGTCTAAATACCCAAGCTGGCAATGCGCCACTTGGCTCACGAGACCACTGCCTCGTTCGGACGCAAGTGCCATACGTTCGACCTGACTCGTCCCGGCCTCCCGGATGGCGACGTGTATGGCACTACAAGTCGGTAGATTGCGAGATTTCTACGCATCGTACCCGTGGAGACAGCTTTGCTTCGCATCAGAAAATCCTAACACCTATGCAGCTGCCGTTGCTGAGGCGATACTGGCGGGAATGGAATGTTATATCCCAAACCCGCTAGTGATTGCAGGGGTGAAGAAACGACCGTGGTTTAATCGGCCCTGCAAAGATGCTAGACAAAATAAGCAGACCTTGTATGAGGCTTGAAACACGGCCCGAACTAATCAGGATCCTAACATCTCTGATGCGAAACGCAAATTTAACGCTGCCTCGAGGTTCAGCAAGCGTATGATTGACAGGGCTAAGTTTGATTTCGTTGGCAGGTTTGGTGAGAGGCTGACTAGCCTTTCCTCTGGAAGTCGCGCTTTCTGGTCTCTTGCCAAAGCTGCTGAAGGAAACTTTTGCCAGTCGTTCTTGCCACCACTACGTAAGCCGGACGGGTCCTAGCTAAAGAGAAGGCTGACCTTTTAGACTCTCTCTTTGCCTCGAACTCAACTTTGGATGATGGTGGCGCCACACCGCCTACCATACCGATATGTGACAGCTCCATGCCAGAGATAAGGATTACCCAATGGGAGGTCCGGCGGGAATTGCTTTCTCTGGACATCCATAAGTCGAGTGGACCAGACGACAGTGGTGCCGAAGCGGTTTGCTCCTGAATTGTGTCCTATACTAACGCATCTTTTCGTGCTTTCCTACACTAAAAAGTAAGTCCCATCTTCGTGGAAGACTGCCCATATGCACCCGGTGTCCAAAAATGGTGACAGATCAAACCCGACGAATTACAGGCCTATCGCCATCATCTCCCTTCTCTCCAAAGTCAGGGAGTGAGTGATCAACACGCAACTTTTGAGATACCTGGAGGCTCACGAGTTGTTGAGCGACCGACAATATGACTTTCGCCACAGTCGCTCAGCTGGTGACCTCCTTGTGTATCTCAGGCACCGTTGGTCACTCGCCATCGAGAGTCAAGGTGAGGGATTGGCAGTGAGTCTAGATATGGCGAAGGCGTTCGATCGGGTCTGGCACAGGGGTCTTCTAGCGAAGTTACCAGCATACGGGCTTCCCGAGGGATTATGCAAATGGGTTTCTGTCCAGCAGATGCATAAGAGCCGTCGTCGACGGTAGCTGCTCCGATAGCATGGACATTAATGCCGGCGTCCTGCAAGGCTCTGTGCTGTCCCCAACACTGTTCCTTTTGCACATTAATGATATGCTGTCTATTGACGGCATTCATTGCTATGTGGATGACAGTACAGGGGACGCTTATTACACGGGCCGTGCAAATATCCCTCGTTCCGAGATGGAGGAAAGCCGTGAACGGCTGCTGTCTGAAATCGAGAGTACACTAACTAGTGTCTCCGATTGGGGTTGACTAAACTTAGTCCATTTCAACGCCACCAAGACTCAAGCCTGCGCGTTCACCGCAAAAAAAACCCCATGGTCTGTGGCTCCACAATTCCAGAACACCTCCTTGAATATCAGTCAAAGCATCGGGATCCTTGGTATCGACATTTCTAGCGACTTTTTGTTCCAAAGTCACTTGGAAGACAAGGTTAAGCTCGCATCTAAAAAGCTCGGAGTGCTCAACAGAGCGAGGCAGTACTTCACATCGGGGCAAAGGCTACTTTATAAGTCGCAAGTCCAGCCTCATAAAGAGTATTGCTGTCATCTATGAGCGGGAGCATCTGGATACCAGCTTGGGCCTTTAAACTCGGTTCAGCGACGTGCCATCAGAATTGTTGACGATCCCGAGTTCACAAGCGGTTGAGCTCCTTAGTCTGAGGAGCGACTTTGCCTCCTTATGTGTGTTCTACCGCTTGTACAACGGAGAGTGTTCTAAAGAATTGTTCGACTTGATGCCCACGGCTACCTTTCACCATCGCAACTCTCGCCTTCGACAGGGAGTCCATCCTCGCACATTGAAACCAGAATTGTTTCGAACTGTGCGGGCTCAACGGAGCTTCCTTCCGCGGACGCTCAAACTGTGGAATGAGGACCCTGCCGTGGTTTTCTCAATGGAGTACAGCATGGTGTTCTTCAAAAAGGGTTTGAAGAGATTTCTGCAGGGTCAGCAACACGTGAGTGATACCCCTGGTGTTGCAAGTGTCCATAGGCTACGGTAACCACTTACCATCAGGCGGGCCGTATGCTTGTTTACCACCTTAGTGATATAAAAAAAAACTGTAGTGGCATAGCAGAATTTCAACAAAATAAATTATATACAAATATTACAAAAAAATACATATTTAGGTTATTATACACGTTGTATTCCCGCTCAGTGTCGAAAAATATAATAACTACAGGTATTACACAGTCAGAAATACTCGTTAAAATGTATTTAAAATTAAGGGTTGATACTTTATTTTGTAAAATTTCTACTATGTCACTACAGTATGCAAGATTAATTTTCTTTTTTTTGTTCGATTTCTGAAGTTTCTAGTGCCCTTACCTAACTTGGCGCCATAAAGCCTTTTAATCCTTGTCGAAGACAGGATCAATTAAGCCGTTCAATTTCAAATATAGCCGTTTTTTCGCTGTTTGTAAATTTTCAGAATCTGTAAATGTAGATTGCAATTACTCAAAAAATAAAAAATAACTGAAATGAGAAAAACAAGCTCTTTAATCTATAGAATTTTGAAAATAACTTGAATTTCATAAGGTACCTATTGCAGTCGGGGCCAAACCAATAACCTAAGTATGTATCTTTTTGTAATATTTGTTTATCCCCGACTGTAATACTTTATAAAATTCAAGTTATATTCAAAATTCTAAAGCGCTTGTTTTTCTCTTTTATGTTATTTTTTATTTTACGAAGTCGGGCTCTTGTTTTTTTTAAAAATTTAATTTGGTATTTTTAATGAATTAATTGTATGTATTAGTAAGTATATATGCGGTACGGTAAATTAAGGCCAACAACCATGACAAACTCTGTGAGTTACGTACGGTAACCGCCCAGTAAGTAGGTACCTACTGTCCTTGCATTAAACATGGTTTTTTGCTGTTTACGTCAAAATGGTAACATAAAAGTATTACAATATATACATATATGGAATGGGCTATTCACAAGCTTTCATTTGATGCCCATATTGTTATAATAACGAAATTTTTGTTTTTAATACCCCCCCCCCCCTCCCACAATTTAAGACGAATCTAACGACACCTCATATGCTTAAATCCATCAAGCTGTTTAGGCTGTAGAGCGTGCCAAAGAAATAGACATACATCCATACATACACTCGAAAAAATAAAACCCTCATTGCAACTGTCATCTAAGACCATATTCGCGTGGCTTCAACCCGTAAGGTGCCCTTATGCTGACCGGTCTAAAATGTCTCAAAACTGCCGGGTCAGATTTTGATGCCCCTTAACCTTGCCTATAGTTGAGGTATCCCCACAGAAATACCACAACAGTATAGCTATTGGTTCATAGAGCACTTCCCATACAAATTTGAACAGTCTCCTTTCAAGTCACAAAAGCTAGCAAACTATAAAAAAATAGTTTACTACCTTCTTCCCTGCGGTTTTACCCGCGATGCCGAGGAATCTTATATTTTCCGGGAATAAAGAATATCTTAAACTAGCTGCCCGGCGCGACTTCGTTTGCGTGGTGTCCTACCCTTTTCCCTAACCTACCCTTAGATGTGATTATACTTACTTATACTTAGATATGAAGTACGATGATTAAACTACAGTACCTGGGTGATCGAGCTTTGCTCGTTTTTTTTTGGTAAATCATAATTTTTTCACACAAAAGAAGGAACTTGAAAAAAAGAAAAGAAAAAAAAATATAGTTATCTATCTGGTCTCGAACCGGGGTCGTCTGATTTCGGGGCTGCACGTTCCCATCTGAGCTGTTATAAGCTTGAGAGCAGTGGCGAAATTTACCTTCGTATTCTAATGATATTGCAGCAGTTTTTAATTGCCTGAAAACACGGTAAAACTACGCTTTCTAAAAATGAAACCTAGCTAGATCGATTTATTGCCCCCGCATACAAAATTTCGTGAAAACCGTTGCAGCCGTTTGCGAGATTCAGATTATATACGGGTGGATATGACAATAAATGAAACCACGTAAAGTACTCATAATTACGATCAACTGTTACTATGGGACCAACTTCGAAATAGAAAAAAAAAGCTTTTCATCTTTTCATAAAAAATCGGCAAAAATGTATGAAAAGCTGTAAAAAAAATTGCGATTACGATGTTGGTCCCATAATAAAAGATCTCCCATTATTTTCGAGTAGGTACCTAGATTTTTCATAAATTGCACTGATACAAAACGAGGAGGAGGCACCGCGGAGAGAAGCGACGCAGGTCTGTCCTCCGTTACGTTCTGATGAACACTGGCGCGGTGCGGGCGGTGTTGAAATCAAGCAAGCGCATCTCGTAAAAAACGTATAAAAATTCGTAAAAATTGAATATTTACTATTAGTTAAATATTCTACCGACAGTCTACGTGGTTTAGAATTTAGAATTTTTTGGTATATTTTAAAATTTTAAGCACAACTGAAAATGCAGAGAAAAACTGCTTTAAAAGGTGAAAAAAGCGGTATGTTTGAATTTTTTTTCTATGTAACTAAGTATATTTAAATACGTTTTGGATACCGACAAGCCCTGCAAGAAGGTCTTGAGAATGTGATATTAATTCTCTTTTTTCTCATTCTTCTAAGTTTAAATAAGTCTCTGTATAAGAGATATACTGCTTTGAAAATCCTGCTTTTACCAGATTTAGGAATTAACGGCGCCTTAAGGCTATATTTAATAAAATACCCATATTTGTTTTAGCTTTTAAACTTACTGTCTTTTTATAAGGTTCCTCTCAGCCAAATTCTGTGGAACTATCATCATCATCATCATCATCATCATCATCAGCCTATAATGTCCCACTGCTGAGCACAGGCCTCCTTTCACAAATGAAGGTGAAATGGAATGGGCAATACTCCACCACGCGTGCCCACTGCGGATCGGTGGAACTATTACAAGGGGCTATTCAGTGAATTTGTGACATGCCGCAGATAGCGTGACACTGTCTGTTGTACCATCAGTACATCACTGCTAAGGCCCATTGAACCTTGGTAGCTCCCCCTAGCATAAAAATTAAGAGCAATGAGGATCTGAAATTAAACAAAAACAACAGTAAATGGGTGGAACGGATTGGTAATTATTACAGCTCAATAAGTTGCAGAATCTTTAATATATCCTTACCTTTATCGGCGTAAAGGATTGTCATTCATGAATGATATATCACCGATTGTTTATTAACTGTTACTATGCACTTTTGTACTACACAATAAACATAATCACTAACTTAGATTATAAATTACAGTGGTTAGCGTTCCTTTTTTACAACCTGGAAAAATCTGTTGTTTTTGAAGTGTCAGTTTTTATGTCAAGTCTATGCAAATTAGTGTTGCCAGCTACCGCACCTTCATTCTTGGATCATTGAACACCACTTCGTCGTATGTGTTGAGGCTAAAGAGGTATTATGTCCTCACACAAGTCTTCGAGTAATTCCCGAGAGAGCCTATAGTTCTCTATAAACTCAACGTCGGGAATACTCGCCAACCGGAAGTTTTGGGCGTAAAGGACAATGGCGAAATTGGCCCTAGCTGCGTATAACGACATAATATACAGTGTGTAACGGAAAGGTCATATACATATAAAGTGCACGACTTCTTTGGATGATAATAAACCATACTATAATTTTTTTTAAATCCTATGTCTAACTGTTAGGAAGATGAGAAATTCCAATCCAATGATACCAAGAAACCAAAAATTTCAAATTGAAATTAAACACATCACTAGCACAAATCAGCTGGTCGGTGTTATTGACCTATTCAAACGTGAAAACAAACTTCTTACTCCTGGTATTTTTGGATATTTTTTAATGGGTTCCGGATTTTTATTTTATTATTAATAAGTTCTTACTTTCTCTTACAAAAGCGACCATTATGTTTGTGAAGAAGTTAAAATACAAATATTGTAGCGAATTAGTAGGGACTACGGAATAAAAGGTACCTCCTTAGATAAAACACCTAACACGTTAACGTACCTACGTAAAATAATAAACATAACGTAGTATGTAATGTAAATAAGTAAACGCACTATTATCCACAGTAATCTTCTACCACACAATTTAGGTAAGTTCAACATAGTAAATCATCAAATAAGTATCTAATCTTTTATTGGTTGCCATTGGCAATACATACTGTACCAGAAATTAATTGCTTAGATAACTAGGTAAATAGGTAGGTACTGCGAAAGTAAATTATGGAACTTAGAACAGAAAAAGGATTTTGTAACACAAATTTATGTTCAAATGAACCCTGAATATCTTTCCTACGCAACTTATGTGTGTCCTGGTACAAAAATAATGCTAAAGGGTTCCGTTTTTAGTTTAAATTAGATTTAAGAAAGCTAGGATTGTTGAACATAACGGAGTACTTAGCTCACGACTATGCGACTTTCAATGAACGTTTAAATGTAGGTGCCTATTAATTGTGTACATACTACCCGTGCGCGATACGTTGTGATCTGAGGGGGGGGTGAGACGTCACAGTCGTGTTGTAGTACAAAACGGGCGCCATCGGGGAAGTACATAGTACAAAGTACATTTTTTTTTTTAATTTTAATTTTCTTTCCTTCTGAATCTTGAATTTTTGATACCCATAGTATCAGAATTTTATTGTTTTGGTAAAGATTGGAATTAGAAATTATTTAATACAGAAAAAAGACGTTTTGTAGGTAAGTTTTGCGAAAGTTGTACCGTATGTATGGAACAGAACCGAAAAAGGATTTTGTAACATAAATTTATATCAAAATGAACCCTGAATGACTTTCCTATGCAACTTATGTATCTCCTGGTAACAATAATTTCAGTGGGTTCCGCTTTTAATTTAAATATGATATCACATGATATGTTGATATGGTATGTTGTATTATGAATATGTTGGTAGTACTAGTTGGTAGCTTTTGCCATGTATTTTTTATAAGTTGGTAGGTAGTAGCTTTTTAACTACAGGGGTATCATTCGCGCGTTGCCGACCCTGCAAAAATCTCTTTACAGCCTTTTTGAAGAACCCCATGCTGTACTCACTTGGGAAAACTACGGGCGGGGAATGCACACTAGCCTGAGCGTGCGTCCGCGGTAGGAAGCTCCGTTGAAACCGCACAGTACCAACAGTACGAAACCATTTCGGTTCCAATGTATGAGCACTTGTACTATTATTTATTATTTGGTATGAAGGAGAATGGACGTCGCGTCGCTGCCGGCGCCGGCGCCGTGTCGATGGCGAGAGTTGCGGTGGTATAAGGCTTTTATAAGGTATGTAGCTGTGGGCATCAGCAGGGCTATTTTAAAACGTCGGAATCGATATCGGAAACGGATTCAAAAAATTCCGAGGCGAATTTCAGCAATTGCTATTTTAATTTTCGAAAACTTTTCGATGAATCGAATTGATATTTCCGTAAAGAAACATCAAAAATATTCGAATTAGGAAATTAAAAAAGCAATTGCGAAATATCGCCTCGGTAGTTTTTGAATCCGTTTCCGATATCGAATCCGAGCGTTTTAAAATAGCCCTGCAGGTCAAACAATTCTTCCGAACACGGTCCTGTTCGTAGTGAAAGGTGGTATAAGAAGACACATTAAGTAGGCAAAAGTCTCTCCTTAATATTCTGCTAATCAAATTAAGGAAATAATTATTAAAAGTACTAGGACCTCATGAGCAACGAGAGTTTTACGAATAGAGTTTGCGCACAATAATAACAAAATTACTGAATGAACCCTAATTTCGATGATGCATACATACAATACAACGATAGGGTAAATAGGCCAGTTGCAGTTACGAAGGTGGAGATAACTTACTCCTGGTACAACTTTTGATTTTGATCAATAAATAAATCCTACCGAAAACATTTCCATGTAAAATGTTTCCAAGACTAGACCATATCAGTGAGTCAGTGACGAAATCGGGTTTTGTTTAGATAACAATAAAACTATGCAATTGAAACTTTATCCCCCTTACAAAACATGGTTTAAAGTAAAACCATGCAAAATGGCTCGTCTTAGCGCGGGGCGGGGGCACTTAACCGTGCCCCAGATTGAATCGAACCTAAACTTATGTGATTATTCCGTACTTAAAAATTAATACAACGACGGACTTATGTAGGTACCCCCAGCACAGTCAACAAGTGATCTAATCGGTATCGTTTGTCAACTCATCTGATCAGCTCATGGGTTTTACTTAACTAGTATCCTGACCTAGCTCTTCTTCAATCTGTGCCCTAGTGTGCGTCGATGAACCTATTAAATTCAGAGTTTTCATTAAATTATTATTATTAGGTAGTACTCAGCCACGACCTGAAGAAGGTAGCTAGGTTGACTAGATGTGGTAAGTACCGAGTGATGTCCATCCAACAGTGGCCGAGTTAGTTGATTAGAAAAATGATTGAATAATACGAAATTGGCCTAGCTACCCTAGTACCAGGAGGGAAGAAATTTTTAGGGTCGAATATTTTTGATTCACAGAAGTCGTCAGTCGTACGTAGGCTATCCTCGAGTTTGTTGTGCTTTGTGTCGCTCTCTCCATCCGCTTTGATTTCGTTACCTACGTAAAATGTCGTTCAATAATAGCGAATATTAGGAAATGATGTTGTGTGTCGGGGCCGAGGATGGCAATGTGCGCGCTGCCCGAGAGTTGTGTCACAGAGGATTGTATTATAAATCTGTGGTTGTGTTGTGTTACAAATAAAGTATTTTGATTTGATTTGGTTGTATCGTCAAAGATTTATCGAAGGCAGACCAGATGCTGATCGCTGCTGATCGGCAGCTGCCTTCGGTTGCCAGTTTCCATCGGATGATACATCGTCTGCACCAAACCGGTTCCTTCCACGCACCTACTTCTACTACACCTAGTTCTCAATGGATCGGGCGCGGTAGTAGGAACGTGGCTTGGCCTCCGCGATCCCCAGACTTAACTCCTTTAGACTTTTTTTTATGGGGTTACATTAAAAATGTGGTGTACCTACGCAGTGCAGTGCGATACAGTGCATGAAATGAGAGTCCGGATCGAAGCCGCCTTTAGGACAATTACCTACCCCAGAAATGCTGCGGAATGTTCAGATGTGCATGAACAAGCGAGTGGCCTTGTGCATACAATACCAAGGCCACCACATCGAACTTAAAAATGTAAGTTAATTTACAAGATTAAGCATGGCTTTAGATTTTACAGTTTACTAGGTAGGATTAAGGAATAAAATAAAAATAGCTAAGTAGCTAGGGTACCTATCTAAACCGATTTTTTACATAATTTTTGATTCTGGCTCGATGTTAACGTGTAATTAAATTATAACGCATTATTACTTAATACACTAAACTACTCAATACTACCTAAAGTAATGGTTAACAATTATTTGGCTAAAGCATGGGGCTAAAGTATGTTAAGATGACACGTGCTCGTCATGTCGGTACTAACTACCGCTTATCGGCTCGTTTGATTCCTGTTAGTTCGCGCCGTCAAAGAGAAGCCGCGGCGGCACGAGGCGGCGACGGCACATCTTGTACTAGGCGCACAGATCACGAAAGAGATTTTAATAATATTATTTGCAAGGATAATAACCCTCGTAGTGCAGTGACACTTTGGTATGATTTGAATTCAATAAACTTATGAAACCAAAAATTTGGTATGAATTCTTTGAGTAATTTATTTTGCTCTGCTGAAAGCTGAAAGTTTTTATAGAGACTCTATATCTGATGTAGTTTTCACCCCTTTCGGATGTATATGACCTTTCCGTTACACCCTGTATATCAAAAAATTGCTTTATTAAAGTTAAATTAAAGAACATAATTCAATATTTTTCAGGACTAGCAGTATGTCAAGAAAATAGAAATATACATTTATATATTTTAGGCTGTTAGTTAAGCTGATTGTGATTTGGAACGCACCCATAATGTCGTTCCATGTTCCTTTGAACGTTGTTCAAAACAACATATGTCCACAATGTTTTTTTTTTATATTTGAAACATTTGTGTTAGTCATAATAATGATAAATAATTTTATTTTTAACAGAGTTTAGTTGAAAATGACATTGCATTTATTAATACAAACTCTCTATGAGAAAAAAAAACTTTTTAACACTCTATAACACGATGACATATTTTTTTACGTCAAAAGAAACGCGTACGTAGTCTATGGTCGTAGCCCTTTGAGTGAAGTTGATTGATCGACTTTTTGACGGGAAATTATAATATAACTCGACACTGGCAGAAATAAGTCCTAATTTGGATTTGATTGCCAAACTTAAAACTAATAAGAAGTTGATTGATTTGTCTGACATTGTGTGACTGTCACACAATTCAAAAGGTACTTTCTTTTTGTGCGCGTTCCTACAGTTTTTGGTTGACTCCTGACTACACCACGACCCTTTGCTTTTCTACGGATACCGATTTCTTTTCTGCACGTGACTACGGCATTTGAATAGACCTTAGATAATCCACAATTGGCTGTGTTATTTGGATTTGCATGAACGCAATATAAATCCACTGGCAGAATTCTTAGACAATATTGTCATTGGATTTTATTTTGATAAATAAAAACCTAAATAAAAATGACCTTGTTTTATTGAAAGCCTGTGCAGGTCCCGATACTTCAAAGTACCTACTACCTACCAGTAAGATATACCTACCTGGGTAAGTACCTATACTAGAAACAATTGTTAGGTACTTAAATAACATATTTATTCAGCATCTATCTGTCTCTATTGTCTACAAAACTAGTGTAAAATCATAATTAATCGCTTGGCTCGCGGTAAAAAATATAACAATGACATCAATTGTTATAATAGGACGCGCGTCCCTCGCGAGAACCAACGGATAGAACTAAATGGATTTCATCCACATTTTTAAAATGTACTTATAATAGGTATATCGAACGTCACTCATTTGATACGTCAAAATCGGCATAACCTATAAAACCTTTTAACTCAAATAAAAAAAAAACGGCAGCTTTTTTGTTAAAATATTTTTTAGAAATAGCATAACAGTTTATTAATCTACAGGAATTCAACTGTGGTTGTCATATACGTTACAAAAAAATGTAGGTCCAAGCATGTATGGAATTTCGCCATTCTCCTTTCGTCGACGTTGCCTCCGCTCTTCTATTTCCAGTTCTTCGAGCATTAAAAAGGCAGCCATAGTTAAAAATTGTTACTTTCGTCAACAGCACGATAAATATTTTGATGTCGCATTAAATAAAATAACAATCCGCTAAAACAACTGTCAAGTTAAATTTTTCAGACTGGTAAAAACGCATTGGGAGTAGGAACAACTGGCATATTGTGTTGTCATTCTTTCTTCGTTCGGGCCCCGAACGAACCATCCGTCCGTAGGTGATACGGAGCAGGAAACGCCCGTAACGAAGGCCAAAACTACGGACTTCGTGCTTGTGTGAGCTTTACATCCACCTGATACTGAAGTGCTTCAATTGTTTTTTTGCAAAATCCTTTTACAAATGTTGGATCCATTGACTTATACAGGTCGTGGTTTTGGTCAGCGACGAGCGACTCAGGGTCGATAATACCATAGATACTGGTGCTTTTTTTTAGCACCAGTATCTATGGTATTATCGACCCTATTATAAAAAACATACTTGTAGCGTATCATATCGTCTCCCGCGCTCCTCGCTCGTTCCGGTTTACATAGGTAGTCCCCTCCCCGCGCGGCGCTAACCGCGCGGGGGAGGCAGTATGAAAAGAATCTGTAGTCAGTCGCGACAGACCGCTCGACACGGTTAATGTATCTCTATAGAACTTCATTGTTTTTCTCGCAATTTGAATATGTGTTACGAAATACAGTCAAAGTCAGAAATAAGTGGACACTCTTGACTAAAAGGAAATAACTTCCCCCTACCTCATTTCTCTCGCATAAACAAAACAATCATGTGTTTATGTTGAATGCTCTCGATCCGCTCTATTCAGACACTACGCAGATTTTATTTTATTACCTATAGTCTTGACAGGATCAGACAAGTTTCTTCGATAGTCGTATAATCCAGTGGACACATTTGAGTGGACACCTAAGTTATATGCTTTAAAGTAATTAAATACTACATTTTTTCTGTTATTCTGTTAATGATAATTTTTTTTTCGCTCTTTTTAAACATAAAAAAAAATTCATTATTATACTTCTCTGGTTTGGCGCATATTTAATGTTTAGTTTAGTTAGCCTCGATGCAGTAACTCCTTTGTTCCGCTTCCTAGAGTCCCGCCACATGTCCGCTTTCTAGAATTCCCGTTGTGCCTATTACCTTTGTTTTCCTTACTCCTTTATTGGTTTATTATCCCAAGCCCTGGCCAATAAACAGAACATTTGTTTTCGTGCCCTTTTGTGTTGTGTAATAAAATGTGTTGGACGCTATCCCACGCCAACGGTGTGCGCATCTGCCACCACCAGTTCATCACTAGAGATGGATTAGAGCAGTCGCTCGTAATTCGTCATCGGGATCGTAGGCACCCTCGTTGCCTCACCCGACCGCGCCGCACCGCTTCAGAAATTGGAGCCGAGTGCTCACCGCCGCCGCGTCATCTACCCGCTCTCGTTGTTCCCGCATACCGCGTAACGGTCGGGCCCTAGCCCACCGTACGCCGCCGCCTACGCTTCGACAACCACCGCACCCGATCGCGGCCTGTGTGCCGCCTTGCTTGGGGTAAGTCCTTTCCCGCTCTCTCCTATCTTTTCTCCTTACTGCATTTGAGGAATAAGTTAGGTATTTGATCCGGTCCACCTAGGAGGAGCCAGCCAGCCCTGCCTTACACTTTGGGCACCCCGCTTAAATACAGTCCACTAAACCGCTCTCGCATCACCATTCTCTATATTTAAAGTAAAATGTCATCTCGGCAAAAAATTTCTCTTCAAGTACGAAAATTAATAATTCGTGACAGAAAAAAAAATGATTCTTATCGTGATATTGCACAAAAATATAGCATTTCGAAAAGTGCAGTAGAAAAAATCTGGAAAAAGTTTTTAAAACATGGTACTGTTGAAAATTTAAGTGGGAGAGGGAGAAAGCGTTCTACAACAAATTATGATGATCGGCGAATTGTGAGACTTATTAAAAAATCACCAACTTTAACATGTCAGGAAATAGTGGATGAACTCGGATTGAATATTTCTTATAAAACTGTTCAGCGTCGGTTGCACGAGAATGATTTGAAAGCTTATGTACCTAAGAAAAAACCCTATATCAGTAAGTGTAACAAACGTAAGAGATTTCAATTTGCAAAAAAGTATGTAAAAATGCCGTTATCATTTTGGAAAAAGGTTGTATGGAGTGATGAGAGTAAATTTGAATTATTTGGGACCAAGAGAAGAAGAAAAGTATGGAGAAAATCGAACCAAGCTTTGGAAGATAAATTTATTGCAAAAACTGTTAAATATGGTGGGGGTTCAGTTATGATATGGGGTTGTTTCTCGTGGAGTGCTGTTGGTAACTTAGTTGAAATAGAAGGTAGAATGACCGCCGATTCATATATTGATATTTTAAATGAAAATTTGGAAGAATCGTTATTAAAAATGAATATTACAGATGATTTCGTATTTCAAATGGACAACGATCCCAAACATACTGCAAAAAAAACGAAGCAGTTTCTAAAAAAATGTAAAATAAACGTTTTAGACTGGCCTCCACAGTCACCTGACATCAACCCCATCGAAAATTTATGGGCAATATTAGATAAAAATATACCTACATGCAATCGGACCAACAGATGTGATTTTTTAAAGAATTTGAAACATTCATGGAATAATCTGGATGAAGATATTTTACATAAATTTGTAGAAAGTATACCTCGACGACTACAAGCCATCATAGCAGCTAAGGGAGGCTCTACCAAATATTAATTAAACTTTTTTGTAGTGTCCACTTAATTTTGTCTGTCTCGTTTTTTATAATCTGATAATTTTCACTTTTTCCTAATATTGTAATAATCTACTTTTCCTATATCTGAATAGTTTTTTTCATGACGAATTTATTTATACCACAGATGATTAGTTACTGTCAATAAATGTTGAAAAGTTTATTCATTTTCGTTTTTTTTTATGATGTCCACTTATTTCTGTCTTTGACTGTATATTCATTAAGTATTCTAAACTGAAGTTTAAGTCCTTTTATATACTTATTTTTTTTTACTCATAAAAATTTAAAATTTAAAATTTTGAAAATCATGTAATAAGCTAAAGTGTAGACATAATACTCAACGGGAGTGCGAGGGAGTAAAGAGGTGGGGCGATGGCGGCTTGTGCCTACCTCTAGTCAGTGCACGTGCCTAGTAACCATACTTTGCGGTAATTTTATTTCAAATTAAATAAGGCATTTCTCAACATATTTACAGTATTTAATGGAATTAAGTCCATTTTTGGGGAATATATATTTTGTACTACCGCTCCTGGGTCGCTTGTCGCCGACCAAAACAACACCTGTATATATTAGGTTGAATCACAAACTGTTGAAGCCCTGGTAACAGGGTTGGATTTCGTAGTATAATTATACTATTTGTACCATAATTTTGTGATGTGTAGTATGTAGTATCGTAATGCCATTATATTACGCGAAAATACCATAATTTTACCTTTAGGTCGATTGACTACTATTATTGGTTGTAATAAATGTAAAGTCTTTACTTTAATTACGAAATAATGTTGTAATAGTTGTTGTAGTGTAGTAAATCGCTCTAATGACCCCTGATACTTTAATGCGATGCTGTGAAAGAAAGTAAATGTACCTAATGTGTACTGAATTTATTCCATCTGACGACATGCTATGTCGTGTCAATGCCGAAGACGAAGTTCCGTTTGACGAATTGGATGAAATAAAAATCTACTTGCCTAAATTTGGTTGATTTTTACAATAACAATTAGACTAAAATTTCCTTCCAAATGCATTTTTATTTAAATTCATAACAAAATGGACGAAAAGCGAAACGTAGTATTATTTTCGACAAGTAGTATAATTTTATTTTCCATAGACAATAATTTTCTGCGGGTCTGAATCCAACCCTGCCTGGTAAGTATGAGGAATCGGGACTCAAATGTCTTAAAGCGGCTACACACGACCCTAAAATCACTGGCGATATCGAGACAGTGAAATCGGGGCTGAATCGGCGATAAAATTGTCTCTACTCTACACACGTCCTTGCCTGTCAGTACGTAACCGACCGTGCTACAGACTGCTCGTTTTTCCGAAATGCCGCCGACGTTCTCAAAACAGCAGAAAATAGGAATTGTCTTGGCACTTACTACGGTGCCACCTAACCAGAGACGAAAAAGGAGGATCTGGGTTAAAAACTGGTGAATGAAACGCCATGAATTAAGCCACATGAACGTCATGAGACATTTAGAAGCAGATGATTTCAGAAACTTTTTAAGAATGGATATTGAGTGTTTTGAAGAGCTCCTCAATATGGTGACACCATTTATACAGAAACAGGATACCGTAATGCGAGAATCCATAAGTCCGAGAGAACGACTTACAGTTACTTTACGTTTCCTAGCAACTGGACAAAGCTATGAAGATTTGAAATTCAGTGCCATAATATCGCCGCAACTTATGTCCACAATGATTCCAGAGACATGTTGTGCTATCTATAATTGTTTGAAACACTTTATTAAGGTAAGTAGACTGAATTCTTATAGAATAATTAAAACATCAATTTAAAAGTTTTATTTTATTTATTTATATTAAGCAAAAACATACAAGGTATTTACTACTATTTATTTTATTTTTTATTAAAGATCAAATAGTCCTTCATGTCTGAGCCAGTTCCTCTTTGAACTGTTGTGTCACTTGTACAGTTTGGAAATTCAGTGGTAAGATCTATGTCGGTCGACGATGAATGTGTCGCTTTGGTTGGATTTACGTATTGAGAAGAAGGTTGTTCAAATGTATATTGTGGGATAGACTGTAGAAATGGTTGTACAGTGGAGTTATACTCTGGAGATGCTTGAGGGAATTGTGACATCATATGATGTTGGGGTGGTTGAGGAGAAGGTTGTACCGTATGCTGTGGAGGTGTTTGAGGGGATTGTGGTATAATAAATTGTGTAGATGATTGAGGGGACGGGTGTATCGCATATTGTGGAGATGGTTGAGGAGACGGTTGTGCCAGATATTGTTGACATGGCTGCGGTGATGAATTTGTCACCGAAGAGCCAGAGATAGAGCCAATGATAGTAGCGATGTGGAATGCGAGGATGTAATACTGTGTGTTGTGGAGATAAAGTGATACTAGATTCGTCTGTCAATTTGCCAAGTTTTCCGTAAAATAGGGCATCATTGAGAATTTTTTGGGCAATCACTTGTTGATGGGTACTCAGGTTTTTTAATTGAACGCCTATTGACTTTCCTATTATCTCCCAATCATCGTCTTGTCGAGTCATCAGTGTCTGAGCAGCATCCAGCAGTTTTTCTTGTTTACTTTGTATGGACTTTTTCCAGAGTCCGCGGGCCCCTCTTTATCACATATTTCTGTATTTATAATTTGTGTCGATGATGTCGATGCTGATATATCTGGTGACGTAACGTTCCCTTTACTTTCTGTTTCAGTTGCCTGCAACGCAAAGTGAATGGAAAGATAATGCTAAAATGTTTGAAGACAAGTGGCAATTCGATCACTGTGTTGGTGCAATAGATGGGAAACATATATCCATAGAAAAGCCACCGAGGAGTGGCACGTTATTCTATAACTATAAAGGCTTTTTTAGTACAGTTCTGTTCGCCGTAGTAAATGCAAATTATGAGTTTATGTATATACATACTGGCATTAACGGAAGCGTCTCTGATGGCGGTGTCATAACTCATACATCACTGTATAATAAATTAATGACAGATAAGTTACATCTACCACCATCGTGTACGTTACAGGGCACAAATATTTCAGTGCCCTACACGTTTTTGGGAGACTCAGCATTCGGCATTAATAGACACATTATGAAGCCATACCCATTTAAGAACATAACTCACGAGAAAAGGATTTTCAACTACAGATTATCACGAGCAAGGAGAGTAGTTGAAAACGCGTTTGGAATTTTAGCAGCACGTTTTAGGATATTTCGTCAAAGAATAAGTGTGCACATTGATAATGTCGACAAAATTGTGCTCGCTTGTTGTGCCTTACATAATTATTTAAGAACAAAGTCAAAAAATTATATCACAAAAACATGTGTCGATGCTGAAAATATCAATGATTCTACTTTTCGTTATGGTGACTGGCGGGAAGAAACCACAGGACTTGTATCTCTAGCGCAAATCAGTGAAAAAGAGCGCAATAATGAAGGCAACAACGTGCGAAATAAATTTACAACTTATTTCAATGGACACGGCAGAGTTTCTTTTCAGGAGGATATGTTGAGAGTAGTTCCTACATAAATTTAGTGTGTATCTGACAAATAAAACATCAGTTTATAAATTGCATATATTTTTTTCTTACCTCATCCAAAGTATCCGTTCCAGGTCGGCATGGCTCCGTCGTCCCCTCTAGGAATTGGAAGAGGGGGTAATACCATAACGCTGGTACATAGATGTCATTGGACCCCGATCCTGTTTGCTTGGAAGCATTCACCTGAAACACGTGAATTGAGATGTACCAAAAAGCGTGAGCTTAAAGTAGGTAGCTCTATTTAAGAGCGTATAACCCTCTTTTGGCGGGAAAATGAGAAAAAGACAAATATCTCGTGATTGAGAAGGAATTTTAGCAAAGTGCTCTATTCATCGACTGGGTAGGTGTATTTACAATTTTTTAATACATTTTACAAAGTTTTATATTATTTAATGAAGGAACAAACTAAAAACAAATGAAAAATTGCTTTTTTTTCGTTCACGAGATATTTGTCTTTTTCTCATTTTCCCGCCAAAAGAGGGTTATAGGCTCATAATATTCTACATGATCTTACCTTCTTCAGCTCTCTTCCATACGTAGTACGCATATTCTCAAGTTTTTTCTTGAAGTCAGCCAGCGATGTATCTCTGCCGATCTCTTCATTAAAAATTTGCACTAGCATTTTGAATGCCTCCTGTCTCATGTCGCGGTTGAAATAGTCTTTTTGTTTTTTGTCCCACAAATATGGTAAATCTTTAAATAAATCAATGACTTTTGTCCACGCTTCTCGCTCATTTTCCTTCGCCATATTTTCGAAATAAAAAATAGTAGCCGCAAGCACGTCGTATCGCCGCAGCGCTCGAGCGCAGACTGCGCAAAAATCAGTCCTGATTTCGCTACACACGTCCTGACAACGCTCTCTGAGCCGATAATCGTCCCTGAATCGTCCGTTTGCCCGTAGCGATTTAGGGATGAAAAAAATCGGGTACGATTTGCCTACACACCAGGCGATTTATGATACGATCTAGGGTCCTCCCCACCACTGTCCCGATATTGCCAGTGATTTTAGGGTCGTGTGTAGCCGCTTTTAGCTTCATCTATTTTTATCAACACTGACACATGTCACAAACTTATACTTACAGAATAGGTATTGTAAACTGATACAAACAAAAATACTGCCTTATATGCATTTTATTTAGTGGTGGTAATGTAGTAATGCTGTTAATATCAAAAAATGTGTTAGATTCAGGAATCGTAGCGTCATCATCATTTTGAATAGCAGTGTGTCCAAAATTGATTTTTTTATCATAAAGTTCCAATCTGAACAAAACATATAAAATAAGTCATGATTATCGAACTAATTTTTTGTGTTTCAACTTATTTTAAATTATCATATTACAATTTTTTCACATTTCCACATTATGCCAAAAGTAATAAGAGGTAAAAAGAGAGGTAGAGCATAGCGTTTATTCGCTCAAAGAGCAGCTCGACTGGGGAAGTACCTCCACCTTACAGAATACCGCAGCCAAATAACTTTATGTTGTGTAAAGTTGTGTTCCTGCGCGTGAGAAAAATCGCCAGAGTTCATAGGGGAGGGGGGAAAGGTCGGCAACGCGTGAGGGATGCTTCGTGTGTTGCAAGCGTCGATATGGCTACGGTAACCGCTTACGGCTTACGGGGGCCGTATGCCGACATAGTCGTATAACCGCTGTTTAAAACTGTATAAAACTTTGCCTCCCTCGCATTATATGTAATATAAAACTTTTCATCTCGCCATAGTCTCGTTCTTTAGTGGAATGAAGTAATTATCACGACACCTTCATACGTACGTAGGTTCTTTCATCGGAAATTCTAATGTTTCATATACCTGATATGCATCTTAGCGGATGCAATGAAGTAGAAGAGCTACTTTTTTCTTTTCGTCCAACTTGTTACCTGCGCCGGACGCTATGAAATACAACTCAAATTGTTGTTTGAATCTTTTATAATTTGACAAAATGACTCCTGTAAAAACAAGTGGTGGCGGTTTTAACATGTCCATTTTTCAATCTGTTTGACTCAAATTTTCTTTAAATTATTTCCACAATTCGACTGCGCTATGTGATATTATATTGGTTTACTGGTGGTCCCCACACGTCTCGTGGGGGGCAAAAAATAGTTACAGTTAGTGTACATTTTAGGGCGTACTCTTTGCTTGTGTCACTTCATTACACCCTATAATGTAAAGATTGGCAAAACAGCTCTATAACAGAATAACGCGCAACAGTTTACAATAACAGTTATTGTACAATACCACAACAGGATAATTCATTATTAAAAAACAGCCGTTATTGCCATCACTATTAAGATGTAAAGCTCAAAAAGACCTAAGGACCAGAAACCTGTAAAATGCAAATGGGTATTTAAGAAAAAAATGGGCCTAAATGGAGACTTGTAGTAAAGGGCTTTACTCAGCAGTATGGAATTGATTATGAAGAAAAATTTTCACCAGTTGTGAGTGAGATATTCAACTATCCGTATGTTGCTCGCTGTAGCTGCAGAATATAGCCTTTACGTTGATAATTTAGATGTCAAGACTGCTTTTCTGAAAGGAGATCTTATGGAGACGGTTTATATGGAACAGCCAGAAGGCTATGTAATTAAAAGTAAAGAAAACCAAATTTATAAATTGAATAAAGCTATTTATAGTTTAAAACAGGCATCAAAATCCTGGTATTTGTAGAGAAAATGAATTTCACAAAACTATCTTCCGAACCATGCACTTATTTTCAGTCTGATGAATGAGAAATAATAATAATAGCTTTGTATGTCGATGATATTTTACTTCAGATAAATCGCATAAAAAGGCTGAAATAAAATCACAACTCATGAAAGAGTTTGAGATGAAAGATCTTATTCCAGCTCATCAAATATTGGGAATGAGATTATTAGAAAATAGGATAAAAACACCCTCGATCAATCAACTTACATCAAGAATGTTTTATAAAGATTCAATATGTCGGACTGTAAACTAGCAAACATCCCCATGGAAAAGGGAATTAAGTTTACAGTTGGAAAAGAAACGCAAGACAATAATTATAGAAATTTAATTGGTTGTCTTATGTATACTGCAGTTTGTACCAGACCTGATATATCCAATGCTGTCAGTGTACTCAGCCAGTTTCATAATTGTTACACGGAGGAACATTGGTATAAACCAACTTATATATCAAGATTGTCAGGAGAAGCTATCTCAAAAGAAGTGGGTCCATGTTTTTTCTTTATTACTTAAGCCCATCTCTTCGAGGTTGCTAACTTTGCACTAAATCCTTGACTACCTTTGCTTATTAAATGAGATTCAACCATTACTAAATCTCCAGTTTTATAATTTGGACACGCTTTTCGTCTTTTATCGACATATTCCTATCTTTTTTCTTCGGTCCCCTCTTGTACTTCAATTGCTTTTTTTAACAAAAATATCACTTTGCACTATTATTTGCTATATTATGCTTTACATCATGTTTGACGTCACCTGGTGTAGGTAAGTCACGACCAAACGTCAAAAATGCGGGGCTGTACCCAGTTGTAGCTACTACAGCAGTGTTAATTGCGAAACGTACACTTGGTAGTTTTTGAACCCGATGTGTGGTCTCCTTCAACTAATATGGCAAGCTGGGTTTTCATGTCCCGGTTTCTTCTTTCTACCGGATTGGTTACCGGGTGATATACAGGAGAATTCCATGACATAAGCCTAAGCAATAAGTCAATTGCTGCATAACACTGCTTACAAACTGAGGGGTGTCCCATACCGTAAAATTATTTCATTCAGCAATATGTTCGTGCATTCTTCAGCAGTTGCTTGTTTCAAAGCAAATAGCTCTACCCATCTAGTTGTCACATCTTCAACAATGAAAACCCATGTTTCATTATTTGCTGTACGAGGCAAAGGTCCGAATAAATCAAACGCAATGACTTCAAATCTCTTATTCACAGCGGTTGTTTGAAGTAACCCATCTGGTTTCTGGTTTGAAGGTATATTTATAGGTTGTATGTTTGGCACTGTATACACTGTTGTATATAAGTTTCAATTTGAACTCTCATTTTCTTCCAAGTATAGCGTTTTGCTATACGGTCAATGGTTTTCTGAACACCATTGTGTCTAGCAGTAGCATCATCATGAGAAAATTCTCGTTATAATTCACCCGTTGGAAACACGAAGAGTGGAGGTATGGTATTTCCACTTGCCGATAATATACCACCAAAAGTTACAAGTTCGCCTCTTTCTACAACGATTTCTCTGACTTGTTTTTGACTTCTTGGAGCTAAGACTTGTAGAGTAGTTAGAACTGTGGACACTCCTGATTCATCCAAATTAAAATTCCGGTCAGCAAATAAGGTATATCGGCACAAAACGATCAAGTTACTGTAAAACTCAGTATCTAACCGAGGTTTTATTGAAAGCAAAAGATTTGGCCGCGCTTGTGTTTTCGGGTTTCGTAAAATGTGCGGCCAATCTTTTCCAGCCATTTGTTGTCTTCCAATTTTGCTGTATATTTTAAATGCTCATACAGCTAGCTTTCTTACTTGAACAGTCGTGAGACCACAGTGCATTTCACAACATGATATATTCTTTTAACAGCTTTTCTCCTTCGACAGAAAAAACTTGGACGCTTGTGTATCAAAGGTACGGAGGCTGGACGCTTCATCATCAGTCCAGTTGTATTTTTGTACTCTGCTTTCTAGAACAAGTTTGTAGGAAAGATTTTAAATGTTTGAATTGATTGGCTCACGCATCTTGGCGATGGCCTCTATGTTGGATACATCAGGCTTAAAATCTTCAGACGTTATAATCATAATTGTGTTTAATGCATCGTTCTTCGGATTACACTAGTATTCGACCTGTAGTAGTGGACACTACGCTTCCTTTACGATTTTAATGATAAAAAATAAATAAAAGCAAAAAGGGAACGTATAGGGGTCTCTTCTAGTCGTAGATAAATAGTTCTATTCTCTGTACCTTATCTGGGCAGGTCCAATCCAAATAATAAAGCGTGGATGTATGCACAAGTAGGTATATTTATCGAAGCACAGAAACACAGAAATTACAAGGAAGAGAAAGTTTAGAAGGAGTGCGAAAGATGAGAAGCGCAAGCACTATAGCAACTTAAAGAAAACTGAATTAGAATATAAACAAAAATCGTGAATATATTTTTCTTTAGCGACGGGTTAGCGGGCGACACGGGTCTCGCGTGGAAAGGCTGTGTGCCGACTGGCTTGCGACTAGCGCGACACTCCCGGCCGTCGGCGGCCAACGGTAAAACCATTGGAATGCGCTCGCGCGTCGTGGCGGGCGCGGCCAGGCGTGTCCCGCACGACGATGGTAAGCGGTCAGTGATGTGTTATAAGTATTGATGTTTTATTAGTATATAGTGTATGAAGTGTATATATTTAGTTTAGTGTATAGTGTATATATTTAGTGTATATATCAATAAATAAACAATATGAATATATAAGTATATATTTTAATTGGTACAGTATTATGTATGTACGCCACAAACGCACACAATGTTCCTCATCCTGCGCCTTACATTGTGGCGTTTCGTGCTACCGGCACCGCGTAATTTTTTTCCTCCGCCTCTACAATTTAACTTCTATTAATATTATCAATTGATTATCCACAATGCCAAATATCAAAATCGGATGAACTAATACTAAGACAGGTGTTCTTAGCTGTTCCAGATCGGATTCAAACGAAGGCGCACTGCAGTTCAAGTGTAATCTGTAAGTTTCCCGAACTAACAAACTATGGTTGAGTAATTAATTTAATGTCTAATCTTTGAGATTGTTACCTTTCGTGGCGTTTTTTTCTTTCTTTATATGATTGAGGGCAATCCATAAGGTTGTTTCCTTTCTATTGATATATTTATTACAAGTTTGTATTTAACTTGCAATGTATGTTTGTTCGGGTGGAATCTTGCAGGTCGAATTTCACCCACTTCCAGTGGTCGGATTGACTTGATATTTGGTGTACATTAGTATATTGGATGACAATGCAAGTAAAGTCAACAAAAAGTACAGTCACTCAAAAAAAGGTTGAATAAAACATGTTTTTTTAACAAAGAACTAATATGAATATAAGATATTGATATTGTGAATCGAACTTATGTGGCAAAAATATATACAAATAGTGTGTTTCTTTTAAAAAATGTGTTAAATATGCTCGAGTGCAGTTTACAAGTCTACTGTTTCCTTGCATAGTAAATGTCTTTATTTTAGTTTCTCAATATATTGCAGAAATAATTTTAAAAAAAATTAAGGTTGTGGTTCAAGCAGCCATTAATGAACTCGAATTGGACCAAAACATCTTAGAATTGTTGGGTCACCCGGATAGTTGAAAGGTTTGGCCCGGAACTACACTCAAAGATAGTGTTCGATGGGAGGAGGTCTTAAAAAAGGGACTATATCCTAAGAAAAAGGAGGACATTATTAAAGAAAACTTACCACCAGGTAATTTTAAATTATTGGCCGCTCCAGATCTCAAGATTGAAATTAAGGCTGCGGCCAACGAAAGTGCCCAAAAGCGAGACACAATCTTAAAAAACAACTAGGCCCAGCTGGGCTCTGCCATATCTGCTGTAGGAAGAGTTCTGTCAGTGGCAATATCACAGACATCAAATGACTGTAACAATGTTTTAATTAAACATTTAGTGGATGCTGGGCGACGATTGTGTGATTTGCACAAGGATAATTCGGATACCAGGAGAAACGTTGTTACTCCATCCCTGAATAAACCTACCAGAGATGCCTTGAAGGATACTACTAGTGACAATCTTCTCTTCGCGGAAAAGTAACCAGAGTAGTTAAGATCTGTAAAATCTATTAATAGGTCTATCACTGATATGAAAGCAACAGCAGCTCAACCGAAACCAACTTCTAATAAGAAATTAAAAAATCAAACTGCCATGCCAGATTTTGAACGATCAAATATGAATGGGAAACGCCTGCCTTAACGCTTCCAACGAGGACAGGCAGGCGGGCGTCAAAAGGTGACCCAGAGACACGTCAGCAGCTACCACCAGCCAAACTGAATGTGCCATTATTTTGTGATACAAACATAATAATTGGTGGCAGGTTGAGCCAGTGCCTAGAGGCATGATCTAATATAAAAAATGCTCCTGTAAACACAATCACATCATATAGCTCGGATACAATTGAACATTCTCAGGCCTTGTTATATGCATTGACCTGCCTGCAGATACAAATATTGTCATTAAAAATGTGGAGAATCAAGAACTTTTATGATTCTGGGTTTTATATTATATTTTGTTCTTTTTAGGTAGAAATTGCTAGTGAAGAATTCATATGCAGAACACCTCTGTGGTCTAGAAGGCGACCCCCATTATATCAGCCTAATGAGATATCTGAAGCTGTGGCCTCCCTGTGCAATAGTTTCAAAGATGTAAACAAAAAAAAAAAGAAGATCTTGAAGAAATGAAACGGCATTTGTTCGAAGATGAAATAGAATTTAAGAAAAAGCTGCAACACACAGCTGCAAACGGCTGCAAAGGAACTAGAAATTAAAAATTTACAACTGTAAGCAGTTGCAAAGGAGTGCGAAATGAAAAGTGAAATATTAAAACAAATAAAAGGTAAATTTTATTACAATTTGAGTAAAAAACTTATGATAATTTAATTGTACATGCTCTCAAAATATTGAGTTACACAATTTCTCATAGATCCATAGGTAAGGTCATTACTGTTTGATACAGTAGGAATTTGTCCACGGGTGATAAAATCTTCCAAATTGGGAATAGACCCATCATTAACAGGTTCACGTTCCTTCCTCAGAATGCAAATATTATGCAAGACAGCAGGCCACAATAACATTTACTGCAGTCTGGAGTTTCAGACGTATACCCAATGCTAAGACTGGAAATCTTCTTTTTAGTACTCCGTACTGGCGTTCCACCACATTTCTGGTTCTGATGTGTAATTCGTTATATTTTCGCTGGCCCATTGTAATTGGGTTTAAATATGTCAGATGGTGGTTTACCTTTACATAACCTCTTTGGAGCTCAACAGAAGAAAGAATAGATAAATATTAATATAATTGTAACATTTTCTATTTTTCATTATATGTATCTTTATAGTTAAAACTAGCCTTCTTACCTTCAAGGGGTATCCACTATCACCTAATAAATATGCACCTGCATAGTCACTTCTTTCAAATCTGGTATATCTTCTACTATTTTGATAAATAGCAGTCATGTGTTGATCCAGGCCATCGTGCAACAACATCTAATATAAATAAATTTCGAGAACTTATTGTTTGCACATTTATAGACAAGTAGGACTTTCGGTTACGGAAGAGTTCAGCATCATCTACACCTAAAATTTCAAAATTAGATTAATTTCAGTTAGCATTTTAGAAAGATATGAGTACAATAATACTAATTCAATAATATCACAAAATACAATACTTTTATATGTGTACAATCTATGCAACCCAAGACATTTGGAAAGCGAGCAATGTCATAAAAATCGCTTTTCAATCTAGACTATTTCTCTTCAGTGTCTGGAAACAATTCAAAATGCTTGTGGTTATGTTACGTCTATATATTCAAAAGAAGACCACTAATTATCGTTCAACCATTTCTGTTGAGGAACGCTGAACCATATGTTTAAGGTGATTAAAATATCAATGTATGTAATGTATTTTTTTTATTTATCGAATTATTATTGCGTTTGACCTTCGACTGACCCCATGAGGAGTTATGACGAGGCCGAGGATGTAGCACGCTTACTCAGAAAAAGACTATTCACTCTGGCCTTGAATACGTCTAGGTTATAGGTGTCGGGAAACACAGACCCCAGTAGGGCTATTTTAAAACGTCGGATTCGATATCGGAAACGGATTAAGAAATTTCCGAGGCGAATTTCAGCAATTGCTATTTTAATTTCCGAAAATTTTTAGATGAATCGAATTGATATTTCCGTAACGAAACATAAAAAATATTCGAATTCGGAAATTAAAAAAGCAATTGCGGTATATAAGCCTCGGTAGTTTTTGAATCCGTTTCCGATATCGAATCCGAGCGTTTTAAAATACCCCCCCTGAAGAGAGTTCCACTCCTTTGCTGTTCGTATAAGAAACAATGAAGCGAAGCGTTGTGTCCGGGTCCCGGGTACGCAGAATGTCGACAACGTATGGGTGGAAATTCTCCCGGCGTCTTGTGTTTCGATGGAGAAATGGGGATGGAGGAATTAGATTGAACAATACTGTAGCACACTTTGCATAAAATATACTATAGAAGACCGACAAACACGAAACCTTACGCCGATGTTCAAGGCTCGTTAATTTCGCCTCAGTTAGCGAAACATCGCCGACTAGTCTAGTAGTCGTATTTGAAGTTTCTATAGAGGTAATGGTGATAAAATAGCGTTGTTATTAAATGCGGAATTCGGCAGTGCTGTTGACTTGATACACGACAGTACATAAAGGTATAGGGTTGAACTACGAAAACAGCTTTTATTACGTAGAGCATAATGGGGGTCTCATGTTTAATATAAATAGTTTGATGAACAACAATTATGTAATGTACAATAATTACGTAACAGTGCAATTCTTAACGTTTTCTTCAGGCGGTACGTATTCCGAAACTACTGAATTAACCTCTTCTGTTTCATTAGACATTGAGAGTTCGTTCTGTTTTTTTACCGGAGTACATTGTCGGAGATTATATTTTAAACTTAATAAATTATTTCCTGAAAATAAAACCATAATAATCATTACCTACATATATGTACATCATTTAACTATATTTGAATTAGGCAACGAACTATTCACTTACCTGTTTCCAAAAACACTGGTGGGATATTTGGGATTAATAATTGTTCATTCACCAGAATATCATTATTACTGCGATTCATTGTTTTCTCCTTAAAATTTCTCCTTAAAATGAAACAGTCAAATTGTATTTTGTTATTTCACTAAAACCAACACAGTAAAATAATAATTGTTGTTTTTTATTTCACTTTTGGTTAAAGCTAGCTCAATTATCTTACTGCGGCGACTCACTTAGTTCTGAGTTTGTCACTGTTTTTCACAATTAAATAATCCAAATCAAACAATATCTCTCACTAACTCGCGCAACTAAATCATGTTGAAACCTGCTCACTGCAACTGGTGTTCGGGAATGAAAACATTGTAATTATGACTTACATACTTATGATTTACGCATATTAGGCACGAAACGTGCAAACTATTAGCGAAGGAAATAATTGTATGTCATTTTACAATGTGGAATTAAATATTTTGGCGTATTTTATAGGATATAAGCATTGTATCTAAAGTCGCGATGAAATATAGTTAGAATCTAAATAATTGTTATGAAATAAACGTTTCTAAGAACAAGATTCCTCATATTACCATTTTATTCATGTAAACTAATAATGGCAGACATAAAAAATCACATGTAACTAAATATAGAATTTTGGTAACCGCAGTTGCCCTCCACTTACGATGTTTTTACTTTGGGCAGATTTTATATTATAACGAATTTAGATACGATGATAAGTAAAAAAAATCCGCATTTTTTTCTGAGTAAGAATCATCTTAACCCAATAACGCCTAAATCTGAGTTACAATGATTTTCCTTGCAGGTGTCGATATGATAAAAAAACTGACTCAGAATTACAAGGTGTTTCTGGTATTGTAAAAGGTGGTTTTGCGCCAACTTCTGCAACAATTTCTTATTCTACAAAATTTTCAGTTAAGGACCTATGTGATCAATTATTGTTCGTTTTTTAGGAGGACATTGCAACTCATAATAATTAATATCTCCGCTATTTTCAATAAAATCATCCTCAGATACCTCAGGACAAGAATATGTTTTATGGTTAAATTCTTCAAATAAATCATCTTCATCTTCTATCATTTTTTGAACTTCTTTATACACTGAATCAGGTACCGTTAAATTAAACCCAGTCTTTCGGCTCCACGAGATCCTCCTTGTTTTCTAGTGTTGGAGAAATGTCCACTCCATAGTTTTCATTGTGGTTATTAGACTGTTCTGAAATTAAAATAAACTTACCCTTGTTTTTTTAAACTCATTGCCTACTCTAAAGCCCAATCCTAGTATGATCTAATACGGGTTGGCAGCAGGTCCAGACTTGCTTAGGTATTATTATTAAACTATCAGCCGTGCATATTCATATTCATAATAAAAGGGTAGCTTAAGTCCTTATAACATCAGCTATCTGCTAGTAAAGTCCCGTCAAAATCGGTCCAACCGGAATAAACAGGATGTTTAAATCGCAGCGCCGGTTTTCATTTTTCATGGGCCCAGAACCACAAGTAATTGAAATACAGGTCGTTGTTTTGGTCAGCGACGAGCGACTCAGGGTCGATAATACAAATGATACTGGTGCTAAAAAAAATATAAATAAAACACTTTATTTTTTTTAATAATAAAAATTAAAATTTTGAAAATCATGTAATAAGCTAAAGTGTAGGCATAATACTCAACGGGAGTACGAGGGAGTAAGGGGGTGGGGCGATGGCGGCTTGCGCCTAGCTCTAGTCTGTGCACGTGTCTAGTAACCATACTTTGCAGTAATTTTATTTCAAATTGAATAAGGTATTTCTCAACATATTTACAGTATTTAATGGAATTAAGTCCATTTTTGGGGAATATATTTTGTACTACCGCTCCTGGGTCGCTTGTCGCCGACCAAAACAACACCCTGTATATAATTATTATTGCGCGATTACAATAATTCGGAAACTCGTCTATAACCAAATATACCAATACGACTTGAGTTGGTTAACATCGTGCTCAGCGGTGCCTCATGTAATAAAAAACGATGTCTACGTCGAATATATTGGGCACAAGTATCGAAAAAATTCGAGGAGCCGAGAACTATGATTCATGGGAATTCACCATAAAAATGATTCTCATTCGCGAGGAACTGTGTGTGGAAACATGTTGATAGAGAGGTTGTGAGTTCCGATACCAAAATAAAGCAAGCATACCAGAAAGCATTAGCGGAAATATGTCCTTCTGTTAATCCGTCCGGTGTATCCATACATTAAATCAGCAAATACAGTATAACAGGCATGGAGTAAGTTGAAGCAATCCTATGAAGACAAAGGTAGTAGGAGACTTGGTCTTTTCAGACAACTTTTCTTCAAGGAAACTAGAACAATGTGATATCATGTTAAGCTGCATGAACAAAATTACAGAACTAAAATGATATTGATGCCGGTCTAGAAGACACTTTCGTAGCCATCATTTTATTGATTGGGCTCACAACAGATTATGGCACTAGAGAATTCTAACCTCCAACTGACGAGTGATATAATGAAATCGAAGCAGTTGCAGGAACACCAACGAAGAGAAAGCAAGACGGAGCCATGAGAATCCGCATTAAACGTGAAGCAAGTCTCAAAATGCTTTAAGTGCAAGAAAAGTGGCTATTTTATCAAAGATTGTAGATCAAAAGGATACAAAAAGGATACCATACATGAAGTCTCATCTAGGGATTGCAATCCGGATACTTCGAAATTCGAAAATGACTGAAATATCCGGATTTTTGGGCCTATTATAAATCCGAATATTCAGAATCAAATCCGGTTTTTTCGAATTTAAGGTTAAACATCAGTTACGAGGCGGGAAATTTGAATTTTTTCGAGTTTTTTTTTTACCTTCATAGAACAATATGGATAGATATTTCAGTGATTCGCGACCATTAGTTCATTTACAATATTGTAGAATTGATACTTTTTGTTTAAGATTAACTATTTTTGTACATTTTCCAAAATAGTAAGTTTTACGGTTTTTAGAGAAACCGTGAGAAATGTTCAAATATGGCTCATATTATACAAAAAACATTCATAACACTATATGCCAAATGAATTTCTACTGTCGCTAATCTCTGAAACATCTATCCATTTTTGTTCTACGAAGGTGAAAAAAAAAAAAACAAAAAATTAAAATTTCCCGCTTCGTAACTGATGTTTACCCTTAAATCATAATTGACAATAGTTGATGGTTAATTGCAATTCTCATCATTGAATATCCAGTAGATGTAGATCAGTATTACTCTGACGTACAAATCCGCATAATATTTAAAACTCCTGCACTTTACTTCGTGCGATTGCGTTGCCGTGTCTGTTTACGGTGCCTATGATAAAATCTATAAACCGCTTGGCTCACACGCTGCTAGTTGCTCCCGCTCATCCATCTAGCTAAGTCGGCCAGTGAGTCTGAGATGGAGGCAACGCGCGCGCGGCGCGAGTAATAACTCTGCACAATAACAATAAGTAATAATAAGAATTATAGTTCTAGGTGGGTTACCGCTGAAAGCTTTTTGTACATCGGCTGATCTCAGTTTTTTTTAAATTTCGGGTCTGGCACACCAGCCTTCTAAGTAAGCTTCCTTGATATGGAGTCTCTGGTGGTCTTTACGCTTGGGTTTCCAATTTCCTGAGCGAACGGTTTATTCATGTGGTCATAGACGGATGTTCGTCGGACCTTTTGGCAATCAATGCTTTAAGGTTCAGTTCTCTCTGCAACCTTATTTCTGCTGCATATTAACGATCTGGTGTCCAGTGTACGCAGATGATAGCACCGTTGTCTATATTTCCAGCGCGCGAGCCACTAGTGACTAGATCGAATAGTCGCGAGAGGCCATGGTAGAGCGTTTGAACGTGACCTTACAGGCAATCTCCGATTGGGGCAATGCTCTTGGTGAGATTTCTTGGTTGAGATGATCATCTCATCTCACTCATCGGAGTTGCGACTTTAATTAGGACGTAACTCACCGAGCCTCGACGATCGAGGAAAGGTTGCTTGCCTTATCGGTTTTCTACAGGATATATTTGGAGAGTGTGTGCAGGAATTGTTCAACCTTATTCCAACCACCATCCCCATTTTTACTCCGAACCACAAGTTGGGAAATTTTTCTCCCGTACGTTGTTGACATACCTGTCATGCGGACAGCGAGGGAGTGGAACTTGCTTCCGGCCGGCGTCTGTGTTACCTGACTCTTACAATCTAGGCACTTTCAAGGCCATGGTGAATAGGTTTCATCTGGGTAAGTGTGCTCCAACTTAGGTTTCGTCATTATCTTTAATGAAGGCTCAGTGGCCAAACGCAAGTCCATATTTTATTTTTTTAGAATATTTCCAATTTTATTTAATTTTTATTCAAAAACAATGGAAAAACAATAAAATAGAACACCCATCTTCAAACTACTAATAGTTTAGCATAAAACTACGCATACAATTTAAAATTACAAAGGATTGCAAAAAAAAAAGAACGAAATTCGAAAAATCCGGATAATCCGGATTTATATGTGATGACAAAATTGGAATCCAGATTTGAAAAAAATCCGGATTTTGCAATCCCTAGTCTCATCAATCAAATCAAATCAATTGGTTGTCTTATGTATGTTTCAGTTTGTACACGGCCAGATATCATGCATGCTGTGAGTGTACTCAGTCAGTTTAGTAACTGTTACACTGAAACGCACTGGCAAGCAGCGAAGCGTGTTTTACGTTATGTCATATGAGACTAGGTTGTATAGCCTTTGTCATAGGTAGATTAAGTTTTTTAAGAATAATAAACAGCAGGTCATGGCCTCTTGTGGAAAGTGCATTTTGTGAACCTTGATGATGCGGCTGAATCAAGAAAAATTGCATTGTTTTTGAATTGTGCTGGAGAAGATGCATTGGAAGTGTACAATGCATTTAGCAAAGACAAAGTTAAAAATGTACACGCTCTGACGCGGAGCCACGAAAAAAAATGTTGTGGTTGTCATATAACTTGTTTACTATGAAACAACAAGATGGCGAAGTATTTGACCACTTTTATACCAAAGTTCTCACCCAAGCTAAAAAATGAGATCTTGAAGAGCTTGAGGATAGATTGATCACTATGGTTATTGTTATTGGCATCAGGGACGCAAATGTCAAAGAAAGGCTTCTAAGAGAATCGTTGTTGAAGCTCACTGCATCAATTGATATTTGCAGAGCAGCAGAATTAGGCAAAGAAAAAGTTCAGACATTACAAGGAAATAAAATGGAAGATCAAGTGAGCACATTCAGTCAGAAAGTGATACCATACAACAGGGGGGCAAGGCCCAAAGAAAAATTAATATACTAGCCGATGTGTGGAAAAAATCATGAGTTAAGGAACTGTCCAGCTTATGGCAGCAAATGTATGGGATGTGGATTTTACGGACATTTTGCTAATATGTGCAAAAATAAGAATAAAAATAGCAGAAGTGAAAAACTCAGTGATACTAGAAAAAGTCGAGTCAATGTAATTCGAGAAAATACAGATGACAGTGTAGAAGACTTTATAGTTGGAAGCATTTTCGCAGGAAATGGAATTAAATTGCAGTGGAAAGAAAAAATTGTGAATGGATATGAAGTAGAATTTAAATTAAGACACTGGCGCTGATTGCAATACTCTGTCATTGGAATTGTTCAAGAAACTGAGAAAAGAAGAAAGTCTTTTAAATACTGGGACAATTCTATTAGTGTACAATGGCCAACAAGTGGACACAGCTGGGACAGCTGAACTAGATTGTATCATAAAAACAAAAACTGTTTCAATAAAAGATATTTATAAAATAACTTGTTTATTAATTCACTGCCATTACACACAAACCCTAACATGGACTCCTCTAATCCACAGATAACATATATCACTATATCATAGACTATCCCAACATTCCGCTTCTCATAATATTTTAATAAAAAATTAATTCTACTCGGTATATCTGCTGGGTGGTTTAACAACTCTACCAGTTCTAGTAACATAATCATTATTAATGATACCTTGATCATTATTATTATTTTCAATGTTTGAACCACTATCAATATTGGTTGAACTATTATCAAAATTAATAGAAGTAGAGCCATCTAAATCATCATATTCTACCATATCATTCAATTCAATTTTAGGATATTCTTGCTGACTATTATCATGTACTAAGATATGCTGGCGATTACGGCGTAATATGTTACCATCCTTTTCTTTTATATTATACTAGCTGACCTGCGCGGTTTCACCCGCGTTCCCGGGATAAAAAGTAGCCTATGTCCTTCTCCATACCATAGTCTATATGCATGCCAAATTTCATCGCGATCGGTTCAGCGGTTTAAGCGGGAAAGCGTAACAGACAGACAGAGTTACTTTCGCATTTACGAGGATATGATGATTTACTAACTATTTCACCTGGTGTCCAAATCCTATCTTCAGATCTTTTCTTAAACAAAACGATTTGTTCTGGTTGCACTTCTTTTAACAGTTAGGCATTTTTATCATAATAAGACTTGACCTTGGTTCTATTTAACTCATCTGTAATTTTATTACGTTCAAATAATTTAGGACGGAGATAAGATTCTGACACAGGCACTTTTTTCTTTCTTTTCACTGATTTCTGTTAAATAATAAATTTGCAGGAGATGGATTGCCATCCTTGCAACTATTTCTATGATTAAGTAAAGCAATATGTGGATCAGAGTTACCTAACATACATTTTTTAAATATAGATTTGACTCCAACGCACAGTGATTCATCCTGAATATGCTAGCTAGACAAAAGTCACTTTCAAATTTCCAAGAACTAATTATGTAAGTAGGTAGCCATTATCCCGGTTCTAAGAAAAGTTTTGCACACATTTCAATTACTGATAAACTAATGATGATGGCTGTTATATAAATAAGGGGTAAGTAAAGTGTTAATTTGTTGCAATTTTGCTTCTAACGAGAAACATCATATGCTAGTGAATTTCATACTTGTTAAAAAAAACTGTGATGGATTTTGTAGCTGAAGGTATGTACTTTTTATTTTGATACTTAAAATACCTAAAGTTTTTTCCCATAATTTATGAGACGCGCTATGTTGCAAAATTTTCATATTTTTTAATGTTTGATGGACTAGAAACTATCTCTCCCCTCTTTCCCCTGGGTCAACCCAGGGGAAAGAGGGGAGGAATATTTTTGATATATCATAGATTTATCTCTTAGCTTTTGAATTTTAGTAGTCAAGAAATTCACAAAAAATTACAACAAGTTTGTTTATTGTTTTTCTAGAGATCGAATTAACCATCTCAAAAATAGAGTTTTGGGAAGAATGGCGTAAATACCCAAAGAAAATCGAATCAGTGCATTATATCAATATATATGGAACAGACATGGATTATTGAGTATCAGCGATGATTCTATGAAAGAGTTAAGGAACCATATCAGCAGAACTTCTTCAAAATTTGCGGAAAAATGGAAAAGTTCCGGAGGCAATCATGAACGCTTCTTGGCCAACCATTCAGCTTACTTGGTAGAAGATTTCAAGTGTAAAGTGATTGTCCACCACCCCAAACCCTCAACATCCACTCCGGGTCGTCCTACTAAAACTTTTGATGACCTCAGCGATAAATCGAAAAAAAGGCGACTCGACGATTTACTCCAAGAACGGAATACAAACCATTTGGTGGCTGCTGCTGTAGATATTGTGAAATGTGCTCTTCTACCTCTGGGCAGCTTTCTGAGGAAGCTCAGGAAGCTCGCAATAAAGATTGTAGAAGATTCCGAGAACACAATACACGAAAAGTTTCACGTATTGCCACGAATAGAGATTTACTTAATATGTTAATAATCACATCTGATCCTGTAATAAATAGTCTTCGAGAAATTCCCAAAAAACCGACAAGTAAGCTTCCCTCGGAGGTTTTGGAATTAATTATACCCCCTAGTTTAAACTCTAGTGTAAATATGAGTAGTTCTAGTCTTAATGTTAGTTCTGACTATAATATTGAAGATTCTTCTTTAGAAGAATATAGTGATTTAGAATAAGGAAGCGGACTATTGTATTGTTGTAGGTTATTATTATATCGATTTATTTAATTACTTTAATTTAATAATAATAATAATATAAAAATTTATTTCTCAACACTTAAATTAACATTTGATACAAATTTATAGAACTTAAAATTAAAACAAATTAATTTAAGTGAGAGACTGATGCCTGAGATAGGTTTTTACAAACCTGAATTACAGGTCACCAGGTCCCACCCCACATTAATTATGAGCAAGTTATGTCAAATCAAATTCTATATAAATAGGCACAAAATTTAAATTACGATTTACTAATTCAAATTTTAAGAATGTAAGTACTTTAAGGTAATTTGCTATGTAAAGATAAGTAATGAAGTCCCACTGTGTAATTAGTAGCTATGATATTAGTAATTGAACCATATTATGTATTGTTACCCCTTTTTCTATAATATTTATAATATTACTTGCCTTAATTAAACACAACTTATACTGAAGTTAAGAAAACACAGATTACCTGTGTTTTCTTAAAAATCGTCACCCTAGTTACCTACCTACCATATTTTATTTGGGTGTTTTGCACGAATTACGCAATAACAGATCACATGAAAGCCGTATAAGACAAAAAACATCAATAAATAATTTTGTCTACCTAGCATGTTCAGGATGAAACACTGCAACGCCTTCAGAACTACAATCTGCAGAAATGGTTATTTTCTTATTTGTGTCAAATATTTTTAAAGTGGGAGCGTTAGTAATTTCATATTTTAGTTTATTAAAAGCAGTTTCATGAAAATGTTGCCATTGAAATACTAAATCTTTTTTTAATAAGCTTCTGAGAGGAGCGGTGATTGAAGAATAATTTTCAATAAATTTTGATAAAGTCTTTTTGTCTTTAATTTGTTTAATGTCTGATATTGCCTTAACTTTCAATGGATCTGGTTTAACACCTTTGTTACTTACAACAAGACCTAAAAATTTTACATCCTCTTTGAAAAATTCAGATTTTTCTTTATTAAACTTAATGTCGAATTTCCTGGCTATATTAAAAACTTTTAATGAACATATATTATGATTTTTCTTTAAAAATTAAAAAAGCGGATTAGTGAAGATATAAAACTAGTTCAAAGTGTTAAAAACTGTGCAGGGGCAATTTAAGTGAATATAAATGATCGTAAAGTGTGTAAATGCATAATAAATTAACAATAACGACGAAAGTAAGTACGGTATTGTTCTGGATTAATCGGCAATAATCGGTGAAAGTGCTATAAAATAGAACAATATTGAAAGTGTATTTATGGAAAAAGAAGATTTGATGGTGTATATAAGGACAAAATACGAACTTGTTTCTATAATAACCTAAAAAGTTGAGTGATCAGTTTTATCAATTTATATTACTAAGCTACTAGTGACGCCATCTAGTGGTAACACGAGTGATAAATACAATTTTTCTATGATTTATCTATCAAGCCGATGACTGGATAACAAGCGTAACAGCTAGAGGGCGACACCGGTATTTAAACACGGAGTGACTAATACAAAAACAAATAATGGAAATCACTAATATCCTGAAAATGAGCTCAAAGAAATGGAAGAAAATATAAAAAAAAGATAAATGAAAACATAGATGAAAAATTTAAAAATATTGAATTACAAAATAACAAACTAGAAAAAAATATTGAGAATCAAGAAAATAGAATAGATATAATAGAAAGAGGAATGAGAAAAAGAAATATTGTATTTTTTGGGGTGGAAGAAAAAGAGAAAAGCTATATGGAGCTAGGAAATATAATTTTGAAAACAATAAATAAAGAAATTAATATATCATGTTGGAAATTGAATCAGTTAAAAGAGTGGCGAAAAGAGGTAATAAAGTCAGACCAAAATACTCTTTCTACATTGGGCAAGAAAATTAAAATTATGAAAAACAAAAATGTGTTACAAAATTCACCTTACTACCTGAAAGAGGATTATCCTCATAAGATATTAGAAAAGAGAAAACAACTCAAACAAGAATTACTACATGAGAGGGAACAGGGAAAAAATGCAATTTTAGTGTATGATAAAATTATTATACTGAATAATAATGAAAAACAAAACAGTACGGCCGTCTACTTTATTTATTTCATTTATACGCTTACTGGAAACTTTGGCAAATCTGCAGATATCCACCGTCTTTTGGAAGGTAAGATTATCTGTTCCTAGCAGCTTTTGTTTGACGGTGGTGTTATTGAGACCCAATACAAAAAACTTTTGTATTGGGTCTCAACAACACCACCGTAACAGTGTTTTTTGTTTAAGTACATCTCTTAGCATTTCTTCTCTTTGGTCCTTGGACTCTTATTTGTTAAATCCGTGATATAACTCTGAAAAGTCTCACTCGGACCTTGGCTTCGTGTGAAAAATTTATACCTTTATGGAAAGGGGTAATGCTTTTTTTGGTATAAAATGGCCGTCAAATCTTGTCTTGACGTCCTCAAATGTTCGATAAATTAAAAGAGTTGTATATCTCAACGTCTTTGCAGCCGATTTTTGTGAGACTTCTTCAAGGTTGTTTGCAATAAGATATAGCTCAAATCGTTGAAACCATCTCGTCCAACTGTGTGAAAGGTTATCTGATGAATAATACATTGGTTCTATCGGGTTACTCATTGTCAATAGTTGAGTCATTTTTGCTTTTTGCTTTGATTTTATATCCATGAACATTAACCTGACACCATGTTTCAATATAAGATATTTATAAAATAACTTGTTTATTAATTCACTGCCATTACACACAAAACCTAACATGGACTCCTCTAATCAACAGATAACATATATCATTATATCATAGACTATCCCAACAAAAACTAAAGTTTACAGTATTAGTTCAGCCAGTATTAGGACTGCCTGATTGTAACAGGCATGAATTAGTTAAGAGAGGGGATGTTACACAATCAAGTTCAGAAAAAGAAAATTAGACTGAAAGAAACTTTAAATAACTATGAAAAGAGAAATATTATTGAAAAAGTAACATCCCCGGCTGACTGGTGTAATAATTTAGTGATATTAGAGAAACCCGACAAGTCACTTGACCTAGTCCAGAAGAAATTTAGAATAGTTTAGCAGGTAAAGAAGTTTTTACAGTTTTTGATATGAAGGAAGATTGAACTTTATGATCGTCATAAATTATGCACATTTGGCACTTCATTCGAATGATATGCATTTAAAAGAATGCTTTTGGCATATCATACCTGAAGTGATGCAGCGCATAAATTGTTAAATTTTTGGGGATATTTAAGGAGTTTATGTACATTTCGATGACACAATTATTGCAGGTATAGACCAGTTAGAACGTGATACAATACTTAATAAAGTTATCTGAGATCAAGAGAGTATAATGTAAAATTTAACAGTAAAAAGTTACAGTATAGACTTGATCATGTAAAATATATAGGGCTCATTATATCAAAAAATGGAATACAAATAGACTCTGAACATGTATCAGCCATTCTTCAATTAAATTCACCAAAAAATATCAAACAGCTTCAGAAGTTCCTTGGTATGTGTAATTACTTAAAAACTATAATGCCAAGGGCATTATAGTTTTACAGTTATTAAAAAAGATACTTTGTGGGAATGGGATATTTTTAGAACTGAAAAGAAAATTGATTTCACACCTACTTTGGCAATCCCGAGTGACAAGGGTACAGTTGTGGTACAGTTGTGCTACAGACTGACAGCTCTAAAGCTGATATGGGTTTTTACTCCAGAGTTTACACAAAGTGCCAAAGTAGGTGGGCACCTATAGAAAAAGATTTATTTGCTATTTGTGCTGCTATGGAAAAGTATCATCAATTTTTATATGGTAGAAGGATTGTTGTTGAGACAGACCACAAGCTATTAGTAGCAATAATGTCAAAGGACATTAACAAAATATCAGCCAGACTACAAAGAATGGTCTTAAAATTGTTAAAATATGATTTTGAAATTCGCTATGTACCAGGTCCTAAAATGTTTAATGCTAATTATTTGTCAAGAAACTACTTGTTAAATAATTACTTGTCGGAGCGATATGTGGCGTTCCAAACTTTGAATCATGCAAACCTCTATATATATTTTGTTTGAATTTTGAATTGCTTGAATGATGATTATTATTTTGTATTTCCATACTGTTGTAATATTTGCACCGCATCTTGGCAAAACATGAAGGCCCTTATATAATATTTATATTTAACATCAATTTATTAACTAGGTTTCTGGCAAATAAATTATCTTTATCTTATCATATCCTTTATCTTTTGTACGTCAATGCCGATTCGGTGAAGAGTCGCGATCTCATATCATCATACTTGCCAAATGCTTGAGGAGTTGCGAATATTCACTCAAACTTTCGCCGCCATTTTGACGTCGCAGTCTAAAAACATGCAGCTCGGCTATTTCCGAGCGCTTTGGTTCGAAATGTTCGCCAACAATTTTCACCAGGTCATGGGATTTTTTGTCCTCTGGATTGTCAGGCGCACAAAGATCACACGTTAGATCATATTTTTCTTCGCCGACTAAGGTCCCTTGTGCCTTTGCCTTTAACAAAACTGCTTGTTCTTCTGGGATTTAGTGCCCAAGAAAATGTTAGAGCTTGCGATTGATAATGTACAAGAGTATTTTACTAACGAGTGGGATAAGTGCAAGTGTTCTGTAATTACCACAGTCTTTTGTAGATCCTTTCTTGTGTAGTGGAGTAAAGATCGACTGCGTCCACTCTACAGGCCACCTCTTTTCCAATTTTCTTTGTCCTCGGAGACTAGTATCAATTTTCTTTTTTATATTTTTGGGTCTATTGTTTGTTTCGGATTTGCACATATTGTTTCACTCCTTTTTTTTTGCATTCCTCACTCAGTATGTTTTTAAAAAATAGTTCATATTCTGTGACTGTAAAACAATCATCGGACGCACTTAGAATTTGGAAAAAAAAACAACCGTGCGTAGATACGCTTTAAAGCAATTTATCCCGTTACTACGAGAACCCCCAGCCAAAGAACAATTCTTCATAAAGTCTCCATCAAAAATTATATCAATTAACTTGTATGTATTATTCATTCCATTTCCACCGTTAATGCCGATAATAATTTGATTTTTTTTTTTCAGTTCTGCCTGCCTTGTTTGTTGAATCTTTTAATAAATTCTCAAAATCTTCGATATTAGTGATTGCTTTAAAATAAATTTCCTATTGTTCTTTGACTGTGTAGTAAATAATGTCTTCGCTAATTCGTCGAATTGCGTCGATAATTCGGCTTGTTTTAACGATATAGTGTCCAAATTATTGGATAACATTTTATGGTTCTCCTTGATGGTCGTCATAAAAGTGAGCATATTAGATTGCTGTTCGACCAATGTTACAAACATCTGTTGCAAGGGCAGCTTCTGACCACCTTGTAGAAAGGTTCGGTTTAGCATGGGGTTCTTCAAAAAGTGTGTGTTCTTCAGGGTCGGCAAAGCGCGAGTGATACCCCTGGTGTTGCAAGCGTCCATAGGCTACGATATTTTTATTATAATTCTTTGTTTTCACTCGGTCAATTTCATAATAATCAACTTGATTCATGATTTTTACTTGTTCTTTGCTCTGTCCTGCACTTTTGCATAAATCTGCAGCTTTGTTCAGTGTTAGACTTTCTTGTCGAAGCGTTAAGTTTTTGTCGGATATACCGTGAATTATTTTATCTCTAAGGAGTTGATCTTCAATAGTTTCCGCAGTGCTTTTGTAATTACAAGTACTGATAAATCTCTGACAATCAATGTTCCGGGTGCTCCGAGTGCTCCGGGCGTTCCGAGTGCTCCGGGCGCTCCGTGTGCTCCGGGCGCTCCGAGTGCTCTGGTCGCTCCGAATGCTCCGGGCGCTCCGAGTGCTCCGGGCGCTCCGAGTGCTCCAAACACTGAACCCCATGTCAGTGTCAATATTTCTGTGGGGAGCTCTGAGGCATCAATCATGAAAACTGTTGTTTTTTCTGACCATAACTCTCTGAAACATAAGAATGACCATAAGGTCTCTTATACCTCTTTTATTTTTCAAAAATATCGCTGATTCGATGGACCTATGTGAGAGGCAGACTATATTTTGGATTTGTTGAATAATAACTGCGATTATATTGGAAATGCTGATCTAATGGTTTGGTTTTTACACTATAGTACCGTATAACGATTCACAGTGTTTTTGAAACTGAAACATCCGTGATTCATCTATAAGCGACCTTAACGGTGGTATATAAATGTTGTCTTCATATCTAAACAGCTCGTTGTAAGCATATTATGGGAGGGATGTAGATGCAAAATAGCAACAGTGCTAGTTTTTCGTCAACTTTTCTCATAAAGCTTAAATCACTTCGGCTTCGCCTACGATGTTTTTATATATTTCTTCATTGGATAAAATCTTTTGGTACGAACCTTAGGAAACCTATATTTTCTGTAAGATATGATGGAATTAATGCTATCATTTTATTTTTAAAAGAAAGTCTTTTATTTTAAGGAATTCGCAGCTGCTGCCTTTCGGAATGTGATGCCTATTTTGTTTGCATTTATTCTATGCACTCCCAAAACCTTGTTATTGGGTTTTTATTGCCCAGTTTTTCTTTTTCCACATAAACAACAAATTCTTGATTTTCATTTTTGAGGAATAATCGTTTATAATTGGGTTTAGTAAATATTATATACTTATTTGTATAGTCTGGATTGCCGTCTGAAATTTAAGTATATTTTTGATAGACTGACTTGCTTGAATTTTATATGTATCTGTATTATTCTTGATTTCACAGACTACCGTTTCTTGTTCAAAATTCTTCATTTGTTTATCTGCTAATTCTGAAGTTTTACAGATATTCATACATTTCTGTAAATCTAAATTGCTTTCTTTTAATAATCTTTGCCTCAGCTTGGTGTCATTTATGCCCCTTATAACTTGATCTCGTATTAAACTATCTTTCAATGATTCAAAATTACAATCCTTACACAAAGTTCTCAAAATGTGATGTATTCATCAAATGTTTCAGTTTCCAACTTGTTACGACAGAAAAACATATGCCGCGACATAGTTTCATTAGCCATAGGCTTAAAATATTTGGCACACATACCAAACACATTCTGCAATTTGTTGTTTGGCTTGTCCTCAGTAAATTCGAAAGTATTGTATATTTCTAATGCATCTTCCCCTATCGTATGAAGTAGTAATGCTATTTTTGACTCTTCACTTAATTTCTCATTAGTACCAGACGCCTTGAAATAAATTTCAAATCTTTGTTCCCATTGTTTGTACTTTTCATTTATGGGTAATTATTTGAAAATATGCAATTTGGCAAGATTTTGAAAAAGAAAAAAAAATGTTTTAAAGTAACTATTTTTCTGATCAGATCGAAAGTCTTTAATATCTACGTGTAGATTCTGGAAAAGGCCTCCCCCTTCTCCCATAAATAAAGGACTTATAGCCCCCCAAAGTTTTAGAAGACATGGTGATGACATTCTGTAACATGGTAATGACAAATCGCGATACGGTAATTTCTTTTCTCACCAATTTGGGCTGTAAATCATTTAGTATTTTATATTTTTTATAGTCTTACAGGCTGGCTCAATATTCTCCTTGAATTCCTTTTTCTGCTTACGAGTTTTTAGATTTTCGTAATTAATAATTAGATTATTTTTTATAGTTTCAGCAAACACCAGGGTCTTTTTAACATCTTCCTTCTATTTTGGATCTAATAAGGAATTCTCTACTTTCGTCTTTGGGCTATCAGAATGCTGCTTTTTCTTCATATTATTGCTACGAAAGATACGTTTACGCAAAATGTCGTATTGTTTTTGTGAGTCCAATAGTTGCTTTTTGTACCATAGAAGCTTTTTGGAAGCATTGTAATGAAGTCGACTCTTGACTGCAGACAAATCAAATTGTCGAGGTGTCACACTCAGCTTTCACGGAGGGTTCAGGTGACATCTCTGCACCAAGACGACTAGTGAGTGGTCTTCTCTGTGATACACTTGGAGTAGCTTTGAGTGCATTTGTTTGTACTTTCTAAAATATGAACTGCTTGACTATCATCCGAGTCTGTATCATTGTACTTTACATCATTGTCTTTCTCGGAAATTCTTTCGAGTTTATTTTCCATTTCTTTCTTTGATTTTTCTTTTGTCTGGATGTCATATCATTTATTTGTACCAACTTATTAAATATTTTTAAATATTTAAATATTTGAAATATTTATTCGCAGGGATACTTTCTTACAATTTAGAATCGGTCTGAATATATCCCGCCTTATTATCAGGCATGCAAATACACATAATTCTTATAAATAAAAATAATCCTTAACTAAAATTTCACAAATAATTATTTACTATCGACATTATATTTATATTAAATGACAATACAAAAATCTATCTTCTTTACTTTTCCTTTTCCTTATACTGCGCATGATCCTCTGTATTTGACTTAATTTTATCTCTTCTTGCTTGTTCAGCTGCCCGTTTCTTTGCTAGTAATTCATCTCTGGTAAATTATTTACGCCTTGCCATTTTGAATAACAAAAAAAATTTATAATTATAATCCTTTCCTAAATGACTTAAAATTTGAATAATACAAAACAATCTAACAATAATTTTCATTACCGTGTATGATACATCATTACCGTGGTTGAAAAATCCACGGTAAAACATGGTAATTACGAACATGGTAATGACAAACGCAATGTTTTTTCCAACTAGCGACGAAACGGTTAACTATTCTAAAACTCTCGTTCTTCGATAAACAGCCAAACCTATTGCTTTTCGATTAAAATTAACTGTATGATGGTTATACAAGCACTTACCGACACAGGACTTCCACGTTGGTGATACAATTTCGTGACAAACACTAAAATTATGGATAAAAAACTGAATTTTCGATGATAAATTTTCGAACAAGAGATGTGTGCTTGACACTGGCGTGTCAAACCTCACATGGCGGGGTGCGGGGCTAGGAACTCAATATAAACCACCCATTCTAGTAAGATGTACACGTTGCGTCACGTCGTGACATGGTAATGACCAATTTTTTCTGGGACATAATTCAAAAATCATCTATGGATAAACATTCCAACAAAAAATATTGTTATAAACATATTTAGGTATAGAAAGTATTTTAATTTTAATATATTATTAAAAATAATGCAAAAAATCTAGGGATTATTTTCAATCTTCGTTTTTAGTGTCAGTTTCGGGTCTTGGGACATCCACGGCAATGATGTTTTGACACTTTGGACTCGAAATTAAAATATATGTATTTAAAAAATACAGAAATAAACAGTGGCAACATACAGAGGAGGCCTTTAATAAACAATCAAATTCAACGATAATGTGTAAAAACATTATATTGTATTAAATAATCGTCTGGACGTCGGATTTGCATATTTTCAAATAATTACCCTTATATCCCCACTTGTACGACACAATGGTGGAGCTTTTAACATTTCCATATTGTTTTATGTAAATATACGTACGTTCATATTCTTCCAGCTGCGCCATATAATATTGTCTTGTTTTGGGGTTTCATATCTTCAATCAAACTATGATTAAATAAGATTAACTTTATTTATTTATTTCAGATTACACAGACAAGTATCCGAGCACCATGACATACAACAGAGAGTTGCCAGCATACATTTTAATTACCTTTACATGTTAGAATTAGAGATGTTTTTCCACATAAAAAACTAATTCTTGATTTTCATTTTTGAGGAATAATCGTTTATTAAATATTTTACACTTATTTGTATTGTCTAGATTGCCGTCTGAAATTAAAGTATATTTTCTGTTTCGCCTGGTTCGTTACCCTCACTTTGTGGACCCCTCGTACTCGAACTCGCTAATTATACATTCAGTATTTAGACGTATACGGACTATTTTGGAAACAATAAATTAAAGTTTTTCGCGAATAAAAATTATTGCCTTGATTGACTTCTCGTCAAAAACCTTATAATCTACTCTGGAATACCAGTTTAAAAACTTTTTCCAAAAGATATTATAACTTTATCTTTTCCTCTGAAGTTAATAAATATGGAACACGTTTTTACATATTGATAATTAGTTATAATTTCGATATAATAAATGTATACACGTCATTTTACATGTTAAGGTATTTGACACATTTTTCTGAGAACCATTTGAAATCTATTCCATATACAGTATAGTTGGCCAGTTTGAGATTACGAAATAAAGGAGACCTCCTTTCGAACAGTTAAGAACCATAAATTTTTATCAAGCTGGCAACACTTTTGTCGGCTAATATCTTATTTCTGTATCATTGAGTGTGTGCGTATTGCCTTGCTTTTAATAATACTATTACTATTATAATAGATAAAAGAAAAATTTATTATCTCCAGGCTCAACATTAGTGCTAAAACTGTAATTCTCCGTTTATACAAGTGGATAATGCCCGGTTTCAATAAACAAAAACGAATCGTTTTGCTTACCAATGGTAGGTTTTTTGTTGCAAAACTGGGCATATAGATCATTTCGTAAGCTAATTTTACCTGTGATAGCTACTTCCATATGGGAAGGTCTGCTATGCAAAGCTTTGAGGTCTTTGCTTCATTATTAGTCTTAATTTTAATAAATCTTAACCGATACCGGTCCGTAAATTATTGAAACCGGGCCTTAGTGCATATTTCGCGGTAATTGCGGAAATCCAAAGTGCCGGCTGCGAGTACGCCACGGTTCACGACGAGTTATATCCGCGTTAAATAAGAAAACATTTGTACAGTATTACCCAACTTATATGGCGCGTCGTGAATCTTCGTTCACACAGAAAAGAAAGTATGGCCCCGAAGATTAACGAAAGAATGCTTAAAACTTACAATCAACCATATATCACTACTACATATAAGGTTCATAATACACTGCAGCTGTTAGTTCCGTCTCACTCGCAAGTCACGCCTCTCCGCAAGGCGCGCGCTAACATGGCGGCAGGTGCCGACCAATAGAGTTTCCCGCGCTTTGAAAATGTATCTTCTGCGCAGGTACATCGGTAAGCCATATTAGTTGGGTACTACTGTAAGTACTTTAAAATATTACTGGTGATGCGTAATTATGCTATAACTCGTTAATTAGTGGACTGTTGTGGAGATTAATTTAGATTGTAAAAAAAAAAGAGAAGAAAGCAACCAGCATGAGGAGGAAAAGGGGCGCACCAACCTGATATCTCCTTGATGCTCTTCCTGTGGTCTTCTTAACTTTTCACTGTATATATATTTCAATTGTATAATTATTTATTAGTTTACGCGGCCGCGAACGATTGGTTATATTATTTTAATTATATTTTTCAACACTTCACAAAAAAAACTGCCTATCCACCATGGATTCTTCAAAACAAGTCCCGTTCCACACGCTGCGAGCTTCTTAATTCTATCTTGCGAGCGAGACGGCGACATCGCCAATATGGTTTGGTGCGTGTGGGATAGGGAGGGAAATATGTCGGTTGCGAAATAAATAATTTTAAAGGGAACTGGAATGGTACCTCTAATAGGTCATAATATTAAAGCGGTAAATTTAAATTTGTTAATTAAAGGACGGCGGTAACATTTCCCCCGCCCTTGAAGGGTCACCTTTAAGAAATATTAATAAAAAAAGCGTTCAATTAAAATTTGCAATATAATATACTACATTTAATATAATATATAAATATATGTGTGTTGTGTTGTGTAGTTATTGTGTTGGTAAAGGACACAAACGGACCACTGGTCTGACGATTGTACCCCTTGCCGTCTTTACCGTCGCGACACGAATTACATTGTCCTTGGAAGGGTGAACCTTATCAATCACTCCCAAAGGCCACGAAAGTGTAGGCGAATTATCGTTAATAATTATGACTACTGTACCGACTTCTATTGGAACAGAAGACTGAGTCCATTTCTGTCGCACCTGCAATTGATGCAAGTATTCAGTTCTCCAGCGACGCCAGAAGGACTGTACCAGCTTATCCAAAAGTGAGTGTCGCTGGAGCAAGTTAATCGGCGTAGATTCTACATCAGTCGCAGGTAGGGATCGTAGTGGCATTGTATTCAAAAAATGCGCAGGAGTCAGTGCAGTAGGTTCGGCGGGATCGGAACTAAGCACGGTGAGAGGGCGCGAATTAAGTAAGCACTCTATTTGAGAGAGTATAGTAATAAGTTCCTCATACGCGAGAGTTTGCTGTCCGATGACTTTAAACAGATGATTTTTTACACATTTCACCATGCTTTCCCAACATCCACCGAAATGCGGGGCGGCGGGCGCTATAAACTTGAACTCAATACGATTTTCTAACAGTTCTTCTTGTAGACGCGGACGGTATTCTTTGGTTATAAAATCGTATAAGTCACGTAAATAAGAACGCGCACCGACAAAATTTGTTCCATGATCGGAGTAAAGACACTTCACAGGACCACGTCGCGAAAGGAACCGCTTTAAAGCGGCGAGAAAGCTCACAGTAGTGAGATCCGTGGCCACTTCAATGTGAAGTGCACGCGTGGTAAGGCATGTAAATATACATATATAAGCCTTGCGAGATTTAACACCGCGGGCGCGAATAGGCGTATAAGCTATGGGACCAGCGTAATCGCAGCCAGTATGAGTGAAAGCCTTGTCTGCTTGCGTTACTCTTTGTTTCGGTAAATCAGCCATGAGTGGAAACTGTGGCCGAGGCTTTGATTTAAAACAAATATTACATTTGTTTATTCTAGACCGAATAATCCGTCTAGCAGACAAGATCCAAAATCGTTGTCTTATCAATGACATAAGTAATTCCGGCCCAGCATGTAAATATTTTTTATGATAATAATCTATTAATGATTCTACAAGCGGGTCGTGTCGCGGCAGAATAACCGGGAATTTTGATTCTGAACATTCAGCGGAATTGGAAAGTCTACCACCTACATGTATAAGACCTTCCTTCAAAAATGCTTTAAGCTTCATAAGCGCGGGTGAACAATCATTTGCGGTTTTTAATTTTTTATAGTCTAAAGCAAAGTGTCTTTTTTGTATATCGCGAATAATTATGCGCTCAGCGACAATTATGTCGGATGTCGCTATCGATCGGGAACGAGCTAATTTCTTCGTAAATCTACAAACGTAAACAATAATTCGCGTAAGCTTACTCCATGAGTTTACACGTTTGTAAAGCTCCTGAACTAACGAGGATTCCGGTTCCGATACTAAAATAGTATGAGCGGATATTTTCTCTTCGGGTAAATGATCCAGCGTAATGTCATCTATTTTATTCACAGGCCACTGTGAGGGGTCCAGTGCGAGCCAGGGTGGACCTCGCGACCATAGTGGATGATCTAATAATTTTCCAGGCATTAGACCTCTGGAGAGACAATCTGCTGGATTATCTACTCCCGCGACGTGATGGAAATGAGCGGCTGATAAATTATCAATAGTCTTAACGACTCGGTTGGCAACAAATGTTTGCCAGCGGTGTGGTGAAGAGTTCAACCAACAGAGCGTGACCTTGGAGTCCGTAAACGCGTATATTTCATGAACGGGATAGCGTGGGTTATAGGTATCATGAACACATCTGATCAGCCTTGCCAATAATTCAGCACCACAAAGTTCGAGGCGAGCGATAGATAGAGGCTTCACTGGCGATACTTTCGACTTAGCACAAATAACTTGCGTCTTAATTTTGTCTGAATGGGTAATGTGAGCATATACCACTGCTCCATATGCTCGTTCACTGGCATCGCAAAACCCGACCAGACGGAAAACACAATTTTCAAATACACCTAAATGTCGCGGTATTTTAAAATCATTAAGAAGCGGTAGCTCAATACAATATTTTTTCCAGATTTCAGCAATGTGCTGCGGTGGGCAGTCGTCCCAATCAAGTTTCAAAAACCACATTTCTTTAATTAAAAGTTTCGCGAAGAGAACAACAGGCGCCACGAAACCCATTATGTCCCATATTCTAGCCACTGTGGCTAAAATGATGCGTTTTGTACACTTATCATCAGGTGTGGTGATTTTAAACTCAAAGCAGTCATTAATTTTAGACCAACTCAAACCTAAAATTTTCTGATGTGCGGTTTTGTCAAATTCAATAGGCTCGGAAACCTTATGTGACGCGGGAAGAGCTGCCAAGACTGAGTCGGAATTACTCGTCCACTTGACTAAATCGAACTGAGCGCGTTTAAATAGTTCGATCAGCTGATAAGCAGCTGTTATAGCCTGTTCCTCCAGCATTATGCTGAAAACTATGTCATCCATATAAATATAACGAGAGGCGATTTCTTTCGCCAAAGGAAACAAATCTCCTTCGTCCGCAATGAGCTGCTGAATGACGCGGAGCGCGTGATACGGGCTGGATCGTAATCCAAAGCAAACCCTATTAAATTCATATACGGCAAGTTCGTCTTGCGCACGAAAGCGGTATAACATGCGTTGAAAGCGTCGATCATTAATATTCATAATTATTTGAAGGAACATCTGTTTACAATCAGCGGAGAGTGCGGTAGCGAAAAGACGAAAATTTAAAATAATTGTAAACAGATCACCCTGTAGGTTAGGACCACAATGGAGAACATCGTTCAGTGAAATACCTGAACTTGATTTATGACTAGCGTCAAGAACCATGCGGAGTTTCGTTGTGGTTTTATCCTCGCGGATTACACCGTGGTGCGGTATGACGTACACGGGATAGGAATCGTTACTATTCGGAGATGGCGCGAGTGAAAGATAACCTTTTTCCAAATATTCATGTATCACTGCATCATACGCGACTCTAAAGGCGGGCGCGGCGTCAAGTTTCTTTTCCAGACCTAAAAAACGCTTTCGGGCTGATTCATAACTATCACCGAGTGCACAGACATCATCCCGAAACGGTAACGAAACGATATATCTACCGGTATCCTTGTCGCGTTCAGTCGTTTCACGGAAAAAATGCTCACACTCCATGTCATCCGGAGAATGGGTAGGCGGAGTAATTAAAGGCGAGTCGTCGATTTGACAAAACCGTCTAACTAGCATGTCAAGTGGATCATGCTCAGCGGGTGCGGCTATTGAGCTACAATAAGCTACAGTTACGCTTTCGCGTGCGGGGAGAGCGGGCACAGTGCCCATAATAACATAACCGAGGGTGGTTTGTATGGCGGGCGGAACTAAACAACTACCTTGTACTACACCGGGTAGTAAAAGTTGCGAAAACAAAGAAGCGCCGATCAAAACATCAATTTGAGCTGGCTCAAAAAACCTTTCATCAGCCAACGGCAAATCTTGAAGAAACGGCAATGCGGAAACGTCTATAGGCGCCGACGGCAAGTTATCTGTTATTTTGTCAACAACCAGTGACGAAATATTATATTTTGAATTATCATTAAAACGTGATGAAAATTGAAAGTCAACAATTCCTTTCGTGTATTTTTCAGAGCCACCGATACCCTTTACTTTTATATTATTGTTGTTATTTACTGACAACTTCAAGCGATCACAACATTCTAACGATATAAAGTTACTCTGAGATGCACTGTCAAGTAAACAACGCACACTATGTTCCGTGCCATATACATCGTGCACTACTACAGTCGCCGTAGCGAGCAAAACTGTAGTCTTGGCGTTACATTGCGCGGCGAATACGCTAGTGTCTTGTGACGCGCTAGCATGCGGTTGCAGCGGTGCGGCAATGGACGTAGCACACAACGGTAGGCTAGAATTCGGTGCAGCGGTAGTAGTGATAGCGCTCGCGGCGGCTGACGGCTGTAATGAAGTGGCAACGGCGCCGGCGGCGGCGGCCGCGCCTGCGGCAGCGGTAGGCGGTTTAATAGTATCAAAGTGGAGTAAACTGTGATGTTTACCGCGGCAAGATTTACATGTAGAAGTAGAATTGCATGTCCCTGCCCTATGCTTACCACTTAAACAATTTACACAAGCGTTACGTTCTTTCACACATTTGTACCTCTCGTTTGGTGTCATTTTACCGAACGCGGGACACTTGTATAAATGGTCATGTATAAAATCCTTGCATATACATTTATAAGTCTCTGAGATAGACACGTACGATTGCGGTTGCGGAACTTTAGCGGTGTGCCTAGGCTGTGACTTAGTTTTCGAGTTACTACTGGAACTCGAACTCGAATCACTATGACGTTGTAATATATTAGTTTGCTCTTTAATATATTCAATTAAATTCTTAAATTCAGGAATTTTATCCTTACGCGAATGCATTTCGAACGAACGAACCGTTTCAGAATCTAACTTATTTAACGCGGTGTGTAAAATAATAAAATCAGTTAAATCTGGAAGTTTTAGATTTTTCAAAGCATTAACAGCAGATACAAATTTATCTTGAAACATTTCTAAATTATGAGCGGAAGCGGTAGAAAAAGCTTTGAAGTCAAAAATTTGATTAATATAACTCGATGCTAGCATACGCTTATCATCATATTTTTCTATGAGCGAGTTTAGTATGAGTTCGTAATTTTCGGCACACGGAGTGACACCGGCGAAAACAGACTGCGCTTTGACTGTCAATTTGCCTAATAAATAATATAGCTTATCGGCGTCAGACAAACATGTATTATCATGCACATTCGATTTAAAACTCTCATAAAACAACGGCCAAGACCGTATATCCCCATTAAATGACACGAGTTCTATGGGCGGTAGTGAAGGTGACTTAGGCTTAAGTTTTGGTTTTTCAATAATAATTTCACTCGTAAGGCGACACAGCACACGTTTGATATGGCAATACAATTCCTCGAACGAGACCCATGACTGATATTCAACCTTTGCTCCAGGGTTTACCTGCATGTTATACAAATTGTATTCATTCAAAGTTTTCTCATAATCACTACGTAATGCATCAATTGAAACCGCGCCAGAAAGGAACACCTCCTTGTCCTCAGTCTTACTTACTTGTTGGGAACAATCGAAGATTGTTTGTAAGCGGCTAAATAATGAATCGCGTCTAGCTAAAGCAATATCTAATAATATTTTATTTTTAGGATCTGCATTGTCAGGTTTGGGATCATTCCTTTTCGTTGCGCTAGTCGACATTTTTATAAAATAATAATCAACAAGTAAACGCGATCAACAAACAAACAGCAGGTAGGTAACTATAATGAGCTACATACACCGGCCGAGATCGACACTCGATTTATTGCGGTGCTGCGGTAGGTAGTGCAAAATAAAATGCAACAAGATGTCGGCAAGAAAGGCGCCTACCCGCTATTATAATTTGTTGAATGCGTGCGTTAAAAACAATATTTTGAAAACGGAATGATATGTACCACTGCCCACCTTCCAATAGACAATGATCGTGCGGAATTATAATAACAAATTATTTGTTGCGTTGCGTTTTATAAGTAAAATAGCTTAAATAAGTATGTACTTGAAATTGACTTGAAATAAATCCAATCGATACGTGGTTCAATAAACGATATAAAAATATTCTTTATTGCAGAATTTTAGGTAAATACCTAAGCAGTCACGTATATAAAAATATGCGGGGTAAATAAGATACGTAACTATATAAATACCTAAGTGCGGTTTATATGATATAATTTTGTGAAGATGAATGTATGAATGCGATGCGTGAAATAAATATTATGTAAGTAAAATATAATAAATGAGGTATAGAAATAACCCGATCCGGGCGAAGTGACCAAAAAATATGATGCGTAATTATGCTATAACTCGTTAATTAGTGGACTGTTGTGGAGATTAATTTAGATTGTAAAAAAAAAAGAGAAGAAAGCAACCAGCATGAGGAGGAAAAGGGGCGCACCAACCTGATATCTCCTTGATGCTCTTCCTGTGGTCTTCTTAACTTTTCACTGTATATATATTTCAATTGTATAATTATTTATTAGTTTACGCGGCCGCGAACGATTGGTTATATTATTTTAATTATATTTTTCAACACTTCACAAAAAAAACTGCCTATCCACCATGGATTCTTCAAAACAAGTCCCGTTCCACACGCTGCGAGCTTCTTAATTCTATCTTGCGAGCGAGACGGCGACATCGCCAATATGGTTTGGTGCGTGTGGGATAGGGAGGGAAATATGTCGGTTGCGAAATAAATAATTTTAAAGGGAACTGGAATGGTACCTCTAATAGGTCATAATATTAAAGCGGTAAATTTAAATTTGTTAATTAAAGGACGGCGGTAACAACTGGAAATAATGTTTCCTGGGTTTTAAAGATTGTGATAATAATGACCGATTGATTGAAATAAGACTTAAGTAAAAATATGATGAGAAATCTCTGATTTAAGATGGGACATGTGGTAGCTAGTTAAACCTTTTTCGTAGTTAGTTTTATCATTGAATATCGTTTGCCCATACTAATACTACCTTTCTGAATAAAATTGTGTTGTGTAAAAATGAGTCAACAAACTGCCACAGTTGAACAGTCTGGACCATCAGGTGCGGTGGACATCAAGGTCGAAATAGAACGTTTGGGCCTGGCGGATTATCGCTGACGTCAAAAATACCGGATTTTTGGCCTGATCAACCAAGGGTTTGGTTTATAAGGACAGAAGCGATCCTGGACCCCCAGAAAATTGGCGATGAAGCAAAATTTAATATCGCAGTGTCAAAGCTCGGAAAGGACGTTATACAGCAAGTAACGGATGTACTGATAGACCCGCCGGCTCAGAATAAATACGATACTTTTCTTACAAGGCTTTTGGCAATTTATGAAGAATCCGAAAACAGACAGTTACTGAAACTGATTAGCGAGATGGAATTGGGTGAACAGAAACATTCACAGCTACTCAGGCGTATGCGGGACCTAGCTAGAGGAAAAATACCGGACGACACTGCGCATACTGTGGCCAGGAAATTTACCACAAGCGGCGAGAGCAGTTTTAGCCGTCACGGAGATCAAGGAGCATAGCAAAGTAAGCAAAGAAGAAGTAATAATTGCCCAAAACGGCGGTAGCGTCACTGAGGAATATTTATCACAGCAGGGATGGATGATCACAGCCATCATCGTCCTACTGATTGCTTTCGTGGTATCCGTATGGAACTACTACAAGAAAAAAGTTAAGTTATGGTTCCAAACACAAGTTAGCGGTCGCGGACCGCAGGTGGCAACTGTTTTTGCTTCCTCTACAGCGCCCGTCAACGCGCCAGCAACAGGGTCGGTGGTGTAGTATTTTTTTTGTGTGAAGTGACGAAAAGTTTATTGTTTTAAGCAACCGTATGTATCATTAGTGCAATGTGTAACGCGTACAGTCGTACGTATCAAGTTTCCAGTTACAAAGAATGTCAAAGGTTCTCAACGTATATTTTTAGATTTATTTAAATTTTGAAAATTGTTAAAAAAAATCAAAAAGGGGGTGTAATGTAGCGACACAATATGTATTAGGAGCTACATTAGCAAAAATATTGTGAGACTGTTTGCCTGCCCGTCCCCCTCCGTGGGAAGCGCATTCAGTCGTCTCCAGAGCTTGGTCGTGCGCCCACGAAAGCTAAATACCTAGAATTAACAGTGCATTAATAAGAGGAACTGGCAAGGTATTTACACTACTAATTGTGATCGCTACCATAGATGTCTAATAATGTGTTGTATCTATAACCGGAACTTCCGTTCTAGACAGCTAAGACGATGGTTGACAGTTTTGTAATTGTGTTTTTCTATCAATAAATATTGAATTAGAAAGCGTGCATATTTTCATTAAAGTGTTTGTTTCTGGCTTTCGCCTAGTATTGGCCCTGATTCTGTTGTTCACAACTAAACTAATTTTAATCTCACTATGTCTCTTTCTAACAAAGAACATAATAAAAGGATGTAAGAAATTTAGTCCTGTCAAATTAGTCCAATGCTTGTTTTCAATATAAATTTAGTCGCCATCTATCGCGGTTACGCCTAAATACACGCAAAATAAGACGGCAAAGATTAATTTTACAACTTAAAATATTTTCTATCCTTTTTCAATAATGTTCGTAAGAAAGAGATGAGATGTGACTAAAATTTGTTTAGTGCGATTTACAATAGAATCGGCACCATTGTCTCTTCTTTTGATACCAAACGTCATATTTATTATTTGACAACTATATCATCGTTTTGTTTACCTCCATCTCCATAAAACAGATATAAAAATAGAGCCGATGTCTCGCAAGAATTATACAGAGAAAGAGAAGAAGGAGGACTAACAATAATGGAAAAGTGATTACCTACCTAACTATTCAAAATTGATTTAGATTATGCCGTCCAATTTATATGTTGGTTCTTACGAAAATCCTGTTCTTGCCGTGTTTTATTTTAGGTATAAAGCCATAATCGAAAATAAAAGTACCAATGCAGTCACGGTGGAAAAAAAAAATTAAATCTGGGATAAAATTTCCCAAGAATATAATTCTTGTGCGGATAACCCTAGAACCGCCAACAGCTCAACACTGCTATCAAAATTTTAAGAGAATAACCAGACAAAAAGTTGCTGGAGATAATGTTTGTACCTAAAGATTATAGATATAGTACTATTAGATTATAGTAGGATATCCTCTTCATTAGATTACATTTTTAAATACCCATTCAGTTACCTTTATGGGCTAGTAATTTGATTATATACCACAATTAGGTGAACTATGTGAGTGGTGAATATTTTTATTAATACTACATATTTATTCACTATTTCAGATGCAGAATTACATAGATAATAAATCCCAAGAACTGTTAAAACAATTTAAAAAAGATAGTGCAGAAGATAAGGTTGGTTCAAATCACCAAGTTCATTAAATATGACTTGATACCCATAGTCAGAGTTAAATTTTATACTTTTCAGAAAGCATTAATGGCTACCGGAGGTGCAAAATTTACACCGTTGCTATGTGATGTTGGCATTGATGGGTGACCAACTAATACCACTGTCGAACAATTTTTACAGTGCATCTAACTACTTCAGTTTAAGTTAATATATTTTTCACATTCTTGTCTAAATAATAGTGCCATGATTTTGTTTATTTTTATTAAAAATAACATTAATTACATAGCGCTACTATATGAAGATCGTCGACGTTGCAGTCTACATCGATATTGCAAACATCCGATTGCTGATGCAGCGTTGACGTCAATCGACATTTCGTGAATATTTAAAATTGTAAAGATGGGCATTCCATATTCCCACTTAGAAGTGGAATGATCATTTAGTTAGGATAATTAATTGTAATTTTTATATTAATTAAATTTATTAATTCAATTTCGGTTTTTTTTCGATCCTCCGGCTGTCGGAAATGTAATTGGCGCAGTCGGTAGGATATCCACGGGATACGTCTACGATCCATCTCACATCGACGATCGCATCAAGACTCACCCGGGTGGCTGCTAAGCACCGTTTTGGATATCCTGAACTTACGGACCCACTGCAGACCGGAAGGAGAATCTGGAAATCGATTCACGGAGAGAAACCAGAAATGAAGTACAAGGTGTCTCAAAAGAAAGTTCATATTTATTTAGCTTCCTGCGTGAACGCAACAAATCCGAGGGGCGCGGGGGTTATGTCAATCGGTAGCCTGGCTCTTGGGAGTTTAGTCGCTATCATAGATAATACACTATACTGGTCGCTATGGAGCGTTTCTAGGGAGCAGAGCGCACGTTGCGCGTGCGAGAGTTTTACAAAAACGGTGATTTGGCGACTGTAGCGCGTAGAAGATTCTGCAGTATTCGACGTTTTCACCACTTAAATGATGCGCCAAGCATTCATCTTAGTCAAAAATGGCTCAAAAAGTTTGAAGAGACCGGTACAACGCTGGAAAAACCAAAATCCAGGCGACCAAGGTCATCAAGAGTCTGTTCGTGACGATCCGAACCTTTCAATTCGAAAAATTTTACTGTTCGATTAAATGAGTGCCGCGAACGCGAGGACGATATTATTTTTAAGAAATAAATTCCCAAATTGTGTACTTTAATAATTAATAAACATTTTTTCGATACACGGCTTAGTTTTTTTTTAATCAATCCACAAAATTTTAACTTTTTTTTGAGACACCCTGTATTTGTAAGTACACTTGAATTGTTCTCGTGTTGCTCCCCTTAAATCTTAAACCTCAAGATTTACCATCCCAGAGCCTCCAGTTCGCGGGAACCTGAATCACGTCAGGCCCGTCGACTAGTAGTCGATAGTTATAGAGATATAGAGTTACGTAATTTAGAATTAGATCCCTTATTTAATTTAAGCATGTCTCACGACCCCGATACTATTTTTAAGGCCCTTCGCCTTGTCCCCGATTTTGATGGCAACCCTAATGTGCTCACACGTTTTATTAGAATTTGTGACTCACTAGTAACCCAATATGTTAGTAATACGCCTGGAAGTGAATTCACTAACTTGTGTTTGTTGAACGGAATCCTTAATAAGGTAACCGGAACCGCAGCATCTACCATCAACTCAAACGGGATACCAGAGAGTTGGCTAGGAATTCGAACTGCCTTAATGAATATTTTTTTTGACCAACGTGACGAAACGGCTTTATATAATGACCTTTCTATAGCTACGCAGGGTAGTAAAACGCCCCAAGAATTTTACGATCATTGCCAAACATTATTCAGTACGATGATGACGTATGTGAAACCATACCGACGACGATTGAAGCGAAACGTGAGCTCTATAAAAAAGTTACTATGCAAGCATACGTTCGCGGCTTAAAGGAACCATTAGGGTCCCGTATACGTTGAATGCGCCCGATCACTAGTAAAAAAGCGCATGAATACGTTCAGGAGGAATTAAACATCATGTATTCGCAGCAACGAAGCGAGCATTTGAAAAGCCAACTGACCCCTAAGGTCACCCCATTACCACCAATAGCATTTAATCCCCAACGACAGCATAACTACCAGGTACCACAACCCAACTGGCCAGTACCTGTAGGACAACACCCCATAAGGCCCCCGCCTCAACCCTTCAAATTTACTGAACCGACTTCATACCAGCACCGTATGCCAACGAACACACAAAAGATGTTCGGTGCTATACCCCCTAACTACAACCCACGTGGTAACGTTTTTAAATTACCGCTCCGGAATAATGCACCACAAGGCCCTCAGCCTTAGATAACTTAATATGTTTAATAAGTTCACTATTGACATCATATCCCGAGAATTTTGTTTATCTGGTATAATCCAAACCCAAGTTATGAGGGTTCAAAAAAACGACGAACATAGATACCTAAGATTATCTATATTGTAGTTTTATTAAATAAAAACTTTATTTGATAACTAATGTCTTTCATTTGCCCTGTGGATTTCAAACAAAATTACATAATCGCAGATCTGGCTGAAAAATTTTCATTTAGTCCTGTAGCATGGGGAGCAACAGGGGGGTCTACTGCCTCTGCAGGTAAAACCATATCAGGTATATCTTCAATGACATCATTCTGCCTCAGAGCTATATTATGTAGCACTGCACAAGCTACGACAATACTCATAGATGTTTCCAGTTTCACCCGTAAGCCCATGGATAGACAGGGAAACCGTCTCTTTAAAACCCCAAAACACCTTTCAACGGGATTCCTTGTAGAAATTTGGGCATGATTATAAGCAACTTCACTCTCTGTTGTTGGCTGTATAAAAGGTGTAAGGAGGTATTTACGACAGGGGTATCCACTGTCTCCTAGGAGGATATTGCTGCCATATAAACCCATCTCAAAATCAGCACGCAGATGACAATCATTAAAAATTGTGGTGTCATGAACTGATCCTGGCCACCTACATACAATATCTAATAATAATCTGCATCACACACCGCCTGAACATTCAACGAGAAATATCCCTTTCTATTTCTGAAAAGTTCTGCAGATGGGCCACCAGGAGACTGTATTTTAACATGGGTGCAATCAATAGCTCCATTCACATTTGGGAACCCACTTATGGCATAAAATTTATTTCTGATTCTAGATACTTCTGTGCTATTTGTAGGCATTTTAATAAAATGTGGCCTCAGCATCGCTATTTTGTTTGAAATTTTCTTTATTATTCGGCAAGCTGTTGATTTGTGTACTCTAATATTATCTGCCACAGATATTTGAAACCCCCCTGAAGCATAAAAATGTATGGTCAGTAGAATTCGTTCCACAGCGCTGATGGCATGACTCCGGTGGGTCATGGGTTCCAGGTCTCCGAGCAACTCTATAAGGTGGGTTAATACATTTTTTGAAATCCTATAGCGAGCCTTAAATTCCTGGTAATTGTAGTGCTGCATGGGATTCAGTCTATCGCGAGATACGCAAGATGGACCTAGAACTTCCTCATCACTACTTGTAGTATTCATAATAATAGATCTGAGCCCGAATTTAATAAGACTTTATTTAGCAAAAACTGAAGTATGAATGACATATGTTTTCTTATAAAGTATATGGCATCACCACACTACTCAATGATATCATCATCTGACAAATCAGACAAAGACATATTTTTCTGAATAATAATTATATAAGTAGGTATAAGGGATTGTGAGTCGTTGTGAAAAGCAAGTGCGAGTGCTGGAGGTTATCAAGCAGCCATTTTGCGTTTTACATGTTCGTACTCTTCCACACCTACAGGGTATGGGTAGCCATATCTTTCACTCCCGCTCGCTGCCACTCGTATAACATCGGAAACGTTCGCTCAAGATTGCATTCATTCCTTGACATTCATCGGATTCAGATCTATGTGTTTACGTTAAATATCAACAGACGACGTTGTTTGGCACGAAAGCTTCGAAGAAATTGAAGAAAAAAAGAAGTTCAGTTCAGACATTATGACGAATTTGGAAGACCTAAAAAAGCTACGAGCGAGGCGTGGACAATGCAAATCATATGTATTGTTCTTCACGAGCAATACAATAAGTTTCAAGATCTATAGATAGCTAGAGATACTCTGTCTGGACGATAAGGACGACGAGTCATTTCTTTCGCCTGTGCGCAATTATCAACCGATGTAAACAAAGTGTCTGTTGTGTACAAAGTGAAGGTGTAGTGAAGTCTAGGAGCATCAAATTACCTGCAATAAACATACTACAGCCGTATGATGGTTGCGACTTCAGTGGTTTTCAACCCTTTATAGATTTATTTATGGCTGTAAATTGACTAAGACGTCGATCGAAAAATTATACTATCTAAGGACCGTGCTCAAGGGGGAGCCTCTTCAAATAATTTGAAGGACTGCCTAAATGCCGTCACCAGGTCAAGTGTAGCATTTGCAAGACAAAAGACCACAATACTTTGCTTCATGTGGAAGGCAAGAGCAGTGATACTAAGCATTAGAAAGAGGAGAAATTGATGTGCTACTTGGAGAGGACATCTTCTTTCGTGTAATACAAGATGGAAAAATTTACGGATGCTTATCAGATTCATCGGGATATTTTGCCTGCTTCTACTGTGTAGGATAGAGCAGTGATACTAAGCATTAGAAAGAGGAGAAATTGATGTGCTACTTGGAGAGGACATCTTCTTTCGTGTAATACAAGATGGCAGATCCATCGGGATCTTTTGTCTGCTTCTGCTGTGTAGGAGCCCACCACCTCGACTTCGCTCCCTGCTTCCGCTGTGGAGGAGCCCACCACCTCGACTTCGCGCTTTGCTTCCGCTGTGGAGGAGCCCACCACCTCGACTTCGCGCTCTGCTTTCGCCGTGGAGGAGCCCACCCCCTCGACTTCGCGCCCTGCAGCCGCTGTGGAGGAGCCCACCCCACGACTTCGCGCCCTGCTTCCGCCGTGGAGAAGCCCACCCCACGACTTCGCGCTCTGCTTCCGCTGTGGAGGAGCCCACCCCACGACTTCGCTACTCAAACTACGCAAGTTCCCACCGATTAAGTAATAATTTGAACGTTGGGTTAAAATAAAATTTTGTTTCAGTGAGGTATTCGGCGACTCTGTGCCGTAAGAATAACGTAAATACGTAGCGTAAGAATATCTTTGCACACCCACCTATATTTGTGAACAATTTAGTAATTAATGTTTTTAACACGCTTGTAAAGTGACTCTTATTGCACTGCTATTAGGCAAATGCAGTTTATTAAACGCGAGTGCTTTTTAACCGACTTCAAAAAGAGGAGGTTCTCAATTCGGTTGTTTTTTTTTTATGTTTGTTACCTCATAACTCAGTCATTAATTAACCGATTTGGAAAATTCTTTTTTTGTTTAGAAGGGTACACTTCCCGTTTGGTCCCATTGTTATTAGATCAGGATTAGATTACTTCTGAGTTACTGTAGATGCTGCCGAAACGTCAACTGCTATTACTTCTGGCTTCACACCACAAATGACAGACTCAGAAACGCATCCATCAACCACGGTTTTATATCCTGAATGTATTCGACCATATCAAAAGACATTGCTCAGAAAGAAAACTCAGAACCGACCCAGGAAGATGAAAGGATGCATTAATGGAAAAACAATCAGAGAAAAAGAAAGTAAATCAAAAGATAAACAGGATAAAAATATAAAAAAAAACATTAAAAAGCTAATAAAGTCATCTTCAGAGTCAACGGATTCGGATTTTTCACTCCGAGAATCAGATGATTCGGATGTTATCTCTGAAGGCTCTATATTTATAATATGGCACCTACATCTAAGGGCAATTGCAAGGCAAAAAGCAAATAATTTGTGAAACCTTACGTATTTATGTGGCACAAAGAATAGTATTGGTTTCTAGTCTGTTTCAAGGCATCCACTGTCCTATTCAATGTTTGTAGCGTATCATATCGTCTCCCGCGCTCCTCGCTCGTTCCGTTTTACATATGTAGTCCCCTCCCCGCGCGGCGCTAACCGCGCGGGGAGGGGACTAAAAATCTGTAGTCAGTCGCGACAGATTGCTCGACACGGCTAATGCACCTCTATAGAACTTCATTGTTTTTCTCGCAATTTGAATATGTGATACGAAATCCTTCGAATTCCTTTTACATGTTTTAAATTTAATTTTCTTAAATAAATTTTATTTTCTTAAAATATGGTGTATTACTAATAGTATATTACCTCTGAATTCCCTAAGGACAGTTAACGGGTTTCTAAGTTTTTAACTACATACAGTATGTAATAATTAAAGACCGGATTATATGCATTTGCATATGCATTCGCATATTTAAGCGATCTTCAACGCAATTTTACCTGTGATCTAGTTATGATGCATATTATCGATACATTTACAATATTTATCAAGCGAGCGACCTATGTGCTACCCAAGTTTAAATTCTTTTTTTTTTTTTTTTTAACACATTTTTAGTCCCCTCCCCGCGCGGCGCTAACCGCGCGGGGAGGGGACTAAAAATGTGTTACATTTTCAATATTTATCAAGCGAGCGACCTATGTGCTACCCAAGTTTAAATTCTTTTTTTTTTTTTTTTTTAATCTGTAAATTTCTGCGAGCGATCCTTTTACTACTTGACAGTTTGTTTACAAAAATATTAAATACTAGCTTGTGCCCGCGGCTTCGCCCGCGTGGATGTAATGAAAATATCCTACGGGAATGTACTACAGGGATTAAAAGTACCCTATGTGTTAATCCAGGTGAACAATGTCTTCTCACACTGCTTATTATAGAATCCGTGGTGCGGCTCGCGGATTGATATATGATTGCTGGAGGATAACAAATTCTAAACTCTAACAATAGTAACGGAATACATAACGGAACGGAAAATTACCTACTTGAATGCCAAATTTGAAGGCAACTGTAAAACGGCAATAAAAATACTATTAAAAAAAAGTTAAAGTTAAGGTAAATAGTTACCTAAATAATTCAAATTACATTGTTATTCACAGGGGGTTAGGACCATTTTTTTATTTATACTTAAAGTACCTCTTTATATACTACATGAGTGGTTCTGCCCTCAGGAGCTAACACAACCAGGCTGCTAGATGAACTCACTCTTGAGCAGGCCACGTAAAACTGGCCGTGCGAGAAGCAGTCCCTTGTAAGATCAATTCCCGCTGTTTTTTACTTTTCCTTTGTGCGTTTAAAAACATAAACTCACATACTCAATACCCAGAGCTGGAACAACTATCTGTCGGTCATACTACTCGGTCATACTGACCCTGAGATTAATTTATGTTCATTGCAAAGCAGACCAAAGACGTAATCAGAGGGTAGCAGTGGTATTCGAGGTATAAAACATTCATACATTTCATAACATCTATCTATCTATATAAATAAAAAGACAAGTCCTGACTGACTGACTGACTGACTGATTGACTGACTCATCAACGCCCAGGCCAAATCCTTGGACCTAGAAAGCTGAAATTTTGCACAGGGGTTCCCTTTATAATGTAGACAAGGAATAAGGAAGGATTTTTCGAAATTCAACCCCTAAGGGAGTTAAATAAGGGATGAAAGTTTGTATGAAACTCTGTCATTTTCAATTTGAAATGAATGAAATATGGTATTTAGCCTCTAAATATAAATAAAAAAATATGTCTTTAAGGGTTTTTTGAATTTCATTCCTTAAAGGGGTAAATGGGGGTTTTTTAAAGTTTGTATGAAAACTTAGTATTTCTGTTCTTTAATACAATTGAAGAAACACGTGTTTTAAGGCTTTTTTTAATTTCATCCCTTAAAGTTAAAGACAGGTAAGACTGGAAGGCGATCTCAACAATAATTGGGAAAAAGGCCAGGCAGATGGTGATGAAAAGGGTGTTAAAGATTGTAAGAAAAATAAATTGTCTACCATCAAAATTACTTGAAAATGTGTATTTCTGCTCTTTCAATACAATTAAAGACAAAAGTATTTAAGGATTTTTTTTAATTTCATCCCTCATGTTATGAAATGTATGAATGTTTTATACCTCGAATACCACTGCTACCCTCTGATTACGTCTTTGAGTTTAAACGATTACAGTTCACCCTTAAGGTCTGCTTTGCAATGAACATAAATTAATCTCAGGGTCAGTATGACCGAGTAGTATGACCGACAGATAGTTGTTTCAGCTCTGGGTATTGAGTATGTGAGTTTATATTTTTAAACGCACAAAGGAAAAGTAAAAAAAAAAAAATGCCTGTGCTCGAGGTGAATCGGTGTATATACCGCGAATACCACTAATACCGTCAGAGTACCCATTTGAGTTTAAAAGGCTGCAGTTCCCCCTTAAGGTATCTTTCGCAATGACGATTAATAAGTCTCAGGGTCAGTCACTGAACACAGCGGGAATTGATTTCAAGGGACTGCTTCTCGCACGGCCAGTTTTACGTGGCCTGCTCAAGAGTGAGTTCATCTAGCAGCCTGGTTGTGTTAGCTCCTGAGGCCAGAACCACTAATGTAGTATATAAAGAGGTACTTTAAGTATAAATAAAAAAAATGGTCCTAACCCCCTGTGAATAACAATGTAATTTGAATTATTTAGGTAACTATTTACCTTAACTTTAACTTTTTTTTAATAGTATTTATATTGCCGTTTTACAGTTGCCTTCAAATTTGGCATTCAAGTAGGTAATTTTCCGTTCCGTTATGTATTCCGTTACTATTGTTAGAGTTTAGGATTTGTTATCCTCCAGCAATCATATATCAATCCGCGAGCCGCACCACGGATTCTATAATAAGCAGTGTGAGAAGACATTGTTCACCTGGATTAACACATAGGGTACTTTTAATGCCTATAGTACATTCCCGTAGGATATTTTCATTACATCCACGCGGGCGAAGCCGCGGGCAAAAGCTAGTGAGGGATGAAATTAAAAAAAAGCCTTAAAACACGTGTTTCTTCAATTGTATTGAAGCAGAAATACTAAGTTTCATGTCATTTTGATAATAAAACATGTATTTTTCTTACAAACTTTAACACCCCTTTTTAAACATTTAAGGGATGAATTTCAAAAAAACCTTCAACACGTGTTTCTTTAATTGTATTAAAGAACAGAAATACTAAGTTTTCATACAAACATTAAAAAACCCCTTTAAGGAATGAAATTCAAAAACCCTTAGACATATTTTTTTATTTATATTTAGAGGCTATTTCAAATTGAAAATGACAGTTTCATACAAACTTTCATCCCTTATTTAACTCCCTTAGGGGTTGAATTTCGAAAAATCCTTCCTTATTCCTTGTCTACATTATAAAGGGAACCCCTGTGCAAAATTTCAGCTTTCTAGGTCCAAGGATTTGGCCTGGGCGTTGATGAGTCAGTCAGGACTTATCTTTTTATTTATATAGATTGTAAATGTTATTTAATGTGCACCTATTATTATTATTGTTTGTAGATTATCGTCTATCAATGGATTATTTACTAATTGTATGCTGATTTCGAAATAAAAAAAATATAGAATTTACTTTTCGTCTTTTTTTTGTGTTCCTAAACTGAATCTAATCTAATTTCGCATATTCTGCCAATTTTCATGCATATTTATTTTACATTTAAGCTAAGTGACTAAGTAATTATTTGCATTAAAACGTTATACTTTTTGTGCAAGCTGTGTGTGAAGTTAAAAGTTAAATTGTAACGTCGTACCAGCTGACACATTCTTAGGCCCGGTTTCAATAATTTACGAACCAGTATCGGTTAAGATTTATTAAAATTAAGACTCTTATATCTTTACTAATAACGAAGCAAAGACCTCAAAGCTTTGCATAGCAGACCCTCCCATATGGAAGTAGCTATCACAGGTAAATATAGCTTACGAAATGATCTATATGCCCAGTTTGGCAATAAAAAAACCCACCATTGGTAAGCAAAACGATTCGTTTTTGTTTATTGAAACCGGGCATAAGTCGAGCACGGTCAACGTCACCGGCTGCCTGCGAACGGACTAAGTGATACTCATCCTTACCAACTAATATCGAGCGGTTCATTATCGCTTGCAATATCTCGCGCTCCCACGACGCGACGTTACTGAATTGACTGTGTCATATATCAGCTGTGCGGTCATCTGTTTACCGAGCCGAGCCATTATGAATTGCTCGGCGTGCTTGAGCATTATGAATTGCACGCGGTGAGCTATTAAACTGTGTTGCATGCAGAAATGCATATCATTTCGCATGCGTTAATATGAGTGCATCCTACTTTGAGTCTTATAACCGCGAGCTGAAAAGATTATGGAAGTGTTCTCCCTGTAATAATGTTACTAATCGAAGAAATGATAGTACACCAGTGCGAAATCAGTTCGAGATTCTTTTAGACGACGCTAATATGTTGTGTGATGAGACAAACCTGAATTAAGCGTGCTGTAATGTAATGTCACTTTAATTAAACTTGTAATAGGTACTTGTACAAACAAGTTTTAAAATTCTGTCATCTATATGTTAAAATATAATTACTGCTACATATTAGGCTGCATGCAGATCTGCACATGTGGTATAAAAAATAATACGTTATTAATTGTATGTATTTTTTCAGGTCGCATGTCTGTTCCTGTTCAGCACTCAGAAATTACAATACATGTAATTTCTGCAGCGAGATCCGCAGCTGCTACTTTAGGTATAACACTATTTTTTACCATTTTATTTATTGGTCTATACAGGAAATATAGCTATTGATTTAATATGAATTCTAATAATGCTGTCATATTGTTTAATTATTATATTATTGTAATAAGCACTGATAATAAACTGTTATGTAGACACAAAACTGTATCCTAACTAACATTATAAATGCAAATGTGAGTAGCTTGTAATATTCTATATTGATGATGGAATTATTTAATGTATGTTTTTATTATAGTACGTATAAAAATTGAAAATGACAAAATAAATCACTTTTAATTTACACTTAATTTGTTTTATTTACATTAGTACCTTATCAAAAACAATTGTTTTGTATTATGCTACTTCATTGCTTTATTTTCAGACAACGATATAGTTACTTATCGTTGTCTGAAAATAAAGCAATGAAGTAGCATAATACTGAGAAAAGTAAGTAGTATGTATATCTATAGCTATGTATGCATATGTAGTATAGATGTAGTTAACGTTATAAAATCTAGAGTGCGCTTCAATTTGATATGCATGAAATCCCCGTAAGAGGGCTCTCTTTCCCCAATGTATTATATTACTCTTTGAGATGGGTTTTCAACACTCTCAATTACTTCGGGTGCACTTTCTTCTTAAATGGCATCGCGTACATTTCACTTTTTTCGTGATAGCGACATACCCGAAATACGGCTTCTGTTCGATATCTGCCTCATCGATTGAAATTATGTTAATTGAACGCTGTGCTGAGTCAGCTAAAACGAAACGCAACTGTATTTGTTGCGCCTGCCGGCCGTCGAGCAGCGCCACTCTCCACACCGGACAAGTCCAACTTTGACCGCGAGCGCAGCAAGCCTCCGAATGTTTCGGTTAACTATAATTATTTCTATAAAAGAGTGTTGTGTTGTGATTAACATTAAAACAGGGTCTAGACCCGCGTCCGTATAAAAGCTATTGTGCTTTGTGCTTTATTTAAACCAGTGTGTGAAGAACTAATCCAGAACCAGCGGTGCTTAGCCGGTGAAGAAGCCAGACGAGGTAGGTGTTCCTTTTACATTGATTTTCGTCTTTGGGGCAGAGAAAGCATTCGTGGAGTTCTAGTAGTATCACAAACCTAGTACAGTCCAAAGAAAATTTTATACCGCGTGGCCTGTTTTATTCTGCCACATTTTTTGGTCCATCGAACCATATTCCTCTATATACTATATAAAGTACGTAGTTCCCATACTGATAAATCGTATTTATCAGGATATTTCAATATAATTTACATATTCATACTCTTTTCATCTACGATCACTTGCACTTGGGTGAGTCCATTTTTTCGAACCATTTCATTTAGCACACACCGTCTACCTACTTGTAAACAAAATAAAAAATTGCTAAAATGAATTCTAATGACGACTTATTATTACAATTAAATTCTTTAACATTAAAGAAAGAATATTTGTTTGTAAAATTACAAAAGACTTACAATTTGTCCGAAACAGTTAAGTTCAACAGTTTAGATTCAGTTCAATTATTTTTGATACAGTATTGTTTACGCCAATTAAATAGAAAAATAGATTTCTTAAATAATTAAATATTATAATTAGCAAATATTACTCACGTTTCCGAACGCAAAAGAACTAACCAATCCCAACCCTTTCACTCACTCATTCACTCATTCTCTCGAACCATTCATATCCTGTACCGCCTACGCACTCTCTCGCGACACCTCAAGTAACACGCACCAAAAGTATCTCCCGCGCACTCGCCATATTGGCTAGAGTTACCGGCGCCGATTCGCGAACGAAAAACACCAGCAAAACAAACACTGAGGAAGAGATTCAAGAACCAGCAACCACGCAGACATCGAAGGAACGCTAACTCGAGGTACTCCCTTAATCTATCCTCTTTTCCTACAAGTTTTTGGTCCCACTCCCCGGATAATCCGCTCCGCTCCCACATTGTTACCTAATTAATTACTATAATTACTCAACAATTCACGCATTTCAAATCAATTAGGTATTCACTCACACGGCCCGGTAGCCATTTTTTACATTTTATTGTTCACGCACTCTCAAAATATAAATCTCGTTATATCTCGCTTGTACGCATTCCTTTCTCATAAAACGCATTTAATCTATTAGTTTTACACGTAAACCTTTTATATTTTAATAATATTTCAATTCTCAAACGCTTTTAAAAATCTTAATTTAATTTTTGTTTTTACGTAAAATCAGTAAAATTTATAATTTATGAAGTTTACCTCATAATATAATATAATACATGTTCACGAACACAAAGTTCTCGATCGTAGGTAGGTATCGCATAGTTTGCTTCATAGCTAACACATAACGCACCGCGCTCGTTCGATTTATTTTGTAATTACCCACACGCTCATTCTTTATTTCGCGTTGACTTCCAGTTATAAAATTATAACAAAAATTTTATTAATTTCTGTTTTTCGCATTAATTACATTTCTTTGAAATGGCTACTCAAAAAAAGAAACTACAACAGGAAGTCGATGACGAAACCACTAAAGATAATAGTTCAAAGTTATCTATTTTGCAATCTAAGAAAGAATGTCTTTTTCAAATCGCTCAGAATATGTACGACCTCAGTCTAAAGGTTTCCGATCCACTTATAAGAACGCAATTTTTAGCTCGAATTAATGCTTTAGATAAGATACGATCGAATTTTATGGAAACTCTCGACGCATGGAATATCGCTAACGTAGAAAGTAATCCCTCGACAAAACCGAACTACGCGGAGTTAATTTCATTCGATGAAATGTACGGAAATATTAAATACATTGAATCTCAAACACTCAAGCAATATCACAACTCAGAGTTATTGAATCGCAAACTACCTCCGCTTAAACTTGTAACTTTCGATGGTGCACCGAATAAATGGCCACATTTTTATGAAAACTTTAAAAGTCTAATCCACGATAATTCGCATCTAACAGAGGCCGAAAAGGTTCAATTTTTAATAGGTTGTTTGTCAGGTAAGGCATTAACTGTTTGTTCGGGTGTATCAGCTACCGCTAATAACTATCTAATTATTTGGAACGCACTTATTGAGAAATATCAAGATACCAGGGTACAAGCTTCTATTTATGTAGAACAGATGATTCATTTTAAGCCTAATCAATCTCTCGATTTATTTATTGATCAATTTTGCGCTGCCGAAGCTGCCTTACGCCGCTTGAATGTCAATAATCTTTCAGATTTTATCATAACTTACATCGCTCTTAGTAAACTCGATAAAGAAAATGTTAACTTATTTGAACAATCGCATAGGCACATTGATGTACCTACTTTTGAACATGTCACAACATTTCTAAAGGAACAAAGTAAAATACAAACACTTCGTAACCCTAATTCATACTTAAAAGCTCAATCCTTACCGCGTCAAATTAATTATAATAATAATATCGCTTCGAAATCGAAACCTACTCATGCTCTTATCGCGAATACGGATTCAATGCATGTTCACCCGCAAGAACAACAACAAAGTCGTGCTTGTAAAATCTGTAACGCACCTTACTCGCACCCTCTTTATAAATGTTCTTTCTTTTTAGATAAGAACCCTCAATCTAGGTTTGAGCTCGTAAATAAAAATAATTTTTGTCGTAATTGTCTCGGATTTCATAATATTAAATTCTGTAAATCTATAAATACTTGTTCGATATGTCAACGCAAACATCATACATTGTTACATGTAGACAACTTTCGGAATTTCGAACCTACACTCGCACCACATGCACTGAACCATCAGGGAAGTGCTCGGCCGTTCGGTGTGTCACCGCCGATGCAGCCGCCCGCGACTATGCCTGCGCCGTCTCGCGCGCCCCGTGTGTCACCGCAGCCCGCGTTCTCGCTATCCGCCGCTGCCGCTGCCGCCCCGCCCGCGCCGCCGCGCGCCGCTGCGGCCCCAAGCGAGCGCGACTCACTCAATCGCTACTCTAACCGCACGCATGCCGATACTGCCCCTCTAGTCGCTCACGAGTATCAAGCTGAAACCGGGCAGCCGTACACGCATTCGTATTCAGCTAATACTCACGCTAGTAATAGTACTGCAGACACTACAGTATTGTTACCGACCGCTTCGGTCTACGTTTATAAGAATAATAAACCCTCTAATGTTCGATTGTTTATTGACACCGGTTCAATGAGCAATTTCATTACAAAATCATGTTGCAATCGTTTAGATTTAAAAATAATTCCCGCCTTCTCCACTATTAAAGGTATAGGTCAAGCTGAAAGCACTTCTCACGGTTTTACAACATTTAAAATATTTTCCCGCTATGATCCGCGATGCTCGTATACTATTAACGCTCGAGTGATAGATACTATCACTGACCGCTTACCCAACGTACCTATAGATACGACTAAGCTCGTTTATTTACGCGACTTACCTATGGCTGATGATTACTTTCATTCTCCTGCTGATATCGATTGCCTCCTTGGTAATGAATTGTTCCCGCTTCTCATAGGAAGTGATAAGGTTGTCTCACCAGACTCCTCGGTTGTCGCTATTGAAACTACGCTCGGTTACATTGCCGTTGGTAGGGCCGAGTGTGAACCCCGCTTTATTTACCGCTCCTTTTCATCTGAAGAGGATAATTATAATAAAACATTTCTGTGTCACAATGAACCGCTTTCGTTAGAAATACTCACTCAACGCTTCTGGGAGTTAGAAAGCGTCCCTCATAAAGTTCACATTAGCTCAGCCGATGAGTCTTGTGAACAAATCTTCAACGCTACTCACTCACGCGATTGTACTGGTAGATATACAGTACAACTACCCTTCAAAGCTGATCACGCCGAGTTAGGAAACTCATACATTGCCGCCAAGCGTAGACTCATTCATTTGGAGAAGAAAATAGACTCCGATTCAGAAATTCGTAAAAATTATAACGCAACAATTCAAGATTATATAGATCAAGGTTATTTGACCAAGGTCAATGACCCCGCTCTCGACATTCCGCATTATTATATTCCGCATCGTGCTGTGTATCGTCCTGATAAGCAGTCTTCCAAAACACGCATTGTACTAGATGCTGGTAGTAAAACCACATCAGGCAAATCGCTCAACGATCTTTTATATGTAGGTCCCAACTTACAAAATAGTATTTTCGATTTACTCATAAACTTACGCATGTTTTCTATAGCTGTAACAGCTGACATCGAAAAGATGTACTTTCAAGTAAAGCTTGCCGCTTGTCACCAACCTTTTCAACGAATACTATTTCGTTTTAATCCCAACTCGGAAATATGCACATTCGAGTTCAACAGAGTCTCGTTTGGTGTTTCCAGCTCTCCATATCTTGCAATGAGAGTAGTCCGTCAACTCGCAACTGATACTCGCGATAAATATCCGTTAGCAGCTTACGAGGCTGAGAACCATATGTACATGGATGATTATGTATGTTCACTTGATGGTCTTAGCGAAGCCGAGCGAACGTATGGTGAAATGGTCGCCATGTTCAAATCAGGTGGTTTTAACCTCGTAAAATGGGTTTCAAATAGTTCCGAACTTATGAATAAAATCCCGTCTTCTCATAAGAACCCACAAAATATAAATTTTGACGCTGATGCAAACGCTAATACTAAAATTATAGGTATGCAGTGGAATCCAATAGAGGACACTTTCCAATTTAAAATTAACGCTAATTCTCAAGATTGTACAAAACGTACAATTCTTTCTGTAACCGCACGCCTTTTCGACCCTTTAGGTTTGATCAGTCCCGTTACCGCATTCATGAAGTTACTTGTACAAGAATGTTGGAAACACGAACTTGACTGGGATAGCCCTGTACCTCATTCTATTAAAACTAAATGGGATCAATTTCATGATGAACTCTCTTACCTTGAGCAAATTAAAATACCGCGCCATGTAGGTATTGAATCTAACGCTAACATAACACTCATTGGTTTCGCAGACGCCAGCGAGCGTTGCTACGGCGCTGTCGTATATATTAGAGTTAGCCCTGATGACGCTTCACAGGGATCCGTTACTTTACTGACCGCAAAATCCCGCGTTGCGTCCTTACATAAAATGTCCTTAGCTCGCCTAGAGCTTTGTGCCTCGCTCTTATTGGCAAATCTCCTCTTCTCTGTAAAGGAAACTTTAGGTAAACGCTGTACAATTAATAACATTTACGCATTTTCTGACTCAACTGTAACGCTCACATGGATTCACTCACCCGCATATAAGTTTCACACATTTGTTGCAAATCGTATAACCGAAATTAATTCTAAAATACCCGCGAAACATTGGTTTCATATCAACGGTCGCGAAAATCCCGCTGATATAGTTTCTCGCCCTGTCACGCCTAAAGTATTATTAGATCTTAAGTTATGGTTCAACGCTATTCCATGGCTAGTTAATCCTCTTTCTCATTGGCCCATAAAGCCATTCGACATAAATATTAATAATTCTGACTCCATGGAGTTAAAAACTGTCACGTTGACAACTCAAGTTGCAACCAATCCTCCTTCTCACCCTTTTGAAGAACTTATAGAACGTGTTTCTAGTTATTCTAAGCTACTTCGTATCATTGTTTACATTTTAAGATTTGCTAAACGTTTAACTTCTCGTAATAATATTACTCTCGCAGATTTAGATACCGCTGAATTGTATCTTATACGTTACATTCAGAACTTACATTTTTCAAATGACATTGCCGCTTTAAAAAATAATAAATCGTGTAATAAAAGTATTGTTAAACTCAACCCATTTATGGACTCAAAGAATATTCTCAGAGTAGGTGGAAGGTTAACTAACTCTCAACTTGACTTTGGTCAAAAACACCCCATTCTACTCCCGCCTAAAGAACGTGTAACTCAACTCATTGTTGATTACTATCACATCTCTAATCTTCATACAGGTCCATCTCTCTTATTGTCATTAATTAGACAAAAATTCTGGATTTTGTCTGCTAGGAATTTGATACGTCAACGAGTACACAAATGTAATAAATGCTTTAGATTAGATCCAAAGAATACTTTCCCTCCCATGGGAGATCTCCCCGCTTTCAGAGTTTCAAAAGTCAAACCATTTGTTTTCACAGCAGTTGATTACGCTGGACCATTCTATATTACTCATTTGCGAAAACGTGGAATCAAAAGCCAGAAGGCTTACATCTGTTTATTTGTTTGTCTAACAACAAAGGCACTCCACTTAGAATTAGTAACTGACCTAAGTTCAGATTTATTCTTAGACGCTTTCAAACGCTTCATATCTCGTAGAGGTCCCGTTTCAATGATTTATAGTGACGGAGGTACTAATTTCATTGGAGCGAAACGAAAGCTTAACGAAATTTACTCCTTTATACAGTCCACAGCTCACACAAATTACGTAGGAGAACAATTACTATCGCAATATCGTATTCAATTTAAACATAGTCCGCCGTATGGCCCGCATTTCAACGGACTTAGCGAAATAAGTGTTCGCTGTGTTAAAACGCATTTATTTAAAGTAATTGGTTCTCAAATACTTACATATGAAGAGTTCAGTACCATTCTTGTCCAGATTGAAGGTCTGCTGAATAGTCGACCTCTCAGTGTCTTAAATTCTGATCCTTCTGATGTTAGTGCATTAACGCCAAATCATTTTTTAAACATAACTCCTCTTAAAATATTACCCGCTGAAGATGTCACTGACATTTCTGATAATCGCTTGTCTCGCTATCAATTACTAACTAAAATAACTCATTCCTTTTGGCGTCGATGGAGTCAAGAGTATCTGACTTCTTTACAGCAAAGACAAAAATGGAATTCTCCCTCAAAACCTATAGAAATAGGTACTATCGTAGTAATTAAAGACAATAACGCGCATCCACTCTGTTGGCCACTAGGTATCATAGATGCGATCTATCCTGGAAAAGATAACGTTATAAGAACCGTTAAGGTTAGAACCATCTCTGGATCTTATATTCGCCCGGTAGTTCGGATTTGTCCACTGCCGTCGCAATAATTTCTACTCTAAGTTAAAGTTAATTTCTCATTTTTATTTTCATAATTTAAATTTGGATCATATCATATTTATTTATAACGCATTAATTTTCTTTCTCTTCCCGTATTATCTTTAGAGGAAAACCTCTAGGCCGGGGGAGTTGTTTACGCCAATTAAATAGAAAAATAGATTTCTTAAATAATTAAATATTATAATTAGCAAATATTACTCACGTTTCCGAACGCAAAAGAACTAACCAATCCCAACCCTTTCAAATTCAAATTCAAATTCAAATGTTTATTGCTTTTTCCATGTGTAACAGGAAGATGACATATTATTATAATAAGGCACAACATGAAACCCTGTTAGGGCACAGCAAATAAATAATTAGTTACAATATAATATAAACTTATTACAATTAAAAGTATGATTATAAATGACTTACTTTCTACACATTATTATTTCATTTAATTAATTGTATATTATTCATAAATTATAAATTACTGAATATTTCAAATATTAAGAATAAATACTTACTATGTTTCATATTAAATTTAAAAACAGTTCAAATTACAACCATCTAACATCTAACAATATCATCAATCTTAATTAAAAATTAATAACGTATTTCTTTACTTTTCATCAAAAAACTCCTGCAGTGTATAAAAGCATTTATGTTTCAAATAATTAGATAATAGTGTTTTAAATGCGTTAAGTTTTTCTGTATCTTTAATATTTTGGGGAATCTTATTATATATTTTTATTGACGTGACATATGGACCAGAATAAAATATGTTTTCACTCACTCATTCACTCATTCTCTCGAACCATTCATATCCTGTACCGCCTACGCACTCTCTCGCGACACCTCAAGTAACACGCACCAAAAGTATCTCCCGCGCACTCGCCATATTGGCTAGAGTTACCGGCGCCGGTTCGCGAACGCAGAACACCAGCAAAACAAACACTGAGGAAGAGATTCAAGAACCAGCAACCACGCAGACATCGAAGGAACGCTAACTCGAGGTACTCCCTTAATCTATCCTCTTTTCCTACAAGTATTCAGAACTCGACGAAGGTCGTATTGACTTCGAAAAAATTGTCATGGATATTTGCATAATTGAATTACAATTATACTTCGGGTGTCAACCGAAGACGATTACATTATTACATGCAGCAGTACGTGAGTTGATGCCATCTTTGTCACACATTTAGAGCCTATATCTGAAAAAAAAAAATACCTTATCTCCCGTCTCACTCTCGCCCTGCAACAGCCTGCGTATGCGTTGGCCGTGACCTCATTACGTGTTTTTGTGTCATCGGGATCACACGTTATTTTTTATTATTGGTAGGATTAAATTTCAGTACGATGGGGAAGAGGAAGTCAAAGGATTGTGATTATGATAGTATTTTAAGGAAGATTAAGAAAGCAAGTTAAGGAGACAAAGACGACGAACATCAGAGTCGTCGGAAAGTGAATTTTCGGAACAACCGCCACTGCCGGTATTTGACCCTGATTTACCAGGTAGGTTATAATAACTTTACGAAAAGAAACTTTCCGTTTATTATACGTAATAGACTTTTTTCCATTTATTTTACGTATCACTTACTACCCTCATTTTTACCCGACTACGGCGAAGCAAAAAGGAGGGTTATGATTTTGACCGGTATGTATGTAAGTATGTATGTATGTATGTGGGTATTCATGTTCATCTGTTCCCTCATAACTTTTAAATTACTTATCACAAATTGACAAATGAGGTATCGTCGGAAGCGTCTTGATTGTCCGCTGGTTATAGGCTATATGACATCACATTAAATTGGATATGGCGCCCTCTAGAGGACAAAAAGTCACGAACTTAAAATAAAATATTTTTTAATGATGCCGTGTTTGGTATCAAATGAAAGGGCTTAATGAGCACATTTCATAAATATACATATTATTGCTCCCGATCTTACTTGCATGCACCCGATAATTGAATATAATTTCTAAAATCACGCCTCATATGTGAGCCTAACATATTTTCTCTCCAAACCTACCCAAAATACATATAGGTAGTATAATAGAAACGTTATCGTGAAATAATAATAATAATAAAATTAATTTATTCAAGTAACATAATTTGACTCATTATTGTTAGTAGGTAGGTACACCTATCTACGTGTTAGTAAGAAATTATACATCATTTATGCGTATTATCAAAGTATTATATTATATTTACGTGTATGTCACAGCAACGACGTATGTACGGACAGTCTACTCTGTCCGCTATCATGGTCTGGGCGGTGTTGGCGCTGGCCCGCACCCTACGGACCAGAGACGTGCACCGCTTGCGCATAGTCGCATAGAAGCTGTTCGTGCTTCCGCAAACATACCCGAGGCGCTGCAGTACCGGGGCAGCCACAACATCGCCCTAAACGCATTATTTGTATTGGATATGGAGGGCGTTGTAAGATTTCAGCGTATAATTTGCCCACAGGCTGCACGTATAAAATGACGTACAATATGCTCTGAAGAGCGTGACCTTAGCGTCCTTGGAGCACCGTACGAACCTACGAGCTATCATATTTGCCCGTACCGACAAGGCCCTCCGCTCCCGTTCTATGTCCGCAATGTCCTTGAGGTCGGTTTGGAGTAAATGGCCTAGGTATTTAAATTTTGCGAGTGATTCTCCTGGTGTTGCAAGCGTCCATAGGCTACGGTAACTGCTTACTATCAGACGGGCCGCATGCTTGATTGCCACCATAGTGGAATAAAAAAATAAAAAAAATTGTTCAACCCGGACAAGGCGAACATTTTTGTGAATGAGTGTGAAGGCGAATGTGCAGTACATGCACAAACCCAAAAGGTTTTTAGGTACTCATTATATATGAAAATATGTATGAAAATAAATAAATAAAAATTAATAAAATAATAAATAATCAAAGCGATCACGTATAAACATAGGCCTCCCCCATTGATTTCCAATTCGAACGGTTCTGTGCCGCTTGCATCCAGCGGCGCCCAGCGACTCTGACCAGGTCGTCGCTCCACCTGGTGGGAGGTCGTCCTGCTCGGCGCTTTCCAATACGTGGTCGCCACTCGAGAACCTTTCTTCAACATCGATTATCGGCTCTTCGAGCGATGTGGCCTGCCCATTGCCACTTCAGCTTACTAACTCTACGAGTTATGTCCGTCGTTTTCGTTCTCCTACGAATGTCCTCATTACGGACCCTGTCACGTAGAGAAATTCCGAGCATAGCTCGTTCCATAGCTCGCTGAGTAACTCTAAGCTTATTTATGCGGCCAGCAGTAAAAGACCACGTCTCTGTCCCGTATGTCATCACTAGTAACACGCACTGATTGAAGACCTTTGTCTTCAGACTCTGAGGTATTTTGGACGTGAAGATATGCCGTAGCTTCCCGCACGCTGCCCAGCCGAGTTGGATTCTTCGGTTGACCTCTTTGTCGAAGTTGGACCTACCTAGTTGGACAATTTGTCCCAAGTAAACATACTCGTCTACAACTTCGAGAACAGTGCTCCCAACAATCACCGGCATTAGCGGAATATGAACATTAGACATAATTTTTGTCTTGTCCATATTCATTTTGAGGCCTACCTGTTGGGAAACTCTGTTGAGGTCATTGAGCATGATGTTCAAAGCTTCCAGCGATTCCGCCATTATGACTATATCGTCGGCAAATCGAAGGTGAGTGATGTGTTCGCCATTGATGTTAATGCCATATCCTTTCCAGTCCAAGAGCTTGAATACATCCTCCATTACAGTGGTGAATAGTTTCGGGGAAATTACGTCACCCTGTCTTAAACCCTTCTGCAACTGGATTGGTACCGTACTCTCATCCTGGACTCGGATTGACATGGTGGCTTTGCTGTACAAACATTTCAACACTCCGATATAGCGATAGTCAATTTGGCATCGCTGTAGACTCTGTAACACCGCCCATGTCTCGACTGAATCGAAGGCTTTCTCATAGTCTACATACGCCAGGCATAATGGCCGATTATACTCCTCAGTCTTTTGTATAATCTGGCGGAGTGTATGTATGTGGTCTATGGTACTAAAGCCTTTACGGAAACCGGCTTGTTCGGGAGGCTGGAAGTCGTCAAACCTACGTGCGAGACGATTCGTAATGACTCTCGAAAACAGCTTATAAACGTGGCTTAGGAGGGAGATCGGGCGGTAATTCTTCAATAGGGCCTTATCGTCTTTCTTGAAGAAGAGCACCACCACGCTTCCACTCCACACTTCTGGCGTTGTACCTTCGTGTATGACGGAATTAAATAGCTTCTGAAGGACTACAAGTACCGGTTTACCACCCGCATTCAGAAGCTCTGTTGTAATTCCATCTTCACCCGCCGCCTTGTTGTTTTTAAGCTGTTTCAGAGCCATTCTAATCTCATACAGGCTGACGTCCGGGATATCTTCGGTGTAATGTCGGGTCAACTTTGCTCTTGCGTCACTAAACGGTAATGTATCTGGTTTCTGTGACGAGGTGTACAGCTGTCCATAGAACTTCTCGATCTCTCTCAAGATCTCTGGCTTTGACGTTATGATGTTGCCGGTGTCGGTCTTCAGCTTGGTCAGTTGGCTTTGACCAATAGACAAATCTCTTGCGAACACTTTAGAACCTTTGTTCTGTTTTATTGCCTCTTCAATACATGACGTGTTAAAGAGGCGTACATCGTGTCGCATTGCCTTTGAGATCTGCCTATTTAGCTGCCGATATTCGGCTGTATCAGCTGAAGACTGCAACTTCATTTCACGTCGTCGCTTCATGAGTTTGAGAGTCTCATCCGAGTTTTTGGGTTCTATTCGTGCGGTGGGTCTTAAAGAACTTCGATCCTACCGCATGGACAGTTTCCACGAGCCTGTTGTTTGTATCGTCCACCGTCACGCAATCATCCAGGCATTTGAAGCGATTATGAAGTTCGAGCTGAAAGCTTTCAGGGTCTTGGATATACAGGTCGTTGTTTTGGTCAGCGACGAGCGACTCAGGGTCGATAATACAAATGATACCGGTGCTAAAAAAAATATAAAAAAATACTTTATTTTTTTTAAATAATAATAATTAAAAAATTAAAATTTTGAAAATCATGTAATAAGCTAAAGTGTAGACATAATACTCAACGGGAGTACGAGGGAGTAAAGGGGTGGGGCGATGGCGGCTTGTGCCTAGCTCTAGTCTGTGCACGTGCCTAGTAACCATACTTTGCAGTAATTTTATTTCAAATTGAATAAGGTATTTCTCATCATATTTACAGTATTTAATGAAGTCCATTTTTGGGGAATATATATTTTGTACTACCGCTCCTGGGTCGCTTGTCGCCGACCAAAACAACACCCTGTATGCAGATTGGGGTCGGAACGTAGACTTTACCAGACGACATCTCTCCACCTGGATGTTCAGGTTCAGTGTGCCTCTTACTAACCGGTGATCGCTGCCGGTCTTAACCCTGTTGATCACAGAAACATCACTGAAGATTTGCCGCTTTGTCGTCAATATAAAGTCTATCTCGTTTTTGGTGGATCCATCGGGGCTAATACAGGTCCATTTCCTGTGCGGCCGCTTTTTGAAGAAAGAGTTCATCATAAAGAGTCCCTCCAACTCCATGAAGTCGGCCAACCGTTGCCCCCTAGGGTTCCTCTGCCCAATTCCAAACTGCCCCACTCTCAGCTCATCGTCATTCCTAATGCCTAGCTTCGCGTTAAAGTCCCCCATCAATACCATATAGTGAGTTTTAGAGGCATGTATGGCTCGTGAGATATCCTCATACAATGTCTCGTCATCTGGGTGTGATGAGGTCGGAGGACTTCTGATAATCCCAAAATATCCCAGCGCAACTTGTCTACTTCTTCCTCCAGCTCAATGAGCTTCTCGTCGGTCCTCAGAGTCCGTGCATTATATGTTACCAGGTCCAGTCGTCGATGTTGGTAGCCGGATCTCTGCCGGAGACTCTTAGCACCCCCTGCCCCGCCGTTACCGTGACCGCTACCGTAGCCCGGGATAGCGGGGCCGCCGGGGACTGACGGCCGTAGTTCTGTTTGTGTTACCATTTGAGGGGGGTTATACCGTAATCACCACGCTTGGCAGGCGGGTTGGTGATCGCAGTAATGATGATGTATCACAGATGGACGCTGCTGCCCGTCCACTGGTGTATTCTATTAGTCGCCTTTTACGACACCCTCAGGATTGGAAGGGTTGGCCCTATTCTATGCCGGGAGTCACGCAGATACCCTGCTTTAAATACTCTAAATAAAAACATTAGAGATACAATCAAAAACAAAGATTGATGAACATCTTTTTGGATCCGATCTATCAGATCATATAAAGTCATCTAAAGCGATAACCAAGACTGGCTCAGAAATGAAACCGACGCTACGTCCTCCATACAAGGCGCCTCCAGCTTCACAGCCTCAGAGGGGGGCTTTAAACTCGAGGGGGACGCCGCGTGCAGCAGCGGCCGCGCCGCGGTTGCCCCCCGCACCCCGCAGGTTTTCACATTGAGATATTATTTCACTTGATTTTATCATTATTCGCTTAGCTGTAGTATGTATCCTTAATTTAGTACGGTCAAGCAATGCTATTCTTGTTGTATAATTAATAGTTGAACAAATATTAATAGTTGAATAAATATTCCTCAATTTATGGGAAACTATTACGAGTAGAGGACATTTAGAGATATATACACGTCTTTAATTCATGAGAATAAGAAACTGAGTAACGTGCAAAAACTTCATCATTTGAAATCAAGTGTCAGGGGTGAAGCTGCACAATTACTACGGCACATACAAATTACGGAGAATATTTATGATGTTGCTTGGGACATATTAAAGAAGAGATACAACAATAAGAGAATGCTAGTTAATAATGTACTAAATAGACTTGTGAATCAGAAAAAACTATCGCAAGGTAGTGCAAAGGGAATAAAAGAGCTATTGAATACTACTGTCGAATGTCTGAGTAATCTGAAAAACAATGATGTCATTATTTATAACTGGGATATAATAATTATTCATTTGATAGCTAACAAATTAGATGATGACTCACACAGATTATGGGAAGAAGATATTGGCGAGATACCTGTTGAGACACTGCCTACTTTCGATAGATTCACAAAATTTCTAGAAATTTCGATTTCGAATTATGGAGATGATGAACACTACTACACTAACAAAAGGAAAATTAAGAAGAACAAAATCTTTTCTTATTACTACTGTAAATTGTGTATTTTGTAAGCAAGGACATCCATTATATGCCTGTAAAGAATTTCTGAGTCTAGATGTCAACAAGAGAGTGGAGTATATACAAAATACGAGATTATGTTTCAATTGTCTATTGCCAACACACAGAGCTTATTATTCTTTTTCTAAAGTATGTTGTCGTCAGTGTGGAAAGAGACATCACACAACCCTACACTTGATCAAAAATAGAGAAAATGAGCCTACCAACAACGTTGATAATACAAATGCAAGGGCCGCGCGTCAATCTGTACCGTCGCGCCGTGTCGGTTTAGGCCCGATCGGGCCGGATCATATTACCGCTCGAATTTATTTATTTTTGTTATATAAAGTATCAAACATTTGTTACGTGTAAAGAGGGCATTAAATTCCACACCCGTGTATAGGGAGCACTATGGTACTGACAGTACAATAAATTCGAAATCTTGGCAGTTGAACTCGTCAACACTTGTACTCGGTTGCTCGCAGGGCACGTTCTACTACTACTGTGTGAAATAGTGATAAATTATTGGAATTACATTCGTTTTAATAATCATTTATATAATTATGATGTGTGAATATAGATTTCCTTTATTCCAAACACAGGTGTCAAATTTCACTGTGGAGATCGTAAAGGATCATGGCGAGATTTGTACAACAAAATAAAGATTTTTAGAGACGTTGGAATGACGTTATATTTGATCCTTGGTGCCTAAGGAACAACTTGAGCCATTTAAAATATTTTTAGAACCCCGGGATAAAAATGCGAATTTCTATGGCATGCCGGCGAATCACGGCTATTCGCGACCAACACCGTGATGTTGTTGTTATGTTTTGCGGGGTTTATAAAATATTTCAAGTATATTAATATGTTGCTGGTAATGTAATCTCAACATTGGAAGTGATTCAAAACCCTCAAATTTTTTTTTTGTACAAATCAATGTATGGGTCTCGCCATGATCTTTGTTTGTGTAAGCATTTATATTTAATTGAACATTACGTGAATATCTCTTGTGTTTATGGCTTACACAATCGATAATCTCAATTTTCCAATACAAATCATCTAGAAAACATCATGTTTTTTTTTTCAATAAGTTGATTGTTTTCACTATACTGCTAAGACGTCATTATTATTTGCGCGCGAAATTTGACAAGTCGGTTAATGGTTTTGCAATTTGCAGTGTTAAAAGTAGATTACATTTCTTTCGATAAACATTGTTTACATTATATACAATAGGGATGTTGCCTGGGTAAAAATATAATAATTCTAATTAGTCCGTCAGTTAGATTATCAAAAAATATTGGACACGTATTTTTTGCTTTACTAAATCATTAACAATTGACGAAGATAAAGCGCGACTAAGTTCGGGAGTGGGGGCTCGTGACGTCACTTGTTCCTAAAATCTGTACCACACCGTGACGTCACGCGGAACTGCAACACACGATATCTTCTATATTTTTTGATAATGTAAATCACGGACTAATTAGTTTTTTCAGGAAAGTAGCCTATTGACCAACATCGAATATGTTGTCACATTCAGGAGAGCAAAGTACATCTATTCATCATGAAGTAAATCAGACTACACCTACTCACCATGATGGAAATCAAACTTTGGTTTGTAGACATAATATTACTAAAATAGTAACTAGGAGACACTAGTTTGTTATTGTTTACGGCTAGAAAATTTGTTGAGTACCTATGGTATGGAAAAGGTTATAGAGACAGCTAGTTATTTAATATGTTAAGGGGTTCTGCTGGACGTAATCTTTATTTCATTTTTGTACTCCGAGTCTTCGCCTTCTCCATGTTGGCTCCGACAGCTCCAGCTCCAGCTTTTAGGGTCGGCAACGCGCGAGTGATACCCCTGGTGTTGCAAGCGTCCATAGGCTACGGTAACTGCTTACCATCAGGCCGGCCGTATGCAACAGCAGACATGGTCTAGTGAGACTATACGCATAGGTATGTGTAAATATTTTTTCTAATTGTACACTATATTTATGTTATTTAATTTCAGATGTCTTCCAGTAACTTGGATAACATCACCGTATGAGAGCGAACTGTTCTTAAGTCAACTTTAACAATAACCCCTCGGAAGAAAAAGAAATGAAAAGGCAAAATCAGCTAATCGACTCAGAAAGTTACGTGCTGTTCGTGAGTCTAAACGAAGATTGACAAAAAATATAGCTTGTTTAGAAAAAATAATGACAGAGTTAAAATGTAAAATTCACTACAACTAATGCTGATTTTCTTAAACGGTACTTAAACAAAAATAAATGTGCAAGAAAATATTCGGCATCACTAAGAAAATTTGCATTGTGTCTGTATTTTATATGAAATGAAAATGAAAATGCATTTATTACTACATAAACAACTTAGGTACTAGTACATAATATATATAAGGCCTAAAGCTTACGAATTTGTCAGAAAACAATTTGATACCTGCTTGCCTCATACAAAAACATTTTACAGGTGGTATACATGTATAGATTGTGAACCTGGATTCACTAATGACCAATAAAAATTATTGGTCAGTAAGTCATGTGAAAAAATATTGTGCTGTATCAGTCTTGATGAAATATCAATTCGGCAACAACTCCGATGGAACGGCAAACAAACAGTTTGTTACGTAAATGTAGGGGATAATTTAGACACGGATAACTTACCTATAGCTAAAGACGCTTTAGTGTTCATGATCACCTCCCTAAATGCGAGTTGGAAAATACCAGTTGTCAATTTTTACAAATGATAAACAACGTAGCGCGCTGTTAAGAAATTGTATACATTTATTGCTTGAATGTGGAGTGCGTATAGTATCGGTTACATTTGACGGACGCCCTGCAAATATCGCCATGGCAAAAAAAATGGTTTCACGACGTCAATCAAATTCAATCAACAATATTAGTTGAAGGTCAAAATATTGTGACATTTCCAGATGCATGCCATATGCTAAAACTTGTTAGGAATACCTTCGCAGATAAAAAAGAAATAGTAAACTCAAGTTAAGAAATTATTTCCTGGGACTATATTACCAATTTACATACACTACAACAACATGAGGGATTGCATTTAGCAAATAAAATAAGGAGTGCACATGTAAATATTAAAATGCAAATCATGAAGGTCCGACTTGCTGCACAAACATTTAGTAAATAAGTAGCTATGGCTTTAAAGTTTTGCAAAGATGATCTAAACATAGACGATTTTTCACATTCTGGTGCCAACATGGATTAATTATTTAATTGACATTTTGGTTGTTTATTATTATAGATTAGGTATATTCTGAATAATTTAATTTTGTATCGTAAATTCTGTGTTATTGACATTGTATTAATATTCATACGCTATTACTGGCAGTTTTATAAGGCACCTGTAACTACTTTAACATCTGATTATTACACCTAAAATTATTGAATAAATGATTTGATTTGATTTGATTTAGAATTTATTGAATATTTTGACGATATTTTTGACCTCATTATAAATATATCTCAGGAAAATTTTCCGATTATCGACGCAAAGTTAAAAGAATTTGAAATGTATATTAGAACGCTAAAATTTACTCAAGGAAAAACTGTAATCGCATCAGGAAGAAAAAACAGATTTTTAGGTTTTTTTAATTTGTGTCAAATTATAATTAATGAGCATATCAATGTTTCAAATGCCCCCTTCATTAATATAAACATTCTTCATATAAAATAAAAAAATAAATAACATATCTTTATTTCAGACACACATCCATATAAAATGAGTCAGGACCACTTAGATTTTTTTTAGCTCCATACGTTCTAAAGGGGGTTTTAAAAATGCATGTGTCATTCGTTGTTTCGCGCTCAACGCATAGACACGAAAAAAATTCAATCCTAATAAATTTTGCGATTTACTTGATCTAAAGGATAAATAATGCTAAAACGTAAACTTGAAGATTGTGATAATGATAGGAGGAAGCGAAGGATCGAAAGATTGGAAAAGAGACTCGCGAGATACCGTAAAAAGACGAGTTACAGGATTAAGGTTAGCCATTCAAAATTTTTTGTGTCTTCATTTTATTCTCAGAGTACAAATGGATTCGCACCGAAAACAAAAATATTTTCTTTCCGTTAGCAAGTGTTTACCTACAGTTTTGTGTTGAAATTGACTCTTGAGTTGTACTACGCATTTTCGTGTGACGATTGTGCGCTTTGTCCGTGGGATGGAGATTCTAATAACAAAATATTAATAATAATTTTTTTTTTGTTCCAACGTGTCTCTGTGTAGACCCAATATAACGTCTCTGTGCAGACAATATGACGTGTCTCTGTGAAGACCGAATTAGGTTATTTCAAACATTAACCTGTACATACACATTTCAGCTCAAATTCCGGACCTAGACCCAAAAGTTAGCCCAGATAACGGCACTCCAAATCTCGTAGAAGATTTAGATCTTGAAAATGTTCCAATCATAAACAACTCGGAGACCGATGAACTTGACAGTGAGATACTCACTGCATTAGGAGAGTCATTAGGGGGTGTAGAACTATACGATGAGAAGATTCATGAGGAAATTTTTAAAACTATAAAGAATATTTTAACTGAGGGCCTAACAAATCAGAACAATGATAAATTAAAAGAAACTTTATTGGTTCCGAGCAACTGTAAGTTGCTGGATGCTCCTAAACTCAATATAGAAGCTTATCACCATCCCCATCACTACGTCATCCATCACCACATCACCATCCCCATCACCACCTCATCCATCTCCATTGTCACGTCATCCATTCTCCGTGTCATAAGCGTCTTAATACGTTACATTGAATAAAAGAATACAATATGATACTTAATAAAAAAAGGCGCATGTGTGCAGAAACGTCCTTTTAGAATAGTGAATCAAGCTAAGATTGCGCGGGGGTCGGGCGGGGTATGTTTAGTAGTATTTTCTATGTCTGTTGCGCCCGAATAGGTTGTAGGAGCACGACGTGTCGCGGTCGAATTACGAATTGCAATGAAACGAACCCACTCACAAAAGAAGAAAAACAAGAACTGAGCAATTTGTATAAAAACGTTCACAAAAAAATAAAGAAAGAATATGAGGAGCACAGACTAAAAATAATAGAGAAACATCTAACGACAACAGGAAGCCTAAAGACGGGATATAAAGAGCTGAACTCTACTAAAATTCTGATTCCTGCCTTGAATGAAGAAACGACTGGAAAGGAATTATTCTCAAGAAGAAAAATAATAGATACAGCAACAAAATTTTAGAGAAACTTATACTCTAAAAAGATTATTAAATCCAAGCCAATATTTTATACCCAAAATCAAACTCTCGCCGCTGCGGAGATTTTCCGTTACAGAAATTACTAAGAGAATAGAAACGCTAAAGAAAGTAAAAAGCATTGTACCAGACATGATACCCAACGAGATCATTATTACAGGAAGATTTCTGTGACTTGGTGACTGTGGTGACTTTTTAAAGATTTAAATGTAAACTATATAAATGGCCGAGTAAAAACTGTTTCTATTCCATAAGAGAACACATGGATTTTGTAAATAAATAAACAATTACATATTATTTAAAATTTAAGACAGACATAAACAATTATTGGAAAATGTGTACATGATTGACATTACTAATAATAATTCATTGTTTTGATCTTGTAATTTGTATTGAATTAATTTTTTTGACATACTATAAGAGAAGAGTTTGTGAAGTTAGGGCTTGTAGAGTAAGTGCATGTTGAGTTATAAGCTTGGCTCTACATAATAAAATAACGGTAATAGAGTTAACGTTATTCATGCTAAATTTTATCGTTACTTTTTAGTAACGTTAGTAGAATCATAACGGTAATCTCATCGTTATTTTTAAACGGTTAAACTTGAGAGGTTGATGTAACGTTGTGGATTTTGAATTTCGCGCTTTATTGTCAGTCTTGAGTTTCATCATTTTCAGCATTGTTAAAATGTACTGAAAACTTTATACATAAGGAAGGGGTGGGATGCAGCATTATTGGCAATGTCCGCAGAAATAATCTGGTAAGTTTCCCCACCATTTTATGAGACCACCTGGTTAACCTATAAAATGTACTAACAGCATTTTTATCTTTATTGTTTCAGCATTGGGATATATATTTTCTTCATTGTCTATTTCATTTTTTTCTCCATTATATTCATAATATCTCCATAAAGATTGCATTAATTTCATATTAGTATACCTACTCATCGTATACTTTATATTATCCGTTATGAATTTGGATTGATGTGATTCATTTGTCTGCGGTACTGTTTTGGCCTGAACTGGAATTTGGTACTTTTGGTCTTACTTGGAGCAAACATTTTGTATTTGTAGAAACATAAAAATAAACCATTATTTAGAGTACCTTATTTTTTTATTTGTGCATCTGTTCCTAAACAACCATATAGGATAGGAGATAGGTTCAAAACCTTCAGTGTAATATGCTCTAACATCTATTAACATCATCTCTTAACTCTTTATCTTCCATTTCTCATATATATTTTTGTCTCGCCTGGTTCACCGGGTACCAGGAGTGTGACCGGGAGTATTTACGAAAGTAAAATACTCGAAAAAAATCTAATATCTCGCCTAGGTACTGATGTTTAAGCTTAAAACTAAATGAAAGACGATAACCTACTGTTCTTCAAATAACTTTCTTTCATTGACAACCTGTCCTGAGAAACCACGAATTTTAGAGAACAAAAGTCTTTCGACACTCACTTGCGTCATTGGTGCGGCTAGTACGATAGTTGTTAATTTATTCAAATAAGAGAATTTCGCCCTGGATTTTTCCCAATAAGCAAAGACACTCTCCGTTGATTTTAATAAAGGTTCATCTAAAAACTTATTCATTGATTGTTTTATTTCATCAACAACATCAAGCCGTGCATTTCTCCGGCTCAAGGAGTACGTTTAAATTGTCAATATTATGTATATAGCAGCATTTAAACAATCGTCTATGTCACGCTGGGCTTCAGTTACTATTTCGTTGGTCATTTTAGCTGTTATTAAATTCACAACACTATTCAAGTTTTCATTTTCTTTACTGCTTCCAATTCGAAATTTTCAACGTATAGTTTAATACAGTTTGCCTTTGCCTTATTTTGTTGCTCCGGCGTTAAAATACTATTTATTCGTGGATCCAGAAAACATCCATTTACAAATATATCACTTTCATAAAGGTTTTGTTCTCTGTTTATCAAGGCTTGTAGTAATTCAGTTGCTATTTTTGCAGTCATTTTATTCAATTTAAAGTCGCACAACATCCACGCTATATAAAAATCTCCAACAGTAAGCTGTTCTTCTTGGAGCTTTTTTGTCAGCTCTCTGGCAGGCATGAATCATCTAACAAATTCATTTAACGCCTCCCACTTGGAATTTGGTAATTCAAGGCGTTCATCGGTACTGCATATATCTCTTAAGGAAACCAAGCTCTCCATGTCAATCGTTGAGTGCCATCGTGTAGTGCAGTCCAGTTTTGTTATCTTTTTTGACTTTCTCTTCATATTCTAACAAACTGTGAAGTTCTAAGACGTCTAACAACATCTCGACAACTTGTAATAAGACTGCATGTAGTCTCGTCCTTACAAGCATCTTGAAGTGCTAACTGGAGCGTGTGTGCAGCACATCTTACTATGCCGATATTATATCCACTATGTTGAGTTGCTCGGTTTAGAAACTGTTCTCTCAGAACTGTAGTTACTTGAGTGAAAGTGTGTTCTAGTTCATTTTCATCATCAGCATTATTGTACTCCGGATTGGAATCCTCACATAAATTCATACTCTCGTCTGCTTGTTCTGAACTGGGACCAGCCTGTACATCATCAGTTTCTGATGTATCAACACCTAAATAACTGTCATTCATTCGATTACTCATTTTAATCATATTGGCTTCGTTGTCTGTCGTTATGCAGTAAATTTGATTGTTAAATTCCCTATTTATGCGAAATCGGTGTAAATTATAGATAAGTATTTCTTTGAGGTGCTCGTATGGCGTTGAAAAATTTCAATAACGCCCAAATTTTTCAAATATATGTTGCCATTTTTTTAAATATTGGCAGTTAATGCCCATGAAACTTCGAGTTCCAAAAGAAGCGATATCGATTTTAATTGATATTTTTCTACCATGAAGTATATTAGCTAGCTGATATCTCATGTTTATTCACTCTGACTTTAAGTGCATTTATAGTACTCGTATTTTCGGGTATTAGACAGAGCAGATTTTTATATGCCGTATCGTTTATGATGGAGAATGAGCGTCCGTGAACAGCCACTAAGTTGGTGCATTCTTCTAAAACTATATCAGAAATAGGTTTCTTCCTGGTGGAGGTACTTTCTGGCTGTTGTTGACTAGAATTGAGTAACATTACCTCTTTGTTTACCTCTTTATGTTGATGTTGCAAATGTCTCATTAAGTTACCACTATATTGTGTCTGAAAAATACGAAGCAATTACAATTTACTCATAGTAATATTATAGTGCTGAAGCTTGAATTTTAATGATGCGCTTTGTAATAGTAACCCCATCCAAGAATCGGCACAGACGAGATTTTATTGAAATTTATTTAACTATACAGGCGTCTAAAAATATAAAAACTTGAGGCAAAAGATATTTGTAATGTCGATAAAACAGGAATTACTACCGTGCAAAATCCAGACAGGATAATTGCACGACGCGCTGGAAAACAGCTCTAAAAAAATTGAATTCTGCAGAGAAAATGGCATAATTTTGCTCTCATTTCCCCCGCATTGTACGCACAAGCTACAACCACTAGATCGCACTTTTTTTCGGGCGTCTAAAAAAGTATGCGACAATTGGATGCGAAGCATTGCCGGGAAAGTCATGACAATTTATGATATCCCATCTATATCAAAGTCTGCATTTAATGTGTAGCAGTCACTGCAAAGAATAACACAGACATATTTCAAATTTCTGATTTCCTGCCAAGTCAAGTCACTGATCGTCCCAATCCAGAAGTAGAACAATCCGTTTCTGAAATTGTTGTGCAATTAAGTTACTGATAAATGTCATTTTTGTATATGTAATTTTTCTATATAGTTTTTGTTTTGTGTTGTGAATGTATTTTATTATTGTTATTTAATGATGACGTTTAATTGTTAAAAATACACGCATTTTGGAACATTTTAATAATAACCATGCATTTAATTTGGAAGTAGACCGAGATAGTATTCGGGTTTGTAAGATTTTTTTTTAAATACCCTGGGCATAACCGACATACCGATAAGAACCGTAATTTCAATGCAAAACTCTATAGTTGGTGGTTTTTTTGAAAGAGGACAATAGAGGAAAGCATGGCAAACACGATAAGCTAAATTTCTGCAATTATTGATGGGATTAAAGAACATATCAATTCAATACCTAGAATCGAAAGCCATTACTGTCGAGCCAGTACGAGCCGGGAATACATTGAAGGAGGTATTGCACAATTACATAGGGACTATGTTACAAAATGTCATTCGAAAAACGTTCCTCACGCTGATTATAAATATTTTATAAAGAGTACAATATTTCGTATTGGTCTCCGAAAAAAGATTAATATGTGCGCAGCCTATTACAGAGGATAAAGAGCCATTAAAAACCAAATATTACTCTCATCTTGAAGAAAAAGATTTTGTGAGAAAAGAAAAAGAGCTGGATAAAGAGAATGTTTAAAGTGAATAACTGCTTTCTATGTTTTGCAAGCCGATTTTTCCATTTTTTTTATATTTCAAAACTTAATGATCTCAACTTTACCATTTACGAACTTGGATCTCTTTTTTGTTTACTATATTGATTTTGAAATTCATATTTGTATACATGACTGTATGTGTCCTAAATAAGTAGTGACATCGGATACCGAGACGAAGGTCCCGGGTTCGAATCCTACAATGAGCTTGAGCTTTCGGTGAAGGAAAACATCGTGAGGAAACCATAGCACGGTGGTAGGGTACTTTGTAGTACCCGCCTGGCTGGCTACCACCCTCAAGTTGAAAATCTGTCGCCAAGCAACTTTCGGTGTGTTCCGCCAGCTGCACTTGAGAGCCAGTTCCTTCTAGGCTTTGTGTGCTAACCACCTTCGGCCGCATCATCACTTACCATGGTGAGATTGCGGTCAAACACAGGCCTATAAATAGTAAAAAAAAATATATTAAGAAACTTACAAGAAAAAATCAGAGATGATTTTGTTATATTTTATATGGACAATTGTGACTTGTTCTATTAATCTCGTTCCGAAGAATAATTTTGCCAAAAGTGCCCCAAACGGAAGAAACCAAATTAACTATTGATACCCTCCCTAGTTTCGCTAATAATGATCAGGGTTGCCAGACTGGGGTTTTTTTCGCAATTTTGGGGAAAAATAAAGACTGGCTAATTTTTGGGAATGGAATTTTTACTTTGGTGAAATTGGGGCGCTTATTTTTTGTGCTAGATTGAGTCAAAATTGATGATTTACACACATTTCAGATGATAACAATCTTCAACCTGTCTTTTTTAGCTTTGATATTGCGATTTTTATGGATAATATATTTGTAAAAAAAAATATATACAGGGTGAATTTTTTTTTCTAGCCAGTGAGGGCAACTTCTGAACTACAGGTCTTAGAGAAAAACGCTGAAGGGAACCCCGAGCTAAATTTTGAAGAAAATAAGAATGCCATAAAAAAATGAAAAAAAAAATGTGTTTTTATATTTTTTCTAATTTTTTTTTCTTTTTCTGCTTCTACTTCACAATACGATCAATATTATGTATGACAATCTTGGTCTGAAGTTGCTAGAAGTTATCAAAATTGACCTCAGTTTTTTTGTCAGAATGCTAAGAGCCAATTCTTTATGGCTAAACATAGTGAGGTCCCTGCGAGATCTACTCTACCTCGTCAATCTTTACGCAGCATAAAACCATGGTCAAGGAAAATATAAAATATTATTTTGGATAACTTCTAGCAACTTGAGAGCAAGATTGTCTTACATAATTTTGTTCATATTGTAACGAAGAAGCAGAATTTCGAAAAAAAAATTTTTTTAAAAAAAAAACAATATTCTAAAAAAATTCAAAATTCAAAATCATTTATTCAAATAGACCTTCGCAGGCACTTATGAAAAGTCTGACTCTAATACTCTAATACCGGTTCGGAAGGTTGCATTTGCTGAGAAGAGCCGGCAATAAACTCAGCAATTACTCTTTTCAAAACAAGCTTAGATTCATTACATAATTTTACATTCTAATCGCACTGACAACAATTGCGTGCCCCGGCGCGGCGGCAAAACTACAAAGTAGACTGAATCTATATTTAATAAGTAAATAAATAAATGGCAAACTTAAGCAGACCAGCCCCCACAAGCAGCACCTGTTCACAAGTATGACGCGTGTGGCAGCCATCGCCCTCTTCGCCATATTGGAGGGAAGTGAGCGACCCGTCACACGACGCCGCCGCAAGCAAAGGCCTTAAAGTGAGCATGACTTACTTAAGTCTGCCTTAGAAATAAAAAATAAACTGAAGGGAAACTACCAAACACGCAATTTGTTATCACTGTGACTATTGACAAGTTTATACTAAATATCATTTAGGTATATAGAAAATATAACAATTAAGTAGACAGACATACATAATATATCAATGAATTTAGAAATAAATGAAAAACATTAAATTGAATTAATTACTATAAGTAATAATCAATAAATTAAACAAACAAAAAAAGAAGATAACTTATAATAATAATAGCATACTTTGAATTAAAATGGACCTTGAACTAGCTGCTAAGCGAAGCAGGTGCAGAGAGAAGCTACTTCCATACATCCTTGTCGTCAATATAATGAGACACTTTATAATAGGCCCTACTCAACAACCGCTTTTTGAAACCTGTGTTCCTTAAATTTAAAAAAGGACATACTGGTCACGCTATGAGGAATTTTATTGTAAAATTGGATACAATTACCAAGAAAGGACTTATTTACTTTAGCTAATCTAAATCTAGGTAAAGTTATTTTGTCTTTGTTTCTAGTGTTTCTATCATGATAATCACTATTGACTGGAAACAAATTAATGTTTTTACGAACATACATAATATTTTCAAAAATGTACTGAGAGGGCAAAGTTAATATATTAATTTCCGGAAATACCTTTCGCAGAGATTCACGAGAACCCAAACAGTAGATGGCGCGAATTGCTCTTTTTTGCAATACAAAAATTGATTCCAAGTCTGCGGCAGAGCCCCACAGCAAAATACTGTAAGACATAAGGCTATGAAAATATGCAAAATAAATTAATCTGGCTGTATTAATGTCCGTCAGTTGCCTTATTTTGCTGACTGCAAAAGCAGCGGAGCTCAGTTTACCACCTAAGGCTTCCAGGTGAGCATCCCACTGCAATCTACAGTCTATGGTCAGACCAAGAAAAACAGTCTTATCTACTACATTAAGTTTACTACCGTCCACAATAACATTGGTATAAATTTTTGGTACATTTGGTAATGAAAATCTTATACATTTAGTTTTTTTAGAATTTAGCATAAGATTGTTGGCAGCAAACCATTGAAACACAGTTTTCAGAGCGTGGTTAACTTTTAAAAGGTCTTTGTCTTTTCTATCTACTTTAAATATCAGAGATGTATCATCTGCAAACAAAACGACGTCTGATAGTTCTTTCACCATGTAAGGTAGGTCATTTATATAAACTAGAAACAGAAATGGGCCTAAAATCGAGCCTTGAGGTACTCCTAATTTGACTAAGGAGCCCGATGAGACACTACCATTGATTCCTACTTTTTGTTGGCGCCCTGAAAGATAGGAAACCACAAGATCGAGGGCCACTCCGCGAATTCCATATAACTTAAGTTTAAGAACTAGCGTTTGGTGGTCTACGCAATCAAATGCCTTGGAGAGATCACAAAAGATACCAATAGCATCGTGTGAGCACTCCCAGGCCTGAAAAATATGCTTAATAAGTTTTGCTCCCGCGTCCGTAGTGGACTTACCTCTTGTAAAACCGAACTGATCATCATGGAGTATCTTGTGGTTATTAAAATGCCTTAACATTTGGTTTAGCACAATCTTTTCAAAAATCTTACTTAATGCAGGAAGTACTGAAACAGGTCTGTAATCTGAGGGATTGTTTTTACATCCCGATTTAAAGATTGGAACAATTTTGCTGTATTTCATTAAGTCAGGAAAGTTGCCCTGTTCGAGACATTGGTTGAAAATTAGGGCTAAAATAGGGGCAATATTGAAAATAATTGACTGTATAACCTTAACTGACAAAACCCCATAAGTCTTCTGTATTTTTCATATTTAGTGACTTGAAAGCCGTGATAATGTCATAGTCATTAACCTGGGTGAATGTGAAGTCTGGAATGTTTTGTTGAAAATTATTCTGTAAAATCGATTCTGCTAACGTGGAAGACGAAGCAAGATTTTTAGTAGCCTCCATAGGTATATTTGAGAAAAAAGTTTCAAAAGCAGATGCTACTTCTAATTTACCTGAGATTAATTTATCATTAATTTTAAGAGAGAAAGTATTATCTTTGATTTTATTTTTACCAGTCTCTGTATTAATAATCTGCCACACTGTTTTAATTTTATTATTAAAACTATTTACCCTATTGCCTATGTAGATGGCCTTTGCTCGAATACAAACCTGTTTAAATATCTTGGAATAGTTTCTAACATATATATGAAAGTTTTCATTGCTATTGTAAGATCTCTGATGATAAAGATCATACATGTTATCCCTACTCTTCCTGATTCCTTTAGTTGCCCAGTTACAGAATTGAAGTTTATTATTATTTACCTTCTTAGTTTTGATAGGACAAGATACATTAAATTCGTTGCAAATATCTCTAAATATTTTTTCATAGTTTACATTTGGATCATCAGAAGTATAAGTAGTGTTACTAATTTTATAATCCATATTGACGCTGAAATTATTTAATCTCGTTTTATTAACTGACCTAAATGTTTTCGTTACGGATGAACTAAGTTTTTTACACGGAAACTTTACTAATTGGGCCAAATGAACCGAACGGACGCCACTTACAATTGACTTCTCTAAAACGTTACTGTTGGTTATTATGTTATCAATACAAGAGGAAGTAGTAGCCGTCACTCTCGTGGGCTCATTAAATAGATGAGACATATTAAATGATTTAAATAACGTAATAAAATTATTTCTATCTAATGAGGGTATTAGGATGTCAATATTAAAGTCACCACAAATCATTATTGACTTATTACACTTTGATAATTTACTAAGTATTTGTTCCATTATGGAACAAAACAAAGTAAAATTTGACGCAGGAGGTCTGTACACACATAAAATGATGGAGCTTTCAATCTCTGCACATGCCACCTCGCATACGCGTTCCACAGAATGACAAGTAATATCAGTACGATTCTTATATTTAATGTTATTATTTAGCAAAATGAGGGTACCGCCACCCTGAGCAATCACTCTGTTGTACGCACTGGCAACAGCAAAGTTATTTACATTAAAAAGCATTCTGTCTGGTTTTAGCCACGTTTCTGTAAAAACATAATATATCGATTCTGATTTCATCACATAATAATTCAACGTCAAGTATTTTGCCAGAGAAGCGATTAATATTCTGATGTAGTAAAGTTATGCCATGAGTATGCTTCTCTGTTGTCGGAGTTACAAGTTTAAACAACTAATCACAGTATTATTAGTACTACTAGACAATACCGTTTTGTCACTAAGGCTACATTTAGTTATATTAGCTATAACCGTGTTAATATTGTAAGCTATCAGTGTAGCAATCAAGTTTTTACATTTTTTGGGCATAAACAATGAGTCCCCAGTAAATTTTATTCCACTAACAAATTTATTAGTGTCGAAATAAGATATCTTCGAAAATACTCATTTTTTTAAATAAATTTTAATCGCATTTTAATTTTCTTCAAAATTTAGCTCGGGGTTCCTTTCAGCGTTTTTCTCTAAGATCTGTAGTTCAGAAGTTGCCCACACTGGCTAGAAATAAAAATTCGCCCTGTATATGGAAATTATAGTTTTAGGATATTTGGAGACGAGTTACGGATAAAGTAAAGTAGGTATTTGCTATTTTATATTTTTTTAGATTTGGGGTAATTTTGTATACGCGATCGGGAGACCCTGCCAATCGTCCTACGTAACTGGCGTCGGCGTAGTGAGTGTTGGTTGATATTGTGATTTGTTTTAATTTTTTTTATATGTTAGGAATTGCTGTGCTGTGTGTCTGTTCTGTGTGAACATGGATAAATTGAAGTGTGGTGAAGATGCAATATGCATCGAAAAATTACGTGCAAAACCACTCAGTTTTTCTTCGTTCATAAAACCAAAATAGTATCTTTCCCTAGACCAACACATAAATTTTCTTTAATTAAAAAAAAAGGTAAAATTCTCTAAATATTATGCAAATTACACCTGGCTAACTGGGTGCTGCCATTCAAATCTATCATTCTGTTATCCTGGTATTTTGTTTTCAAATACGATAAGTGTGTGGAATGTGAGTATTTAATTAATTAGGTACTACATTCATTATCATAAATATTCAGTGTACAATTAACTTGCTCCATCTACCTAGTGCTTGATTGCCTACCTACTCCGAAGACCAATGCACGCCACTGCGATTAAGATAATAAAAATATTTTTCAAAAATGGCCGTTTTCTCACAGATTTTTTTCAAAATGTGTAATGCCTATTGCAATAACTCAAAAATTAAAGGACAGTCCCTTAAGACCATTTTCGCGAGGCTTCAACTCTTAAGTGAGCTGCCCTTACTGACCCGTTCAAAATTTCCATCCTATATAAGGCATGCCAAACATCAAGCCAATGCTCGCAGCGATTTATTATGGAGCTGTAAAACCCCCTATGGAGCTGTTTTTACGAGAGTTTATAGATAAAATTTATGATATTTTACAGGAAGGTCCAGCTAGAGCATTTTTGAAAGGGAAGATAGAAGCTGTCATACTTTTTAGCAGAGAAGACAGTAACCTTTATATTGGCTGGAATTAGCTGGATTTTTTGCGATTTCGAAGTTATAGTAAAAGTTGATCCTATTTATGAGTACTTTAACTATTACTATTCATCGTCGTATCCACTCTGTATACGAGTAGGGGAACCTAAAGCACCCTTTTTAAAGACATCTTGAAGCGCATATTATATTTATTTTAGGCAAACTTAATGTTCAAACCATTTTTTTTCCGTCTATCTACTGTGTATACCAAAAAGTTTGAAAAATAATAAAAGCCAAGTTATGTGGAACATATACGTTATGTTATGTGTAGACATAGTATTTTCTGTTTCAGGTGTGATGACCCACAAAGTTTTGAAGAAAAAAAACAGCTTTGCCGTCATTTTCTTTTACAAAAGACAAAAAATTGGTGGACAAAAGGTTTGAATTAGGATGGATGCGTGTGATATTTTTTGAATACATCTAATGTGTATACCGAAGTGAAAAAGTTAGAAAAATAATAATGGCCAAGTTATGTGGAATGCCAATCTGCTCAATAATACTCAAATCGATTTTCAAATAGAAGCTAGAAGAAACATTCTTTTTAATCAATTGAAAACTCACGTAGATAAGCCTTTCCTGGCCAGGATTTTCTTAACTGCTGTCTACTAAACTCGGTGCAAAATGAAACAGATGTTCACAATATTCCATCTGAGAATCCTTGATCATCATATCAGCCTAAGGATGTCCACTGCTGAATATAGATAGGCCTTCCCCATCGGAGAATCCTACAAGTGAAAAATCAAATAATGCCCGCTGTGCTATCGCAGTTGATTTAAAAAGGAACTTTGATTGAATACATGTATTGCTCTAAAGACAAGCTCTGGATATCAGTTTCAGTGTCATTATGAACATACTCTATTTTTTTTAAATCAAGCCTACAACAGTAGTATATTTTCATAACCTGGATTTATTACATACACCAGCAGCATATGGCCAGAAAAAGAATTGGTGCAATATTACATGCCAGATACCATTAAGCAATATGACAAAAAACTAAGATAAAAGACTAAGGGAGTTCGAGATGATTGCTCCTCATGTACGTATAAAGCTCATAAAATTATTAGATTTTGTTGTTATATATGCGTGTGGGATAGAAAACCTCCAAGATAGTTTATTTAAATAAATAAATACTATTGACATATCTTTCTAAGGAAAGCAAAAAACTACTTTAACAAAAACACTTGGGTCATCATAGATGGCACAGAAATAAGAGTTCAAAACAAACATTCCAACACATTAAACATTTTAGTTGGTTCCAAACCTGCTGGACTATCATATTGTTCACCAGCATATGCTGGCTCGGTGAGTCATCGGCAAACCGTTGACCGAAGCAAGATATTAAACATGTGTGAGTCTGGAGATAGCTTACTAGCTGACCAGGTGCTGCTTGTGGGGGTTGGTCTGCTTAAGTTTGCCATTTATTTATTTACTTATTAAATATAGATTCAGTCTACTTTGTAGTTTTGCGGCCGCGCCGGGGCACGCAATTGTTGTCAGTGCGATTAGAATGTAAATATTATGTAATGAATCTAAGCTTGTTTTGAAAAGAGTAATTGCTGAGTTTATTGCCGGCTCTTCTCAGCAAATGCAACCTTCCGAACCGGTATTAGAGTATTAGAGTCAGACTTTTCATAAGTGCCTGCGAAGGTCTATTTGAATAAATGATTTTGAATTTGAATTTGAATTTGAACCGGCTGACTTATTTTTTTTTGTTTATTGGTAAAAATATTTAATTGAATATACCAAAATTTTTTAACGGAAAGGGCCAGATCCCTTTGAAATTAGTTACCGATAGGAAATTTGCAAGTCAATGAGTTCCCATTGAGCGCCTAATATAGGGGGTACTATTACGTGAGATGGTTTGAAGAAAGTCTATAAAAAGATTCATCGATTCCGAATAAATTAAAAAAGGATAGGCTAAACGTGGTATCTTAACTTTTTGAAAAGAAACCCAGAAATTTTGTGCCGATCCGCCGAAGGTATAAAAAAGTCAAGAGCTCATGTAAGCTCAGTGTCCATCTGAAACTGGTTCAGAGGTCTCGAGACGTATTTGGACGAGATAAATAAAAAAAAGACACCTTTATCCTAATTTCGAGCATTTTTAATGCCGACGAAAGTTGCTTTGCGCTGTGCCCGAAGACTGGCAAAGTACTGGGACCCAGGTATTTCCGTAACCTGTACCAAGTTAAAAAAGGGAAGGAAAAGGACATCTTAACAGTCCTTGTAACATTCAATGCTAATGGAGATATCAGTCCACGATGTGTGGTATTCCCGTATGTGAAACCACCACGGGCAGTGGAGTATACTACCTGATTGGTGTTCGGGCAGGTTTGAATTAGGATGGATGCGTGTGATATTGAAACTTCACTAAATGATAACAAAAAGGGCACTACTGTCGTTTTGATACCTGGTCATTTTTTTATTGGGGAAAACCCCTATCGTTGTTCCCGACATAAATTTAGAGGATATTACTGTTACTTATAGTCATAGATGGATCTATTTACAAAAAATATTGCAATTATTTTGGCGAAAATGGAATCACGAATACTTAATTAATTTACAGCAAAGACAGAAGTGGTCGACTAGTAAAGATAATTTAAAACTTGATAGCATAGTTAGTCGCGCCCTTCAAGCAGTTTTTAGTAGATGGCACTGGCTGTATAATTATATTTTTTTAATAATAATTTTCGCATCCACCCACCGCCCGCCAAGGTTCGCAGGTCATCGGTCCACCTAGCGGGGGGGCGTCCCACACTTCGCTTGCCTGTGCGTGGTCTCCAGTCAAGAACTCGTTTACCCCATCGGTTATCCGTTCTGCGACAAATATGGCCTGCCCACTGCCACTTCAACTTGCTTATTCTCAGAGCTATGTCGGTTAATTTAGTTCTCCGCCGGATCTCATCGTTGCGAACTCTGTCCTTTAGAGAAACCCCGAGCATAGCTCTTTCCATTGCCCGCTGAGCGACTTTAAACTTGTGGATCAGGCCAACTGTCAAGGACCACGTTTCAGCGGCATAGGTCATCACTGGAAGGACACACTGTTCAAAAACCTTTGACTTGAGACTCTGCGGTATCGGTGATGTAAAGACTCGGCGAAGCTTTCCGAATGCTGCCCAGCCCAGTTGTATTCTTCTATCGGCTTCCTTTTTGAAGTTGTTCCTACCAAGCTGTATGGTCTGCCCAAGGTGGACCGGAAGATGTGGCTACTACTGGGAAAGGCCTATGTCCAGCAGTGGACGACTACAGGCTGATGATGATGATGATGAATAATAATTATTTCTTAATTTAAATTTTTCCTTATGATTTTCTTTTGTTTTTTTTTCTCTATCGCTTGTGCTTGAGCCTGATCCGCTATATAATTGTCCCGCACCTTTTAATATAATTTTATTCAAATTCATGAGAAATATATCGAAAACACCACCTACACACAGATAAACATACAGTAACACAATTTAACAACATTACACTACATTTTAATTACCGTGTAAGTGCAGTGCAAACGTCTTCGTAACTTGGGTAAGTGGTAGCTATAAATCCTCAAATTTTTACATCGATTCCCGCAAGATCAGCGCATATTAATAGTTTTAGTGAAGGATGAACGCTTACCACCCACTAAATGGTTGATCGGTAGAATTACTGATGTGCACCCGGATCCTGATGATTTCGTTAGAGTAGTAACCAATTTCGTAACAACAGCATCCAGACTTATGTCTCAAAATAGTCTCCGAGGACCAGATATCAGAATACCGGAAAGAGATTTCTAAATCCAGAGAAGGTGGGACAAGGAGATACGTAAGCTTAAACCTTAAGATTAGTCTCAAGTTTGATAAAAACCCCATCCTGACATCAAACTCAACTATAACGAATTCAGACACAAATCAAATCTATATAACAGAGGAACAGTTGAGTGGGATTCTCAGACCAAAAACTATCGGAAGTCATCTGTGCCGCCTTTCCTGACTTTTGGAACATCATTCATGCTAAAATTCCTCAGAGCACTGCCGTTTGTTCTACAAGATATATTCCTCCTTTCTCGCCTCGATAACAATTACACCAGAAGCCAATGCCAATTTACAGCTCCAAGATGAAGTGAGGTAAACAACACCGTTCTCGAAAGGACATTCCTCAGGAAAATAGAATATGCAATTACGATGACCATATACTCCTTGATTCAAAAAGCCATTTTAAAAGGAGGAGCCATTGTAGCATTGGAACCTATTCCGGATCAACCAGTGAAGTATACGCAGGAGAGACAGGAAGCAATAGATACAATCACTAAGGAAGCATATCCAATTACCGATTTAGTATATATGCATCTTATCAAGCCAAATCATTAGTGCTTCAAGGCAGCCCAATATCCAGACATTATAAGAGTTGCCCAGATAATAGAGCAGATTGAAAATCCGAAAGACAAAACTTTAGACTATTACAAAGCAAAAACCCAAGATGCCAAGATAGATGAGACAAAAATCCGACAATTCCTCAGGTCAGAGAGTCAACACCTATGTAAGTACCATGAGGATAGATTTGTTTCATTATCCAACAAACACATATGTGACTGTAACCATTTGCCTGCTGGTGGGTCGCTTCAAGTATCCTCTCAGGGTTAGGGTGCTGAGCTGAATGTTGGTGTCCAATCACTAGGCTCTTCCCCAATAGTTCTAAATACAGTAGTGTTTTCTGTCAAAAAAGGGACTGACTTTAGCTCAATCATATGTAAACATCTGGATCATTCTGTAACAAACTATTGTATGCCAGGTGCATCTTATAGTCAAATAATAAATAAAATTCTGCAATGTAAAAAAATAATGATTTTAGAGACGTTGAAATTACGTTATCCTTAGTGCCTAAGGAATAACTTGAGGCATTTAAAATATTTTTAGATCTCCGGGATAAAAATATGACATTCTATGCCATGCCGGCGAATCGCTACCAAAACCATTATGTTGTTGTTATGTTTTGCGAGGTTTATAAAATATTTCAAATATATTAATATGTAGCTGGTAATGTAATCTCAACATTGGAAGTGATTCAAAACTCTCTAAAATGTAGCCAAGATTCTTTGATAATCAAACAATAATTGTAATATTAATTGGACAAGTTCTTAATTTAAATAAGAATGATTTAATTAATAGTTATAATGCTTTGATGAAATTAGGGGTAATGAAAGTTATGTTATGTGCTTTTCCATACTCAGTATAGTATTGTAGTAATTACTCAGAAAAACAGAATAATTATATTTGGAACTTAAATAATCTCATGTACAATGTGACATTTCGTCATAGTGACGTAATAGTAGTAATTTATCTAAGAAGTTTAAGTGTTTGTGATGTGAAATTGATGTGAAATCACTATTAATTTAGTGTATTATGTGTCCTCAGTTTGGACCCTTCAGATATTTCCGCATTAACTCCAAATCATTTTATAAATGTAACGCCGCATAAATTCTTACCCGCTGAAGACGTAACGCACATTAATGATAATCGTTTAACTAGATTCGAAATCATAAGTAAACTCACGCATTTATTCTGGCGCAGATGGAGCCAGGAATACCTGCCCATTACAACAAAGGGAAAAGTGGAATTCTCCCACTAACCCTATTAAATTAGGTTCAGTAGTAATAATCAAAGATCAAAATGCACATCCATTGTGTTGGCCTTTGGGTGTGGTCGAGTCTCTCTACCCTGGAAAGGATGGTGTTGTAAGAACTGTCAACGTTCGTACAAACTCTGGCAGTTATATTAGACCAGTGGTTAGGATTTGTCCGTTACCAACTCAATAATTAAAAATAGATTCGATTAACTCTAGTTCAAGTACAGTTCAACACAATATTTTATTTTCGTAATTAGTTAATTTTTTTAATAACTCAATATTTAATTTAGAGGAAACCTCTAGGCCGGCGGAGTTGTCTGCGCCGTTAAATAAATTAGTACTTGCAACATTTAAACCACTCACTCACATAACTGATACATTCACACGCATTTCCCATCTCTTTCCCTCAAATACTCATTCAAAAATCCTTCCGCTCACTCCCATGACTCGCATCAAAAGTCAGTCTATCTATCAACGAATACGCGCGCGCACCTACTGGCTGGCCAGCAGGTGAACTAACGAAAAACCTGTGCACCAGTACCAGCACCATCCGAGTGCTCAAAATCACCTGTGATATAAGGATACCCAAGATCAGCGACCTGTAAGTCCTCAAACTATTTCCTACATTCCTTTGTCACAATAAGTGTTGTTTTAGGTATTTAGTAAAATATCTTTATAAAAAAAGTGTTCAACTTTTTATGGCCGTTTGCCAATGTTTATGTTCGTGATACGTATCTAAATTACTCAATGTGTTGTGAAACATACATAAGTTTGTGGGAAATTTATCCAGGAATTCATTTATAGTATCAGGTATGTCATTTACCGTATATTGTTACTAAAATAGTGTTCGAAATAGAATATTTCGGTAAAAAAGTAGGTTAAATTATTATGACGATGATTTTTAATATCAAAAACTTTTTAGTTGCCAGTGTATTCATAGGTTGGCTCAATTATTCTTTTGAATAATGATTGGAAATTCAAGGAACGTAAAGACATTTGTAGCCTCTCAGTTGAACGTGTTTGTGAGGTGTCTTGTGCAGAGTTTGAAAACTATACATATGTTCCGTATTATTCTTTTCTTTTAAGATTTTCAATATTATTTGCTAGCACAAGCCTACAGAAATATAATTTAAATTCACTTCATTTCTTTTATTAATAAATAATGTATCAGCCACAAAATTTCCGAACGCACTCTAAGAAGCAACGAGTGCTGCCCCCTATGTAAAAATCTCTCTCTAATCAACCGGCCGCGAACCGAAACGCTGCTTTTAGCTGGCGCTCCCGAATAAATTATAAAACGCGACAAAACTACAAAACCTTAAAATACCAAGCCAACACAAGAGTCAACGAGTCCAAGAACGCAACCAGCGATATATCATCATCTGCCGGGGTACCCCAAGAAGACGGAAGCGGATCATCCAGTGCAGGTGAGTGGTTGATACATTCCATAATTTCTTCATCAACATATATGCAGATTCTCGAGAAAACTTCTTAAGGCGGCCCTCTGCGGCCGGCGCAACTTCAACGCGAGCATAGTCTAAAAGCTTGTTGTTTCATCCAATGTAATGTTTGACTGCGAAAAAAGAGAGATAGCATTAGAGCCGTCGGTTATCAGTCGGTTAATTCCGCTGATCACTCGCGGCCGCTTCGCTAGGTCGTCATTCATGATTTCGCATTCATAAAACTTGTACCAGGAGTATACTTCTTGTGAAAAAATCTTACAAGTTTGTGAAAAAAAAGTTAGTTATTTAGAATCTCCAATACATTTGCAAGCCTGGTATCTAAATGTTTTCTTTACTTTTACAATTTATAGGTACATTAGATATGGCCAAAGTTCAGGCAAAAACGCTGTTTTTCGGAGGCTTTGAATGCATTTGTTTCACACTTTTTTTTAATTACGCCTAGATACAAGGCTATATATAGTGCACAAGATACTAATTTGTTCAAAACATCTAACGAAAAATGTTTAACAACGCCGTAATAAGTACAGAGGTTTTGTATGAAAAGTATGACGAATTGAGTCCTTTTAAGCGCGATGCAGGATAATGTGGCGCCACGCCATCTATCTTTCCGTGTATGAACTATCTCAGCGTTACTGATAGATGGCGCTACAGGACCACACAGGATACAGCAAACTTTTTACGTGTAGAGTTGAAAGTTTTGTTCTGTGAAGGATTGTAAAGTTATATCCTTGTTTACGTGAATTATTGTTATTTTGTGTGTAGTGAATCTGACAGCTGTCAAACAGTTAGCAACGCAAAAAATACACAAATTTTTTATAACAAAAATCTGTGTATAATTGCGCGATCAGTCCCGAAAATCACCACAAATTGAAATTCACGTGCTAAATCACATTTTATAAACATTATCTCTGTTATCAACAATCAAACAATACCAATGTCGGAAACTACTAGGCAAGCTGAGTCATCATTCAATTTGACAAATCGACAGGATTCGATTGATTGACAACCCATCAACAGTGTTGTCGGAACAAAAAAATATATACAAAATTAGTTTTTTTCCTACTTTCAACGAGTGAACCAGTATCGATAAACAAATTCAAGAATTATTTTTGAAATTACAAATAGAAATTAAAACTCAATTAGAAACTCAAACAAAGAATATAACTGAAAATGTGAAAGCCAACTTAAATGAAAAATACGTGAATTAGTGATAGCGTATACATAATAGTTAATCATAAAAATAGTCGCACTCGCGATAGTAGATGTGAAGAACGAGAGAAGAGGCTACGACGTAGTTTGTTGAATGATCTCGACATGCGTCAATTGTCTAACCGTCTTCAATCACTGGGAAACCTGATTCTTCATGGACAAAACGAGCCAATATAGGCTAAACCGGGATTTAACTGAAGATGATGTCCAAACGCCACCGCTTCTCCTGTGTCTACTAAACGTGTCATAGTAGCGCACTGAAGATGCAGGTACCGGCCGCCAGTACTGGTGGAGCTGTGGCAAATGTGTCGCCGTCACCTTCGGCGTCAACAGGGATAGCAAGCGCCTATGCCGTAAGCGCCCCTGCCGTTGGCGTCTCTGCTGTGAGCGCTCCTGCCTTGAAAGTGCCTGATACGAGCACGTACGGTCTGCCATGTATGCGTATGGGAACAGCGAGCGCCGCCGATTTGTTGGTGAACGCTGTGACAGGTACGCCAATGGTAAGAGCGCCCCTGTACGAGTGCATCAGATCGGCAGGGACCACTGACTCATTGCCACCCGTGCCCGTATTGAGTGCAGCGACAACCTGGTATGTTGAAAAGTCTAGCAGTACTGCCAATTAGATATGTGGGTCGTGGTGACCCCATACCGGAATTCGACCCCTAAACGACACTTATTACAACAGAAATATGTATACGTAAATTAGAGGGAATGGCTGCTATGTATAATTGGGACGAAAAGACAATTATGTTTAATTGTTCGACAAAGTCGAGAGGTTATGCTCGCCGCTGGTATGACCAACGTTATGATGTAGATTTATCTTGGACTTATTTTAAAAATAAACTATTGAAAGCCTTCCCATCTCATAAAAGCAAATTGAGTATGTTACGGGATTTATTTAATGTTGTAAGGCAACCTGATGTCGATTACCTACAGTTTTATTATGATAAGTTAGGATTAGGTAACGCTTGTGAAATATCTTCTTCACTAACTAATAACGGAGGCTATCATAGGGACAATCGGGAGCGATTTAAGTGAAGTAGGTGCTGTTTCTTCAGGCTGTCGCGACCCATCAACATTGTTAAAATACTTGTCGTCATTACGTATTGCAGTGCGTACTCCGATTTCTTTGCGTACTAGTAGTACTACTCTAGTTATAACAGCAGAATTATACAGGTTAAGTGTCACGCGTGTAAAAGAATGGGACACAATGCTTCACGGTGTACTTCTAAAGGTTACGATAAAACGGAAAAAACTTGTAACTCTTGTGGTATTGTTATCAAAAACTACGTAAGTGCTCTTACTGCACTATTTTGGGCCAAAGTTCGGATTTCGGAAAATGGAATGATTTATTAACAGATGCTTCAAACCATGTCTCAATCAAATTATTCCCAGTTTACTCTGGGCTTAAAAACCCCACAGCATTTGGTGTGGGGCTACAAAGTGGATTCAACTATTTGAAATATACAGAAAAGCAACCGGCGTCACTAAAAAAGACCAAGATGTCCAGCAACCTGGATCTCCTATATAATAATAATAATACTTTATGGGACAGGCATGACGCTAAGAGAGGTAGAGCTTAGCGTAAATTCGCTCAGAGAACATCTCGTCTGGGGTAGTACCTCCACCTTACAGAACACCGCACGCAGCTAAATAACATGTTACTGCATGTTGTGTTCCTGCGCGTGAGTATGGTCACCAGTGCTCATTGGGGAAAAGGGGGGTAGAGTCGTTAACGCACGTTTAATGCTCTGTGTGTTACAAGCGACTTTATGGCTACGGTAACCGCTTACCATCAAGAATTCAGAATTGTTGTAGGAATAAAAGACAATAGACTCCGAGATAGGTTACTAAGAGAAGGTAACTTAACTTTAGAAAAGTGCATAAACATATGTAAAGCAGCCTAGTTGGTATCAGAACAAGTGAAAAAAATGCGTTTAAAGTTAGATTCCGCTGTCTGCAGTGGAATCTGTCCAACGGAGCAGCAATAAAACAATTAATAAATGTTTGTTAAGAAACAAAAATTATACAGCAGGAACAGGATACGAAACTATCGATCACCTTGGTGTTTCATTCAGGTCATGTACACTTTTAGTGAGGGCTTGTCATATATGCAGGTGCGAAATCTTACCAGTGAAGATGAACCGGTATTATCTACGAGAACTGTGGCTGACTGGTACAGCTATTTCCAAAAAGCCATTGTGGTTTATGAGCTTGAACATCATGAAACACATGAAACATATCACAAAACAAGAGGACCAGGCAAAATAGTGCAAATAGATGAATCAAAATTTGGAAAAAGGTAATATAATCGTGGTCGACTATTTAAAGGTCATTGGGTGATTACAGACGGGAGTGATGATCTTCGGCTGGAAGACATATTGGTGCCACTCATTAAGAAGCATGTTCAGGAAGGTTACATCATCCATACAGACTATTGGAGAGCCTACACAAGCCTTCCTGAGCAAGGATACATTCAGAAAAGGGTGAATCATAGTGATCCCGTGATCAAAGGCACCAGATGGAACACATACCCAGCGCATTGAGAGCCAGTGGCGAGGATTAAAAAAAAATCGCCAAGAACAAAGTAAAAGATATTTTACAGATTGGTTGTTTGAATACTCATGGAGAAGAAAAATAAGAATAAATCACAGAGATCCCTTTGACGAACTAATTAAAGCAATAGTGTATGTATATGGTGTACCCAATAGATAAATAAATAGGTACATTATAGTCTTTAGTATTTTCTTGCGTTTCATAATTCCGTTTCAGCTATGGTTAGACAGGTATGTCGCCCTCCAACCCCCTATCCTCCCCCACCCCGCACCCCCTACATTGCGTCCCCTCAAGAAAAGTTTTACCCAGCACAGGCTCCAAAAAATGTGATAAGAAGAAATCACAAACCATTCTTTATTGTATACCGATGCATGTCACACTCAGCAGCGGAAAGCGCCATGTAAATCTTAAAGAAAGTATATCAAACAGCTATGATAACTGTTCTAGGAATATCTAGGGCAAAAACCATCTTACTACAATGACATTACCAATGGAGCGAAGAGGTAACTGAAGGTCAAATCAGTACGCAGGAAGAAAAGGATCTGTAAAAACATTCCTATAGGTTTATGTGTATTTCATAACTGATGTAAAAATAACGTGCGTGTTGGAGTCATTAAGTATTGATTCATTCAGTATAAAATACTATGTGATTCGATTGCCTCGAAGTGCCTTACCAGGGCCTGAACAGAATAAATAAAAAAAAAAATTTTCTTTGTCTTGTATGGAGAGTATGCAAGTAAAGAAAAAAAAAATATTTTTCCTCCGATTTTTTTCTAATATTATTTTTTGATTACTAATGACCTATACATTCATCCTCAAGAGGAAGTTCACTAATTTATTGGGACCTTATATAGCAACACTGTTGCAATGAGTCCGTCCGTTCAGTTTCCGCCAGGATAGAGTGTGCGCTTATGAAATTGCTTCTAATAAATGTGGTGTCCTACAGCAGGGGGCATACCCCCTCTTTTCTACTGAGATTTTCTATAGTGGCCACCTTCACCAACCTCTCGGTCATAAAAGACGGCACACTATACCAGGCAACCCCTTACGAGGCGTCTGGGACCATCTGCGGTAGGTCACGCCGCCAGAGTACTCGCCCCTGGTACTCAAGAGAAAATGTGAGTCGCACCGTGATCACTCACTACCATTTGTCCAGAATGGTACCGGAGCTCTCAAAGTCGCTCACCACACGCACCCCAGCACGCCAGCACTAGCATGAGCACTAACGTAAAAATACGCAGCGCAAACACCGGCACGAGCGCACCTTGTTGGTGCTAGCGGATTCAATCCCCGCTAGGGACGCCAGAGAAGCTGGGGCAGCAGGGGGCAGTTTTAATTAGCTACCTGCAAGCATTGAATCCTTCAGTAGACGCACTGAAGGATTCAATGCTTACAGCCCATCGACAAACCATGTGCCAACTAAAAGTGGCACATGGTTTGTCGATTCTTTTTCGTTTTAGTACAAATGAAAGATAAAAGTTGTGATTTAAGTTTTATTACTGTGGCGAACCATAGAGCCACCATTACAGCGTAATGTGTACGCGGCTTTAACTTCGCGCATGCGCAATAGAAGGAGCGATCATAGCGAGCTGCGCTGACAAGTGGGACCGCGCTCTCTTCTTCCGTTGGACGTAGCCCTGCATAGACGCACTCGTACCTATCTTTGTCTACAAATAATTACTAAGTGTGTAGTAGTCAGAATTGTGAAAGTTTATACTTCTGTATTACGAGCAATTAAAGTTTTGTGTATAAACAACAGTATTTTCGTTAACGCTCTCCACCACTACGATTTCATTACATGGGAAGTACCTTGGCAATACTCAACGTTCCCAAAATTAGCAATCACAGATTTAAAATATATACCTAAATTTGATTTTGAAACAGAACATTGAAATTTTATTTTTAATTTTTTTAAGGAAGTGCGTCACTTTGCACCACCCTACCCTATGTACGAGTATGTTAGTGTAATTGAATTAAAAACGTTTCAAAAGTGTAAGCAATGAGATTCTGCTGCTGCCACTTACGGCAGAGGCTTTGGCTTTTGATTCTAGCGTAACGTATGACAAGAGATATTAGCGGTTTTAAACAGAGAAACTGACGATGAAGACGCAACTGACAATGTTTTGCCATCCATGTCAGAAAATCTAATATCTAATCTAATAAACAGTTTTAAAAACAAATAAGACAACTGGACAAAGACTAAAAAACCTAAAAAATTAACTATATGTTACTCCGACAACAGAGAAGCATACTCATGGCATTACTTTACTACATCAGAATATTAATCGCTTCTCTGGCAAAATACTTGACGTTGAATTATTATGTGATGAAATCAGAATCGATATATTATGTTTTACAGAAACGTGGCTAAAACCAGACAGAATGCTTTTTAATGTAAATAACTTTACTGTTGCCAGTGCGTACAATAGAGTGACTGCTCAGGGTGGCGGCACCCTCATTTTGCTAAATAGTAATATTAAATATAAGAATCGTACTGATATTACTTGTCATTCTGTGGAACGCGTATGCGAGGTGGCATGTGCAGAGATTGAAAGCTCCATTATTTTATGTGTGTATAGACCTCCTGCGTCAAATTTTACTTTGTTTTGTTCCATAATGGAACAAATACTTAGTAAATTATCAAAATGTAATAAGTCAGTAATTATTTGTGGTGACTTTAATATTGACATCCTAATACCCTCATTAGATAGAAATAATTTTATTACGTTATTTAAATCATTTAATATGTCTCATCTATTTAATGAGCCCACGAGAGTGACGGCTACTACTTCCTCTTGTATTGATAACATAATAACCAACAGTAACGTTTTAGAGAAGTCAATAATAAGTGGCGTCCGTTCGGATCATTTGGCCCAATTAGTAAAGTTTCCGTGTAAAAAACTTAGTTCATCCGTAACGAAAACATTTAGGTCAGTTAATAAAACAAGATTAAATAATTTCAGCGTCAATATGGATTATAAAATTAGTAACACTACATATACTTCTGATGATCCAAATGTAAACTATGAAAAAATATTTAAAGATATTTGCAACGAATTTAATGTATCTTGTCCAATCAAAACTAAGAAGGTAAATAATAATAAACTTCAATTCTGTAACTGGGCAACTAAAGGAATCAGGAAGAGTAGGGATAACATGTATGATCTTTACCATCAGAGATCTTACAATAGTAATGAAAACTTTCATATATATGTTAGAAACTATTCCAAGATATTTAAACAGGTTTGTATTCGAGCAAAGGCCATCTACATAGGCAATAGGGTAAATAGTTCTAATAATAAAATTAAAACAGTGTGGCAGATTATTAATACAGAGACTGGTAAGAATAAAATCAAAGATAATACTTTTTCTCTTAAAATTAATGATACATTAATCTCAGGTAAATTAGAAGTAGCATCTGCTTTTGAAACTTTTTTCTCAAATATACCTATGGAGGCTACTAAAAATCTTGCATCGTCTTCCAGGTTAGCAGAATCGATTTTACAGAATAATTTTCAACAAAATATTCCAGACTTCGCATTCACCCAGGTTAATGACTATGACATTATCACGGCTTTTAAGTCACTAAATATGAAAAATACAGAAGACTTATGGGGTTTGTCAGTTAAGGTTATACAGTCAATTATTTTCAATATTGCCCCTATTTTAGCCCTAATTTTTAACCAATGTCTCGAACAGGGCAACTTTCCTGACTTAATGAAATACAGCAAAATTGTTCCAATCTTTAAATCGGGATGTAAAAACAATCCCTCAGATTATAGACCTGTTTCAGTACTTCCTGCATTAAGCAAGATTTTTGAAAAGATTGTGCTAAACCAAATGTTAAGGCATTTTAATAACCACAAGATACTCCATGATGATCAGTTCGGTTTTACAAGAGGTAAGTCCACTACGGATGCGGGAGCTAAACTTATTAAGCATATTTTTCAGGCCTGGGAGTGCTCACACGATGCTATTGGTATCTTTTGTGATCTCTCCAAGGCATTTGATTGCGTAGATCACCAAACGCTAGCTCTTAAACTTAAGTTATATGGAATTCGCGGAGTGGCCCTCGATCTTGTGGTTTCCTATCTTTCAGGGCGCCAACAAAAAGTAGGAATCAATGGTAGTGTGTCATCGGGCTCCTTAGTCAAATTAGGCGTACCTCAAGGCTCGATTTTAGGCCCATTTCTGTTTCTAGTTTATATAAATGACCTACCTTACATGGTGAAAGAACTATCAGATGTCGTTTTGTTTGCAGATGATACGTCTCTGATATTTAAAGTAGATAGAAAAGACAAAGACCTTTTAAAAGTTAACCACGCTCTGGAAACTGTGTCTCAATGGTTTGCTGCCAACAATCTAATGCTAAATTCTAAAAAAACTAAATGTATAAGATTTTCATTACCAAACGTACCAAAAGTTGATACCAATGTTATTGTGGACGGTACTAAACTTAATGTAGTAGATAAGACTGTTTTTCTTGGTCTGACCATAGACTGTAGATTGCAGTGGGGTGCTCACCTGGAAGCCTTAGGTGGTAAACTGAGCTCCGCTGCTTTTGCAGTCAGCAAAATAAGGCAACTGACGGACATTAATACAGCCAGATTAATTTATTTTGCATATTTTCATAGCCTTATGTCTTACGGTATTTTGCTGTGGGGTTCTGCCGCAGACTTGGAATCAATTTTTGTATTGCAAAAAAGAGCAATTCGCGCCATCTACTGTTTGGGGTCTCGCGAATCTCTGCGAAAGGTATTTCCGGAAATTAATATATTAACTTTGCCCTCTCAGTACATTTTTGAAAATATTATGTATGTTCGTAAAAACATTAATTTGTTTCCAGTCAATAGTGATTATCACGATAGAAACACTAGAAACAAAGACAAAATAACTGTGCCTAGATTTAGATTAGCTAAAGTAAATAAGTCCTTTCTTGGGAATTGTATCCAATTTTACAATAAAATTCCTCATAGCGTGACCAGTATGTCCTTTTTTAAATTTAAGGAACATATCAAAAAGCGGTTGTTGAGTAGGGCCTATTATAAAGTGTCTCATTATATTGACGACAAGGATGTATGGAAGTAGCTTCTCTCTGCACCTGCTTCACTTAGCAGCTAGTTCAAGGTCCATTTTAATTCTAAGTATGCTATTATTATTATAAGTTATCTTTTTTTATTTTTTGTTTAATTTACAGATTATTACTTATAGTAATTAATTCAATTTAATGTTTTTCATTTATTTCTAAATTCTTCAATAGATTATGTCTGTCTCCTTAATTGTTATATTTTCTATACATATACCTAAATGATATTTAGTATAAACTTGTCAATAGTCACAGTGATAACAAATTGCGTGTTTAGTAGTTTCCCTTTAGTTTATTTTTTATTTCTAAGCCAGACTTAAGTAAGTCATGCTCACTTTAAGGCCTTTGCTTGCGGCGGCGTCGTGTGACGGGTCGCTCACTTCCCTCCAATATGGCGAGGAGGGCGATGGCTGCCACACGCGTCATACTTGTGAACAGGTGCTGCTTGTGGGGGTTGGTCTGCTTAAGTTTGCCAATTATTTATTTACTTATTAAATTTAGATTCAGTCTACTTTGTAGTTTTGCGGCCGCGCCGGGGCACGCAATTGTTGTCAGTGCGATTAGAATGTAAATATTATGTAATGAATCTAAGCTTGTTTTGAAAAGAGTAATTGCTGAGTTTATTGCCGGCTCTTCTCAGCAAATGCAACCTTCCGAACCGGTATTAGAGTATTAGAGTCAGACTTTTCATAAGTGCCTGCGAAGGTCTATTTGAATAAATGATTTTGAATTTTGAATTTTGAATGTAAGTGCGAAATGATTTTCAACACTGTTTGATATAGACACATCAGCTAACAAACTGCTCGTCTATCAATAAATAAAGAATGCGGAATGAAGATTTTCCGATAATTATCAGTGTAGAAGAAATTTACCCAGAACACCATATATTACCGTCTGAAACATACTCTGCACACAACACTACTTCCACTGGCGGCATAATCTCCGAAACTGTAAGCATTTATGTTTCAGAAATGTTGTCCAAAACGTTGTTTCTCGGTGAACACATGGCTTTATCAACACGTTTAACATTTTAGTAACAAGTGGTAAAATGAACCAATATTCATTTTATTTTTTAAACATTTCATGACAGTATTCTCCTGTCAGGAAATGTCCTTATTTTGACATTTCATTTTAATTGACAACAATATATGATCATTGATGACTTGGACAACCTTAAATGTGTCACAAATGAAACAATACAACTATGAAATATAGCCAAAAGAATAAATAACCCGGATCAAAGAATTGTTAAGAAACAATGTTTACTTTTCAATTTAAAAAAAAACTACCTTAGAATATAGCCAAAGGAACAAATAACTACAACAAAAATTTGTCAAAAAATATTTTAGATCGAAACAATGTGCTCACCACTAGAAAACACCAAACCCTTATATCTGCAGATACAAAATATTTTTTTATGATGTCAATTGATCATGTTTTTTAGTGGAATCAAATGTCTATATGGGATCAATTGCTATTATAGCACTAAAAAAGTCAGAAATAAGAAGTCAAAGGTGTTCAAAGTCAAAAACGCCCCATACAAATTGATTCTCGAATGTGACATCACTTTTGAGTACCACTGTAATGGAATGTATGGAGAAAACATGTAGTCATGAAAAATTGCTTTTACATACATAGTCGCCATACATTTTTTTTGAAGCCCAATGTTTTACGAATGTAGATTTACATTTACTTTTGAATGATAAAAAATAACCTAACAGCGTAACTCGGAGGTCTTGTATCTTTAAGTAATTTTGTTTTTTTCTTTTTCAGTTTTTTAACTTTCTTGCAATAATTTGCTGTTTTCCAAGCCTATAGTATTTTGTAAAATTCAACACAGAGCCATCATCCATATAGCTAGATGCAGACCAAGAGGCATAATATGGTAGATGGACATTTGAACAGGTTGTTAGCAAGTTGTTTGTAAACAATTCTTCATTTTAGAACAAATCGAAGTTAAATCTATACTCTGTTGACTCAGTTAATTCATTACATAGTAGCCCCAATCATATCAGACACTAAACAGATACTTTCTGCATCATCATCCAGCATACTGTTTAATTTATACCATATACTGTTTCATAAACCAGTACTGACTCCATTCTATAATACTTCATCAACAACAGGCCTCACTGCTTGTGCCAAATCATGCAGAATATTCTTGAATTTGTTATGCTCATATTAGGTTTTATTATTATTCTGGCCCATGTGGATGGATTCACAACCAAGCAAAATATGTCAGTTCTCAGACCATGCTGCCTAACTATGTGCAAGCTTGAAGTTACCATTTTTGAGAACACTCTTTATCCACCTCAATATTAGGCAATTTCATGTAAGTAGGCAGGTACAAGTGAAGAGTGACTGTAATTATTTTTTTCCATTATGTCCATTTTGTTTTGTTGTTATCTGCAGTCTCTACTACAATGGACAACATTTTTGGCTGCTTTCTCTGTATAATTAGGCGTCATGTGTTGAGAGAGATCCAATACTCTCAGTCCTCATCAGTTAGCTGATTCTATTGGAATCAGTTGTGTAGGCTAGTTACACTGTGCCGTTTCAGTCTAGTGAAAGAGATGTTTGTAGATATATCTTTCATGATAATCCACGATTTCCTCTCTGACGGTAGGTATTTTCAAGTCCTGGTACATGACTGTAAATAAAACAAAAAAAAAATTATTGTTTTGTTCCCTTTACAATGTGTTATGGAAACACATCACTACTTACTATGGTGCGATAGGGATCCAACAAAGGCTTATCCAAACGTAATACTTTTGCTTTGAAGAAGAACAGAATTTGGTCAGAGAGTAGCGCATGCAGAGAGCGAAGCTTTACTTGGGGCGAAGATTTACGAATTTCGAGTAGGTTTGTACTTGTTTCGAAAGGGATGTTTCATTTTCTCAATACTCTACTAAATCTAAGTACCTAATAGGACGACTTCCATTCCATACTACTACGGGTCCTAGGTTCATGCATGGATTGACATATAAATGCTACGAAGAGATATTTTTACTATCAGGTTGATAAATTGACGCTGAAATTACTCACTCGCAAGCTTTGTGGACGAATTAACTCTGATGTGCTCTGATGGTAATAAATATAAATAAAATCACTAGGTTAGCTTCGCTCGACAGATACATTTTTGCGTCTTCTTTTTTTTTTTTTTTGGGATTTTATGGCCTGGTTACTAAGACCTTTAAGCCACGACTTTATTATTCCGGAACCACTTTTCAGATTTTGTATTTTCAGTTTTATAATTTTACCACCGTATTTTTAATGTATTTAAATATTGGTTTATAAGTTTTAATGTCTTTTAATAGTTCTTTAAGCGGCGGCGGGCGGGAAGAAAAATCACTATAATTATTTTGCCACACTTCACTTAGTTCACTCGCGAGTACCAATCTGTCAATAAGGAACTTTTGACAGCTGAATATAATGTGGTCCACTGTTCCTTCTTCAACTCCGCAAAATGTACAGACATTGCTTTGAATTATATTTAACTTTGCTAGGTGTGATGGTGCTTTATTATGTCCATAACGTAGTCGGTTTATGGTGGTAATAAAATCACGACTGGCTCTTTGCAGGCTATCATACCATGGCTTTACTGGTAAGTTTTCTTGAATGCTACCGTACCACCGTCCTTTCGTTTCTTGGTCTTTCTTCCACATTTGCTCCCATAACATACTTATAGCTAGCCTTACATTACTCAAATAATCAGTCATAGGTACATACATAGTATCGGAGACATCGAGTGCATTTACTCCTCCGTAAGCGGCTTTGTCGGCCATTTCATTTCCAGTGATTCCTCTATGAGAGGGCACCCACATAAATGAAATTAGTTTCCCTGTATGATAATATTTGTATAACAATTCTTTAATTATGTACAGAATGAAATTAGTTTTAAAGTGAATCTTTAAATAGCTCAATCCTCTTATAAAACTTAAAGAATCTGTTACAATTAGAAAATATTTACAATTATCTACATTTCCAATTTGCAGAAGAGCCTGATATACTGCATAGGCTTCTGCGGTGAATATTGTACAAACATTCTGCAAAAGAAAACTCTGAGAAGAATTTTTTTGAGGATCATACACAGCACAGCGCACATAATCCTTACCCTTACTACCATCTGTATATAAAGTGTAGTAATTATTTTCTGATAAAAATTGCAACATCTCTGAATTATTTGTAATTGAATCTATTACTGTAATTGGGTGCATTATGCTTTTGAACTGGGAAGAATAGCAGGGCCAAGGGCACTGTTTTTTGAGTTTATAGCTGTTGTTTTCAATTTCCAGAAAAATGTGATACAACATTGGGGAGTTACCAATAAGGAGGCTCTCACCAGTTGCTAAAGGACCTGACACATTGATTCTACAAGGTATAATCTTGTTAATAATTTGCATGTTATCAGAGTACAGTAGTTTAAGGCAATACCGTTCGGCAAGTAGGAGACGTCTCAAGATCAGTGGCATAATTTTAGTCTCTACTTCCATGGCCCTTATGGGAGTTGAGCACATTGCACCCGATATTATTCTCAGAGATTTATTCTGCAGGATATCTAATTTTTTGGCATGGTAGCTATTCATATATGCCAAAGAACTATAGTCAAAATGACTTCTCACAATAGCTTTATATAGAATAGACAATATTTTGGGGTCAGCACCCCATGACACTCCAGCCAGACATCTTATTATGTTAATAGCTCTTAAAGCATTTTTAGAAATATACCGAACATGTTCTTCGAAAGTCAGTTTTTGGTCTATGATGATTCCTAAGAATTTCTTTGAATGTACTCTGTTTATAGATTCTCCACAATACGAAATAACACTAGATGGATCATCATCACCAAAAATCATTAAACTGCTTTTTGTAGCATTGATCTTTAAACGTAATCTATCATTATAGTATAGACTCAACTGATTTAATGCTCTATTCATATTATCTATAGCAACTTGCAAGTTCTGACTGCTACTATACAAAACAATGTCATCTGCGAATTGCAAAATATTTACTTCACTAGTATTTACAAATTTACATATTTCACATGTGTACAAATTATATAGTAATGGTGAAAGAGTGGCGCCTTGCATTGTGCCTTTCGATGCACTTCTAGGACCATGTAAGATGTTATTATACTTAACATATAAGGTTCTATCATTTAAATAATTATAGATCCACTGACATAGTAGACCAGGTATACCCACATCAGACATAATGTTGACCAAGATACCTGGGTCGACATTATCAAAAGCTCCTTGGACATCTAAAAATACACAAACAGTGTGTGATTTTAAATTATTTGCACGTTTCAGGTCTGAGATGAGTGACATGAAGCTGTCAGCGCAACTACGCCCACGACGGAAACCATACTGCACATGTGGGATGATACCATTAGCCTCTACAAACCAGTCCAGACGGACTTTAATCATATTTTCGAATAGTTTACCGAGACATGAGGACAAAGATATAGGACGATACGAACTGGACTGTTCTGGAGATTTATCAGGCTTCAGTATTGGGATAACACACTGTGTTTTCCATGATTCAGGGATAATTTGTTTGAGCCATAAAGCATTAAGAATGTCAAGAAAGAGGTGCTGAACAGATGTATGGAGTTCTTTAATTACAATATATGGAAAGTTATCTAGACCTGGACTTGAGTTACGCCTAGATTGTAGACTTGATGTGAATTCATTCCATGTAAATGGTTCCAATAAAAATTTTGAATTGCTATTATTATTGTTACTGTTAAAATAGTTGATTAAGTTACTAGTCTCTTTTAAACCACTATTATCAGACAGTTTATCTAAAAAGGTAGGTATGAACTCATCTTTATGGGATCTAATGCTAGACTTAACACCCTTAAAAATCTTAATCATGTTCCATATTTTGCTTATAGGGGTAGTTCTATTAAAAGTATTGCACAAATCATTCCATCCAGTTGACTTCTGCTCAGAAATGGTTCTCTTTTTTAATGCATCAAGTCTCTTATAATTTATATAGTTATCTATTGTAGAATCACTTCTGTACAGTTTCAAAGCATTATAGGATGCTATTACACTTTGTTCGCAAACCTCATTCCACCAAGGTGCTGGAGGTCTGCTAGCAAAGTGGGCAGACTTAGTGAACTTTGGAACAACTATTTGCATAAGGGACTCAAGACGTATACAAAAATCGGTATAGGAAGAGAGTGGGTCTACTTGATTAATTGTAAAATCGCCAAACGCATTTTTTGAAAGTTCATTATATTGGCGCCAATCAGCTCTTTTGTACAAAAATTTATCAATGGGAGGGTTAATTTGGTATTTTTGTATGGATAGGGATATTTCGGTTATAGTTGGATAATGGTAACTTCCCATACAATCATCATGCACAGACCACTCGCATAACGGTGCTAAGCATGCGCTAGCAAAGGTGACGTCAATGGCTGAAGCGTTGGTTCTAGGACGGTTCACTGTAGTGAAACTGCCATCATTTAAGATGCACAAATCACACTCATCTATAACATCATATAAATCTTGTCCGCGGCCCTTAGTAGATAGGCAACCAAATGCAATATGGTGAGCATTAAAATCACCACTTATAAAAATAGGTTTAGGTAGGTCTCGAATTATATTGCGCAGTCTATGCAATCTTATGTGCCCACTGGAAGGAGGACAATATACGCAGAGTATAGTCACACTGCCACGCTCGGTAGATATTGACATAGCTATAGTTTGAATGTCCTCATAGAATGTTGTGTTTAAAATATTATATTTAGTCTCTGGTTTAATTAATATTGCTACACCATTGTGAGGATTCTTAGATGTTCTGGAATGGAGATTATAACCGGGGATTCTAAAATTGTGATGGTCTTTAAACCAAGTTTCATTAAGCAAGCATACATCAATATTTTGTTCTAGCATAAACTTAGTTAATAAGGGCTTTTTACTATTGGCACTTTGGATGTTAAACTGCGCAATCCGTAATTGGGACGTTTTAGGGGGACTTAAATCCATTATGGGGATAAATTTTTAACTAATATTTCTTCAATGAATAATGAAGTAATTGGGGTGGGATCAGACTTATTACCAATCTCTACCAATGTTTTTACTAGGGCCGCTCGTACTTCTTTATTAGCTATAACCTGGGCAATGAAGTCCATAGGGTGATCTTGTGGGTTCAGCGCCTGTGCAGCAGGCTTGTTATTAACATTTTTTTTAACATTTTTCTTTTCAGTATTTACTGGAATATTTACATTATTTACAGGGGGATTTACAAGTTGACTCTTAGACAATGGCAATGCAGGGTATTCGATCGACTTTGTTTGTGCGATACTCGCGTATGTTATTTTACTTTTCTTTTCTTCTATTTTTCTTAATTTAATGGGACATTCTCTTGCTATTGCTAGGTGTGGGCCTTGGCAATTAGCGCAACATATCTCTTTAGGTTTATCACAATCTTTGTAAAAGTGTTCACCAGAGCAGATCGAACACTTCTGTTTGCCATTACATATTTTAGCCGAGTGATTAAATTTCATACATTTGTAACATTGTTGCAGCGGTGGGATATATTCAAATACCCTGTATGAGAATAGATCATATTGTACATTGTCAGGTAAGATATTGGATAAGAAAGTGATACTGACTGTTTGCAGAGGAACTCTGTCCCGTCCTACTTTTTTTGTGAATCGTCTTATACAGATAATTTCGTAAATGGAACTCAACTTAGTGTAGGGTAGAGGCACCAATAAATGAACGTTTAAGCGTTTTTTCCATCTTTAAATAGCTATAACTCAGTCATTTCATGACATAGGTGCTTGTTGTTTTTTTTAATAATACCTTAAATCCTTATTAATTGAAGGATTAAAGTAATTATATCCTACATCTTCATACATTTAAAAAAAAAAAGAAAATGTAAGAAAATTTAGGTTTTATCCCTATAGTTGAACACTGAGCCCTAATTATGAACGTTTTGTACCCAAAAGTTGAACTAACATTTGAATAGGAGTAGGTTCCATAGTAGTTCGTTCATTTATTGGATTAATGAACCATAAAATGAACGAATAATATTCTAATTGAATATTATTCGTTCAGCTTGAGGCAAATATACCCAAAGGTTGAACGAATAAAAAGTGAACCGTTCAAATTTCTACCACCGATCTTAATGGTGATTCTATAGGAAAGTTAGGTTTAAAATAATCAAAAACTCTAAAATAATTTGTTCAACTTTTGGTAACTAAGTTCATAAATTTAATAAAATTCATATCAGTATTTTTGTTTTGGTGTTTAATCGTTAATTTATAGGTTTTAATGGGTATAAAAATTAGACCTTTTTCCATTAGTTGAACGCCGTTCATCTATTGGATCAAGTGAACAAAATTTAATCCATTACTTGAACAGTAAATTTCTCTAAAAAACGGTAAATAATGTAATAATTTATATTAAGTTATTAAAAGCAGAATATATCAAGATTTTATTCCAACCAAAACTGCTCTAATATGACATTAATTCTTTCTATACGCTGACAATATTCTTAAATTTGGAGGGACTTACCGTTATAAGATTTCCATATAAAACCGATTTTTGGCGGGTAACGTAACACATAAAAATTCACCGCAAGCGCGTCTGGGCTGTCATTGTCAATGTTGTTAAGGAATATGGAAGAAAAAATATTGCCTTATAGGGAAAAAAATATTGCAAACAAGTAAACTTAGGGATTATATTAGATTTTTTTAATTTTCGGTCGAACGTTCATCTATTGGGGGTCGGTCATCTTTTGGTGCCACTACCCTATAAGTCCTTATTTGAGATATTTGCTGGGACAAATCTTATGATGCCAGTTTTTTCTATTTGGGTAGCCGGTATGTAAGCCTTTACGTTGTACTTTTCTAAGAATGCAGTGTTATTTAGAAAGTTGTTTGCTGTATTATATTGTTTGAACATAACTGCTATTTTATTTGCATTCAATCGCTGTATTGCCATCACACCTTTAACATCCGTCGTGAAAATATGATTGAGATATATAGGACTTTTGTTGCCCAATCTATCTTTGTGGTTGATATGCTCAACAAAAACTTTAAACTCTGTTTTATTTGAGTTTTCTGGATACTGTCTTTTATAATTAGGTTTAAAATAAGGCACATAAAGTACATCAGAACGCTCACCGCCACCGCTATCATCATTCACTTCATCAGTCCGAAGCCGCTTGGAGGAGTTGGGCGGGTTGTCCCCGCCCCCCTCATTCCCATCCATTTTATTTTTTTGGTATTAATTAAAAGTGAATTTATTCTTTTACACAATAAAAAAAAAATTACAAAATGTAATTTCAAATTTTTCCGCGTGCGCTTTTTTCAATTTCCCGCCAAGGAATCTTTTGCGTCTTCTGGCGTTTTCCAGTGTTGCCAACAGCACTGGGCCTAATGTCGCCATTTTTCACAGCTTCATCATCATCATCATCATCAGCCTATAATGTCCCACTGCTGAGCACAGGCCTCCTTTCACAAATTAAGGTAAAAGGGAATGGGCAATACTCCACCACGCGTGCCCACTGCGGATCGGTGGAGGTAGGCTAGTGGTCAACCTACTATTAGAATTTTTCAAGCCGCCTAGGAGGCATCCAACTAGCTTAATGACTATCACAATTAAGTGATAACCAACGGCTTTACGTGCCTTCCGAAGCACGGAAACGCTCGATTTGAAATACCACTAGGCGGTAACCCATCCAGGTACCGACCACGATAGGCGTAGCTTAACTTTGCCGATCGAGTAAGAACGGCTAATCATGCTACACCACGAGCGCTTCAGAGCGCTTTCACAGCTTAAGTAGCCTAAAATAGCCGAATTTCAGAGCAGGTAGCCTAAAGTAGCCCAAAAGCCACAATAAAGCTATGAATAAAATTAAGATGTTGTTATTATATACAGAATGTTTTGCTTCTTGCCAGTATGGGCAAATTCTGGAATACAGGTCTGATAGGAACCATGAGCAGAATTTTGAAGAAACTAAAAAGGGCATTAAAAAATATTGTTTTCGTAGATATGAAATAAAAATTTCGGTATTCTGCTTCTACGTCACAATATGAAAAGAAAGAAAAGGAAGAAAGAAAAAACATTTATTTCGACATAAACACAACAATACATACGCAACAAATTAAGAAACAGATACAATAATTTAACAATATTATAAGTATGGTATCCGCTACGTTAGGCGTGTACTAGCGCCGGGTGTGGGCTTGTTAGTTTCTTCATTACATACATACGTGGCATTTGGAGAAATATACACTCGCGTGAGCACCCGTGCGCGATTTTCACTGCATGTAGCAGATACAGTATGAGGCACGCACGAGTGGTGAGCACAGATAGGTAGTAGTGGGGGCACGCTCGCGCAAATGCACTTTTGGCCAAATCACAGGCGTAACAAACAAACAATGTTTGTTTGTTACGCCTTTACGTCTCAACTACTCAACGGATAATCATGAAACTTGGCATGCATATAGCCTATGGCATGGAGAAGCACATAGGCTAGTTTTTATCCCGGGAACGTGGGTGAAACCGCTGGGGACAGCTATATTTCTTATGATTAAGCTTATTATTTGTGATTTAGCTTATATTATTACCTTGTCGTTGAGGTAGCCTAAAAGGCGACCAGTCGCCATCCCGAATTTTTCGTCGCCAATTTTCGTCACCAATTTTCGTCAGGGTTATTTTAAAACTGTCGGATTCATTATCGGAAACGGATTCGGAAACCTTCACGGAATTCGGAAGCGTTTACGAACATTTTTTAATACTGGTAGGAAATGGAAATGATAAACTAAAATAAAAGCAAAATAGAAATTATTACGCATTTTTATTGTTGAAAGGCCTCATTTGGGCACATATATCAAATGCATAAAGACAGAAACTTGTTATTTTTTATATTTTAGATTTTAGGTCAAAAGTTTTTTAGTTGTATCGAACTTCGTAAACTGACTGAAGTTCATTGACTGATTGAATTTTTGACGTTTCTTGATGGAAATGTCAATTCGATTCATCGAAAAGTTTCCGATAGCTTCAGCTATCAGTATTAAAAATCTTCGTAAACGCTTCCGAATTCCGTGAAGGTTTCCGAATCCGTTCCAGATATCGAATCCAACAGTTTTAAAATAACCCTGGAGTAGCCTAAATGGCGATAAATCGCCTACGTTGGCAGCACCGGCTTTTCTAAAAAAAATTTTTTGGCTGGCAATCTTTCTTCTTCTTATTTTTAACTTTGGCAACCAAATCCAAATTAGGACTTATTTCTGCCAGTGTCGAATTATATTATAATTTCTAATCACAATAAATCACTTTCAAATGTGAAAGTGATTGACTATATATTGGTGGTACTAAAACTTTTAACAGAATTTTTAAGACAACTTGAAAAGTCACGATACACATAATTCATTTCATTTCAATTTACAGGTGCACATTGATCTTCATTCGATAAATTATCTCTGTGGCTGGCTACCACAAACTGGTGCCGATTCTGTTGGCACAAACTAAACTATTCCTAACTTAAATTTAGTTAAGTCCTGTCAAATCGACGTTTCCTATTCAGTTGGCGTACGATTAAACTAAAATTTAGTTTGACAGCACTAATATCGTTTTAGTTACTCAATTTAGTTAGGTGTGTAATTTATCTATTCTGTTGGTCACGTTTTACGTCAAATTATGTCTAAAATTAGAAATGTCAAACTAAAATTAGTCGTCATCTAATTAGATGTGGATTAAATTTAGTCCTATAGAAATTGTATTGGTAAGTGGATATTTTGATCTGGATTATTCATAATTCTAAATAATTACATATTAGAAAAAGGACGAAGCAAGATAGGGATGTGTTACATACATAACGGGACTACAAAACGTGAACATCGAAGTTTTATTTTTATTTTTTTGTACTTCGATATACCACTATAGTGCCACAAGCTTATCTGGCCCGGTGAGAAAATCGCTGTTATAGGGCGAGAAGCGTATCTGGCCCGGTGAGAGAGTCGCTGTTATCGCATTTGGTGGAGCAAACAACCAATGAAAGTAGTGTTTGTATTCTCTTTGACCAATGGCGATTGACCCTTCGAAATGGCGTCGTTAGTTCTTCTTTTGACCACCGGGTCAGATAAGTTTGTAAAATCGGTATTTCAATGTCATCACAAATTCACAAAGCGAATCATAAAAAATGGACTTAATAAAACTTGCTTTGCATTTATTTTGCATTAGTGGTTGTGGCTATCGCTGATTCGTCGCAAAGGTAAACAACTTTTTCGCGAGAGCTTGTAGAGTGACGTTGCGTTTTCATTTTTATTTTCATGAATTCGTGTATTTTGTTTTATTGTGTATTTTCGGTGGTATTTCACCCAATAAAGATCATCCATGTGTACCAGTGAAGTGAAATGAAATGAATTATGTGTATCATGACTTTTCAAGTTGTCTCAAAAAGTCTATGAAGGGTTTTAGTACAATTACTACCATTATAGTAAAACGTAACTTTATTGGACGGTGACTGACTGAGGACTGTGAAAGTGATAATTGTTATGACTGGAAATTATAATATAACTCGACACTGGCAGAAATAAGTCTTAATTTGGATTTGGTTGCGAAACTTAAAACTAAGAAGAAGAAACAACTAAAACTCGACCACCATACGATCGAAATCGACAAGACAGAATATTCAAAGAAATAACATCATATGAAAAGGCTGTATGGTTGAATACCCTTGCCTATCCTTTTAAGGGTAAAAAAAACTACTATACTAGGTACTAAACTCGCCAGGCTAAAAATATATTTATTATGCCTGTATTCCACAGGTAATCAAGATATTCAACATTATTACGCGTTATTGGAAAAGAACACAAATATATACTCTTTTCTTGCCATAATTATACATTTTTTTATGATATTTATGAACTAAATGTTTATTTTTAATTATTCTTCCATTAAAATTTATATCATTCGTTCATTATTTTTCTGTGCTGGTAACACTCATCAATTCAATTTAAGAGCTGTCAAAATCAAAATTAATCCTGTCATTTCTAAATTTAAATTAAGTTCGATGTGACAACAGAATAGCTTTTAAAAAATCCTTAATTAAAATCATGAATGTATAAAAAAATCTGGATACCCTGGCCCCTTGTTAACCGGTGAAGCACCCCAAGAGAGCTGGTCTTCTTGACAACTTCTTGTAAATACAAGGCCTCACGTAAACATGCTCACCATAGTGCGCTGATCGGTGTCATTTCGCGTCGAGACGCCAACCATAACGGCTGCTGATTTTATTCTTCAGAATGCCATCCTAGGTCGTGAAATCATGCAAAAATAACACTATAACATGCAAAAAATCTCAAGGAATCACTTTTCATAGGTAATACAATTTTTAGACGTTTATTGTTTATGTTTTGACATTATAAAAAATATTGTTTTTTTTTGACATTCAACAGCAGTGTTATCAGAAATTAAATGGGTAAATTACCTTAAAAATTGGGAAATTAACATTGATTATACATACGTACGTACGACAAGATAATTGATTATCTTTGTAAGGACATAATAGTTTGCACACCCCAATATTTACATATGAAACAGAAATAACTCTTATAACGTTGTTATCTACAAAACGTAAAAAAGAAAGTGGTTTAAAATCAAATGTTTCATCGATTTATTCTTGAACTCTGCGTACTTTTTATTATTCCGATTTCGATCCTATTACGAAAATATGTCAAACACATACATCCATTTTTTTGATTTTCTAAACAGAACAATGCGTGGAAAAGAGATTGGGTCGATATTATTAGACTTTGTAGAGATGAAGACGAATGGAATCCAGCAAGCGCCAGCTTCTGCAGTTCACATTATAAATGAAATGCTGCAGTTCACATTATGAGAAGATTTTAATTAACCTTTGAAATCTCGAATAAGTAACTCATTCATAAATGATATTTTAGGTTGTGAATTAAAACTTGTAGAAATACAGTATTTTAACTGTAAAATCACGATTTAAATCACGTAAATTAGCGAAATCGGCAAAATTTTGCATACGGTAAAGGTACGGTACGGTTAAGGTATCTGTCGAGATATTGAAAGTGTTTATTGAAAGTTTTTTATTTTGTTGTAATTTGATACTTATTTCTATCCAAACATAGCAGCAGTTGAATTGACTTTTCCTGTTTATAAACTATTAGTATATATTTTTTTCTCATGTTGTATCATATTTGTTTTCTAACGCTTAACACAGTTTTTAATACCTATTTTTATTTATATCACCCCACACAGGTACAATGAGAACGAAATAAAATAGAACTATCTTTTAAAAGGTGTTTCATGTTTTAAACACAACTGCAAGCAATGAGAAGTTTTCTTTCCATAGGGTCAAACTGTTGATAATTCGAACTAATTTGAACCTTAAGTACACGATCTGACAGGTATTTTCAACCAACTTTATAAAATTCTATGGAAACGAAAACGTTTCATTGTTTTGCATGTCTGTCGTCTACACCTTATTCTACGAACAAAGTCAGGTAGACAAGCAAATACATGTGTCAAAAAATATGCAATATTTTTTGGGGAAAATCGGATTCATGTGGTAACACACAGGTCACGCATACAGACGAAAAATTTTGCTTCACTGGTTAACAAGGGGCCAGGGTATCCAGATTTTTTTATACATTCATGATTAAAATAAGGTGAATTTTAATTTAGTTTAGTTTAGTTCGGTGTACAACAGAATCGGCACCACTACCAAGAGAACTAAAGTTGCTGCTACGCTAGCCTGGCGGGCAGGCCTCGTCAGAGTAATAATGTTCTGTGGGTAGGCCCGGCAGGCCGGGCGACAGTGCTGCCAGTGCCAGTGTTGCGTCAGTGTTGCCAACTGCTAACATTAGCCCTCGTATAATGCCCCATCTACACGTTTGACCAATCTCGACAAGCGTCCACAAATTCATACGTGTGGATGGGGTGTTCGGCTTGGCTTGTCAAACGTTTGCAAGTGCTTGCCGCCGATCCGAGCTGTGTCAGTTTTTGATGCCCAAATCAAAGGATGTTTGCGGCAAGCGCTTGCGATCCATCGACACGTTTGTGTGTAGTTAGTATCGCTTATTTGCGCACTAGCAGCGAACAGATGTGTTCCTACGTACTGTTTTAACTATTCAATGTCTAAAAATAAACCTGCTGCGTAAAAAATATAGTTTATGGTATATCCAGTAACTTGACAATTCCTTGAATTTCCTGCATTTTGGACGTAAAGGATTGGTCAGAAACAAAATACTAATTATCCTGAGACATTCCTCACACACGGTCATCTGATACCAAACTAAGCAGAGCTTGTATACTATGGGAACATTTGTTTGTAAATACATACTTAATATACATAATTACACCAAGACTGAGGACATACAGACATGTTATTTTTCATGCACACAAATGCATGTCCTGTGTGGGAATCGAACCCACGCCTGCGACGCAATAGGTGGCATCTTAACCAACTGCGCTAACTGGCACGTCAATGCATGAACTCATGTCAGTAAAATTTTAAATAAGCATGTTAAGAACATTAAATACAAGAAATAAATACTTATGCTCATATTGCAAGAGAAACGTTTTTGCAGAAATATTAGTAATTTTTGTTTAAAATACACCTACGCACTCGCAAGCGTTTGCAAGCTTGTGGATAAATATGTTGGCTCACTTAATTTGTCCAAGCGTTTGTAGGAGTTTGAAGTTTGCGGCAAACGTGTGGACGAGGCATAAAGTAATATTTATTGTTGCTTCCACTCCAAGATTTCCTTCTAAAGGTGGACGCACATTTATTAGAGCCGAACGCGGCGAACGAAACGAATTTAAGAATTTGTATAGGAAATCTTCTCCAGATTCGGACGATTCAACGCGGGCGAGTGTACGAACTTTCATAAGATTTCATATACAGAATTCTAAAATTCGTTTCGTTCGACGCGTTCGGCTCGGATAAGTGTGCGTCTACCTTTAAATCACTCTCAAGGTTGAAACCCTTTTTAGTCGAATAAAATTACCTAAAATCTTCTTCTTATGCTTATGTCTGTGCTAAGTAAAAAATGAAGTAAAACAACACTGATCTGGCATGTTACAACTGCATATGGCAGGAGTTTCGAGAAAAATAAAACAAAATTAAATATGACATTGACTTTTATTCATTCAAAAGTAAATAAGCCCAAAATAATATAGATTCAAATTAATATTTTGCTAAGGAATAAAACTTATCAGTAATAATGTATACTAAAAGGAAGAAAATTAAGCAACAAGATGTGGTATATGATAATACTACAAGAGATGGTATACCTAAAAGGGGGTATTATTCAGAATTGGTTTCAGATATGTCCAGAGATGATCCTGCTAGAGAGATTTGTGCTAAAAAGCGCATGAAACTAATATTACAGGTAACTACTTAAGTACCTATACGTTTTAATGTCGGTTCAAACCAAACAGAAACATTTTACCTTAGGCTCAAGTAAGTAATAGTGACGATTGCCCATAACCAATGAATGAACTTGAGCTGTCGGTGAAGGAAAACAATCTTTAGGAATCCCTATTAGTGAAGTACAGCAGTACAATAGTATTTTGTAGCAAGCGGAATAATGAAGAATGAAATAAGATTTTTGACGTCATGCCATAAAAATTAAAATTTACAATATAGGTATTGCATTAAATCTAATAGTTTAAGCGCTCGCTGTATAATGTGGAAATCAAAGGTACCGGACAAACATCGGCAAACGAATCTGTCATAACTTTACAAATTGTTTCGGTATATTCATATGGTAGGTTCTCATCGAAATAAAAATGGTAAAAGATAGTTTTTTCTTGGTGTCGACTAACTAATCGATTAATCGATCTCAGATCGCTATACCTAGTACCTATTGCCTATATTTTGGTCTTGGACAGTAAAATCGGCGGAAGGTAACAACTTAGGTAACTATAATTTATTTATTTATTTTTTTTTATCTTTGATCTGACATTCAGACATGGCTTTAGCCTTTTGAATTGAATAAATCAGACTTGGATTTGACCTTTAGAAAAAACAGACATGGCATTCGCCGTTTGAAATTGAATAAATGAAAATAAGACTAGGCTGTATGGATCAACCTTTGCCTACCTTTTGGCGAATATTATAAACAACAACAATTGACCTGACATTAAAATCGGCGGTACTTATATATTTTTTTAAATTGTTTGTTTTTGTTTTGGTTTAGCATCATAAAAGTTCAGTAATTATTCCTGCCTAGCACAGCAAATACTAGGCAGAATTATACCATGGGATGGGCTTTTTTGTGTACAGGCGAAAACGGACAAGATGGCACCAACCCTGGTTTCCCTACCGAAGCCGCAAAAACCTAAGTTGCTTCTACCTCCTGGTCGCTGGACTACATATAGGGAAGACGAGAGCATCGTTAGTATACTGACATTACATATTTTTTTGAAATTAGCTTGGCAGGTGGTTGTATAGCATATAAAAGCATATACAAACTCTTCAGCTTTACAATATTACCTTTTTTTTTTTTTTTTTACTGTTTATAGGCCTGTTGTTGACCGCAATCTCACCATGATAAGTGATGATGTGGCCGAAGGTGGTAAGCACACAAAGCCTAGAAGGAACTAGCTCTCAAGTGCGACTATCGGAACACACCGAAAGGTGTTTGGCGACAGATTTTCAACTTGAGGGTGGTAGCCAGCCAGGCGGGTACTACAAAGTACCCTACCACCGTGCTATGGTTTCCTCACGATGTTTTCCTTCACCGAAAGCTCAAGCTCATTGTAGGATTCGAACCCGGGACCTTCGTCTCGGTATCCGACGTCACTACCACTGAGCTATCATCGCCTTATAAAAAGACAGTGGTAAAGGCTATTGGACTATAAGTATGATCCTGGGGCCATATGTGTAGTAGGTAATTGGTAGAGTATTTGTATTTTTTAGGTGAACATGTATTCTTACATGTTTTTTGATTTTCTTTAATGGACAGCCAGAGCTGATTTTATATCCAAACAAACTTGGATGCTCAGACATAATAAACCCTGCACCCTAATTTCTGCTAAGTCCTGAGATTTTAGTAATAAACAAAAGATCATAAAAATGCTGATTTTGTTTTACAGCAATTCCCATTTGACACATTTGTGCCAAAATTGCAATTCCTCAGTGTAGTGCTGCCCAAAGAGTTGCCGAGACTGGTAAAGATTGAGAGGCTCCGGAGGAAGTTCCTTGCTGCTAACATCAAGGTAATTGTGCCTATAAAGATTACTAGTTTCTGCCCTGCAGTTTTACTTGGATCCCCATGTGTTATTCCAGAGTATCTATCACACATTGGTGTTGAAAATAATAATATGTTTATTTACAAATGTTTTTTTGAATGTATGATAATTATGAGTATTCAAAGCAAAGTCAAAATCAAAGCCATTTATTCAATTTAGGCCGTAGTAAGGCACTTATGAAGGTCAAAGCTACTGAAGTTACCACCAGTTCGTAAGTAGGCCTTCAACTGAGAAGAACAGGCAAGAAACTCAGCAAGGTTACATTTTTTAAATATATAAAGCCTTACAAACATACCATTAAGAAGTCTTTATAACATAGAACATAATTTTTACAGAAAATGCTCTCTCGCCTGGGCATACAGCCATTTTGGTTGTTGCCAGTTGCAGAGTTCAAGGTGACAGACCAAGAATACTTTGGCCTCTACAGCCCATATCCAAAGTTGGACTTGGAGATATTTGATAACACAGACTTTGATTGCCGGTGAGCGATAATTTTCACATAAAAAAAAAACTGATCGAATTATTGGTTCGAATCCTACAATGAGCTTGAGCTTTTGGTGAAAGAAAAAAATTATGAGGAAACCATAGTACGGTGGTAGGGTACTTTGTAGTACCCATCTGGCTGGCTACCACTCACTTTCTTTCTTCGGCCACATCATCACTTACCATGGTGATATTCAGGTCAATCAGAGGCCTATATATAATTAACAAAAAATAAGGAGGGTCAGCTCAGCCGGCCCAGCAGGCAATACAAAGTAACCAACTACTCATTATTTTCCATTACCGAAAGCTCAAGCTCATTAATTATACCTTGATTGCAGTATACCATCAGAGTGGTTATCCCTGGGAAAGATAGAGGGGGAGTGTTACCCGTGTCCTGGCCTCGCCTTCCTCCCCAAGGAGGATGGGAAGGTGATGTTGACCAACAGTGATACCATTCAAATGCTGAACAATTTGTACGAGGTGAGTGTAGGTGTCTCCCTTTCTCCTCTTGCTGTCGCACTCAGAACACACGTGCAACTTAGAGCGTACCTTTTTAAGAGGCTTATGTTTAACGAACTACCAGATTTAGTAAAATGTTACGGTAAAAAAATCATTTTATATTACCACAAATATTAAATTAACCGCGGCAACGCTCGCTTCGCTCGCTCGGCTCGTGCACGGTATTGTCACAGTTGTAACCTAACCTAACCAACTGTATTTGGAGTGACCCGGCTCGAGAAATAGCGCAACAATTTTTTCATTATAATTTGGTGAGCATTTACTAATTTTGGTGATCATTTACTAAATTTGGTGTCATAGTATAAATTCAGGTAATATTGGTCACATAATTCTTTTGGTGGTCATCGTATTTTCTGCCTTTTAAAATTGTAAAACAAGAGCGTGTCGCTGACGTCGTCATAAAGAATACCCTTCATTCGGGTACTTAAGATTTTCAATTTTTTCAAGCTACGAACTGAACACTACCTTTGATAGTGTTTTATTTATTTATACTACGAAATCGGCAAACATGCACATGGCACGCCTGATGGTAAGCGGTTACCGAAGCCTACAGACGCTATGTTACTGATCCTCCCCCATGAGCTCTGGTGACCTTACTCTCGCGCGGGATCACAACGTTAATTTATTTGGGTGCGGTATTCTATAAGGTACATTATTTTAAAAATTTCAAGTATCTAGCTAGACCCTGCGGTGAAAGCTGTGTGTATCTTTCTAGTATTACCTAACTGATATGGCGCGTTGTGAATCTTCGTTCGCACAGAAAAGAAAGTATGGCCCCGAAGATTAACGAAAGAATGCTTAAAACTTACAATCAACCCTAGATCACTACTATAAGGTTCATAATACACTGCAGCTGTTAGTTCCGTCTCACTCGCAAGTTTCGCCCCTCCGCACGATGCGCTAACATGGCGGCAGCTGCCGACCAATATCATTTCCCGCGCTTTGAAAATATATCTTCTGCGCAGGGAGTACAGAATCTTTTTGTCGTACCGCGCTATCTCCCTCTGTTCGATGGTTTGGCCTCACCATCTGTTAACACTATAATAATAGTGGTCCTTTCAGTGGACTAACGTGGCGACATTCAGTTATGATAAAGAAGCAGACACGTGGGAAGTTATGACATTGGACGGCACAAAACGTAGATATAAGTAAGTGAAATAAACAATCTAATACATCTTATGATACTTGTTTTTTTGACTTCATATGGGGACCATAATCTCACCTTGGTAAGTGATGATGTGGCCGAAGGTGGTGAGCACAAAGCCTAGAATGAACTTTTTATACTATACTTATTATACACAATTACACCCAGATTCAGAACACACATGCATGTCCTGTTTGGGAATCGAACCCACGACCTGCGTCGCGATAGGTGGAATCTTAACCAACTGCGCCAACTGGTCCGTCGAACTAGTTGAAACCGACATCCAGGTGGGTACTATAAAGTACCCGTGATATTGTTATAGTTTCTGCACTATGTTTACCTTCACTAAGCATAGGTATACCTGGAATAGTTTAATCCTTACTAAGATAATTTGTATTGCTAGTATTCCTCGTATTCGGCTGATGTTCAAAGCCGACGACCCGGAAACGTTTGCGCAGCGTCTCAAGTTCGCCGTGGACCTCCGCAACGAAGTCGAGAACAATCTAAGGTTTGGTTTTAAATTTACCAGGATAAAGCGAGTCAAAGTTCGGTAGTGGGCTTGTGACGTCACTTTAGAGTAAAAAGTGTGTTAACAAAAGAAAAAACACGTGTCTAATATTTTTTGATAATGTAAAAGACGGATCAGTTATCTAGCCCATTGTTTTGAAAACTTGATCGTACCAAGTACCCTTCGTAAGAAGCACGTGAATAAAGGATGACATTATGGTACTATTTTTTTATTCATTATGATTTAAAAAAGTAGTTATATGACTTAACAGTATGAACGTAATAACTATTTAGTAATCTGTGGTTTGTGGATAAAGCTATGTGATTGTACAGATTCTACCTGTACCTGGACTGCTTGTTGCTGGACGGTCTGCCCATGATGCCCATGAGCTACATGCCCACCGTCGTGCGCATGGTGCGCATACACCGGCAGGCGCAGGAACTCGACGAGGAACACCTCAAGGGGCTCATCAATGAGGTATACTGGCTTATTTAATTGATTATGAACCCAAAGGTGGTAACTACACGTCGGTTAACTAAATCTGGCACGTTCACAGTACTCACACATATGCAATTTCACGATACAGTATGTTTTATTAAGTATAGTATAGTAGCGACATCTATCAGCCATTTATCAGTTACACTGAGATAGTTCACACACGTTAAGATAGATGGCGTGGCGCCACATTATCCTGCATCGCGCTTAAGAAGTTTTCTCGAGAATCTGCATATATACAACTGTCCAACATGTACAGTTGGACCGCGGTTCCTGCGGCGCGATGCGCCAGCCTGCCGGAACATCTTCCCTTTTAAATGGAGGTGTCATCCACCTTGCTCCACCATACATTATTGCTTCTAATCAGTCAGTCAATTCTAACGGACGAATGCAAAAAAAAAACACTCTATTATGAGCAGTAGCTAAAGCTTAACGATAACAGTCTCCTTCATACTCATAAGCTTGGTGGCGCGCGAGAGAGACGGACAGACTTGTCATGATGCGCATGCAGTGCGACGTCACGTCACTACACTGTCCAATGAGCTGATTGAGAAGTAACTGGCTCTCAAGTGCGGCTATAGGAACACACCGGTATATGCTTGGCAATAGATTCACAACATGAGGGTGGTAGACAGCTAGGTGGGTACTACAAAGTACCCTACCACTGTACTATGATTTCCTCACGATATCCTTTGAGACGCAATTACCAATATTGGCTCATCGTTGCCGCATACATAAGCGGACATATACCTTTGACCGGCCGATTTGGTAACCTTATTATCATACCATAGGTTGTTGGTTCGATTCCCATCAGGATTTCAGTCGATCTCCAGTTTTCATTACTAAATAATTTAAATGTCCCTACTAATATAAAAATGCCAAAGTGATTCTGTCTATTAATTTTTCACTACTACAGCTCTAAACCGATTGCGCTGAAATTTGGCACGCAGATAGTATATTATATGGAGAAGGACGTAGGCTATTTATTCCGGGAACGCGGGTAAAACCGCGGGGGTCAGCTAGTATTACATAAAAGAGTCTCATATAATTTCAGGCGGAGTTACTATATAAAAGAATGGAGGGAAAAATGAAGATTATCTTCACAATACGCAAATATCGAGATTTGTACAATTTTCTCGATGTACCCACTAAAGACTATGTACCGCCTGTGCCAGACTATGGTTAGAAATTTTCGCTCTTATTGTCGCAGTATAAGGTGTATTTTAGCATAAGGAAATAGTTAGTACATAAAGTATTAATTAATGATACTCGAATACTTATTATTTATAATACTTTATGCAATAAATCGTACTTATGAAGCAGACGAAGCATTCATTACAGACCCGAACTAAGGCCGGTAAAGATTTAATTTACGTACATGAATGAGTTGTTGACCCTTCATACGGATTATCATGACGGACAAGATGGCGGAACATACTACGATTTGTCTTTTTTCAATGTGTGAGTCTAGTCTTGCTCCAGGTGTAAAAACGTGATGGCTGGATATGAAAATTTTAAATGCATAGTTTAGTTGGGGCCCTAGTTTATTTTTTGGCCCAGGGCCTTTGGTTACCTAGCTACGCCACTGGCCGACTGCCTAATGCCCGGTTTCTATAAAACAATAATTGGACTGTTTTACAAAAAAACTTAAACCGACTTCAAAGTGTACTTTGAAGTCGTAATCAAGTCCTAATCTGATGACAATGGGACCAAAAGGGAAGTGTACCCTTTCAAATAAAAAAATAATTTTCCAAATCGGTTAATAAATGACGGAGTTATGAGGTAACAAACATGAGAACCTCCTCCTTTTTTTGAAGTCGGTTAAAAACGAATCGTTTTGCTTACCAATGGTAGGTTTTTTATTGCCAAACTGGGCATAAAAATAATTTCGTAAGCAAATTTTACCTGTGATAGCTATTTCCATATGGGAGGGTCTGCTATGCAAAGCTTTGAGGTCTTTGCTTCATTATTAGTAAAGATATAAGAGTCTTAATTTAACCGATAACGGTCCGTAAATTATAGAAATCGGCCATAAATGAGTTAAAATTTATTCAAAAGTGTTTGTCTAGACCTGCTATCAAATAATTTTGCCTGTTATATGAAAAATCACCTTATGTGAATGCAGTATGGTATAATATATGGTTGTCGATAGGTCGATATCCGTGCGTGATGGAAGACTTCGCGGGCCGAGTGAAGCACAACCAATGGTTTTCCTTATACGTGCTTACGGCGTCTGTGGCTTGCATACATCTCGTCGTCGAGGAGTGTCTCAAGGTAAACTTCCACACGTGAAGGCAAAAACACATGAATATTTGCCTAACATCGATGAAACATCCCAAAGTAGTCATCATCTGATGATGATGACTACTTTGGGACTAGGGAATAGGCTGATGCCTATAATGTCCCACTGCTGAGCACAGGCCTCCCTCCTTTCACAAATGTGTGTGGGCGGGAATGGGCAGATACTTCACCACGCGTGCCCACTGCGGATCGATGAAGTTAGGCTAGTGGTCAACCTACTGTTTGGGTTTTCAAGTCATCTATGAGGCCTCTAACTAGCTTAACGACTATAACAATTAAGTGATAACCGGGACCAACGGCTTTACGTGCCTTCTGAAGCACGGAAATGCTCGATTTGAAATACCACTAGGCGGTCACCCATCCAGGTACCGACCTCGACAGTGGTAGCTTTACTTTGCCGATCGATTAAGAACGGCTAATTATGCTAAAGTCTATAAGCTTGAAAACTAGACCACTAGCCTGCCTCTACCGATCTGCAGTGGGCACGCGTGGTGGAGTATCTGCCCATTCCCTTTCACCTTCATTTGTGTGCAGGAGGCCTGTGCTCAGCAGTGGGACATTATAGGCTGATGATGATGCCTCGAGTGTTGCAAGCGGCCATATGGCTACGGTAACTGCTTACCATCAGTAATAGCCGGGCCATATTCTGTTAACCGACTGGTGTAAAAAAATGTAATTGTTTCAGGTTGAGACAATGTTGTTTTTCACTGCTAACTACGGGCGGAACGTGAGCCTCGCGGAGTTCGACGCGGCTCAACAACACTGCACATCAATGGTATGCTGACTATACTCAGTCTGAGGAGATACTTTGCCTCCTTATGTGTGTTTTACCGCTTGTACAGTCGAGGACATAAATATGTATACACTTAGTGAAATTTAACAACGGTTTCCTCTTAAACTACTAAAATAAATAAAAATAAATAAATATCCTGGGACATTCCTCACACACGGTCATCTGATCCCAAACTAAGCAAAGCTTGTACTATGGAAACCAGATAACTGATATAATACATATACTACTTTTTGTTTGTAAATACATACTTATTATACATAATTACACCCAGACTCAGGACATACAGACGTGTTCATGCACACAAATGCATGTCCTGTGTGGGAATCGAACCCACGACCTGCGGCGCTATAGGTTAAGACGCCACGTCTTAACCAACTGCGCCAGCTGGCCCGTCAAACTGATTGAAATTATGAGATATTATACAGGCAGAATCTTCTAATATATATTATTATGATTTGTGTAATATTTTAACACTTGAATGTAAAACGTGCGAGAAATACGCTTTTGAATTTCAAAAAGTGTATACATATTTATGTCCTCGACTGTACAATGGACAGTTTTTTGTAGAATTGTTTAAGCTGATGGCCACGGTCACCTTCCACCATCGCAACTCTCGCCATCGACGGGGAGTCCATCCTCACACATTGAAACCAGAAATGTTTCGAACTGTGCGGGCTCAAAGATTTCTTTCGCGGACAGCTTAGCGAAAGTAGTTGTTTTAAGGCTGAAAACAAGCGTACGGCCGGCCTGATAGTAAGCGGTTAACGTAGCTTATGGACGTTTGCAACACCAGGGGATAACTTGTGCGTTGCCGACCCTGCAGAAATCTCTTCACATCTTTTTTGAAGACCCCCATGCTGTACTCCCTTGGGTGCACTATTATGGGGAGCTCATTCCACAGTCTGAGCGTCCGCGGTAGTACGAAACCGCTTTGGTTCCAATTTGTGTTTCTAGTTAGCATTTAGTGATATTTTCATCACTTCACTTTCGCTAATGGCCCAAGCCTTTGTCATTGTTATTCATTATAGGTATTATTTGCAGATGTTGAAGTATTTGAATATAACATGGTTGAACAGCACCGCTCATGCGATCAGGATGTCTTTCAGGGACGTGGGAAAAGGGTGATTATTATATTTATTATTCTGACTAACACACTCACTTTCACATCACATTCTGTAACTACACTATTCTATTAATTAAACAAGTGTCAGGAAGTTTATCTATACTAATATAATAAAGAGTTTTTTTTATTGGTTTAAACGGGCGGTAACTACCAGTCGGATACGAAATATTCTTTCACTAATTAGGAAGCTACATTATCCCCGAGTATTATAGACTTTACTTCTTATCACGGGAACCGCGCGAGATAGTATGAAATAAACGGAAGATAATATTTCTGTAACTAATTTGTCGAATTTTAGAATTTCAGGACTGGAAAAGAAAGCCCCATTTTTTCTTCGATATTTTAATTGATTGACATTATGAAATCTCATTTGAATTTCAATAAAACAGTACTAACAAGATGTAAATCATTAACACTCACATATTGACAAACATTGCATCAATTTATTAATTTCTGTTGTATCCAATCGATGTAGGCAGTAACTCTTGTATGAACGTAAGGTGCATCCGCCCCGCAACCGTAAGCTCCATACGATATCACTCCGAGTAATACATTCTTGAATCCAGAGTCTGACTCGTAAGTGTTAGTATGTAGAGAACCGCCCGCATCGCCGGCGCATGGTCCTGCTGGACTCCATGGCCCCTCACTACATATAATCTTATCAGTCACAGCATTCCCATATGTCTCCGAACATTTCTCATTGCTAATAACTCTAACAAACGTATACATCATATTCTGATTGGTTACATTCCAATATGCAGTCATTCCATACCCAGCAACTAACGCTTCAGCGTTGCTAAAAGTATCATTGATAGATAATATTGGGAGGTTTATTGGGATTATGTGACTCACGTAATCGACCCAAGGTATCGTGATCACAGCTATATCGTCGCTGTAAGTTCTGCTGTTGTAATCTTCGTGCGTGATGACGTCACTGGTGGTGACTCTGACTCCTCCGTAGAACAGAGTTAGGGAATTGAAGACGACTTCGAATTGTACCGCTTGGTCGATACCATCGTTCCAGCAGTGGGCGGCTGTTAAAGATTTCGTGTTGGTTAGTAAAGACGATCCACATACCGAGGTTGCGTTGGAAGCTAGAGTTATCACCACACCGCCCATGTGACTACTCAGTCCATTTAGTCCATCGTAGCCACCAGAAATGCGTGAACTCCTCAAAGCTTCTGCATGTCTTAAACGTAGCGCCTGAGGTATACCGACAGCTTTGTGATATGGTCTAGTGAATTGTGAAGACACTAGGCCAATGAAGGCGACTGCAGAAAGTAATTTCATCATTATATTAATGATTCTGATGTATTGTCTCGATTGTCATGTATTTATTATCGCCTTATCTTGTTACGCACTTGTGATTGTAGTTTCAATTGAACACTTCAGAATCGTAGCTAATAATTCTCGTCGACTTTTATGGAGATATTTGTTAAATTTGGCTTTTTATTAGGGACTAACTTACCCGATCGACTTCGTTCACGCCCCTACCCTACCCTACATTTAAACTTTCCCTGGACATCCACAAATATTTCAAAACTAAAATTAGCCAAATCGGTCCAGCCGTTCTCGAGTTCGGTCCCCCATTCCGGGCCCTTTTTTTTCATTTCCAATATGTGTGGGCCAGCAATATTTATAACTATTCGAAATTTCAAATCAATAGCATCAGTAGTTGCTGAAATATAGCGCTGTGACCGACGGTCAGACGGACGGAGTGGCACCATAAGGGTTATTTTTTACCATTTTGGTTCGGAGCCCTAAAAAGGAGACTCATAGGATCGCTTATACGGACTGCCACCAAATTCCAAGAATCGTAATATCCCTAGTTATGTTACGAAAATACTAATATCAAAATTGTTACGTCGTCTTTATTCTGTTATTGTTGGTAATTTTGATAAAAGTAATTGTAATAAGATAATTAGAAGTAGGCTTGAGTAGCTTATTCATACTTTGATAAAATACAGCTAACAATATTATTAATGCGAAAGATTGTCTGTGTCACCACTCAGCTCCATTACGGCTGCACAGTTCCAAATGAAATTGTATATATAGTTTAGGTCCTAGAATAGTATAGGGTATTTTTCACCCTGGGAACTCGAAACCGCGAGAGCCAGTTGCTTCTAGCATAGAGTGATAGCGTAAACAGCATTACCTTGTGGAAGGTTTTCATATAGATGCATTCATAGATATATCGTACACTAGTGATTTACTATCAGAAATAATGTCGATATGACTTATAGTTATAGTTGGACCCAATTATATTTTTGTGCCTTTTGCGGTCGAGACCATGGGACTGTGGGGATCCGAAGCTCGCCGTTTTGCTCGCACCTTGTCATCAAAATTGATCGAGACCTCCGGAGACCAGCGGGCGGGGAGCTTTTTCCGCCAACGCGTCAGCTTGGCTATCCAAAGAGGAAACGCTGCCAGCCTTCTGGGAACCCTGCCGTTAATCGGAAGCAGCGGCAGGTTTGAGGAAATTTTCTATATATAGATTGTATTTTGTACATATTTGTTGTAAATAAAGATATGAATTCCTTGTCATTTGTTCTCATTATATGTATTTAGTCGTTCAAACTATGAGCACGCAATTCGTTTCAAGACAGCGTTGCACTTACGCGTACAGTATTACCCAACTGATATGGCGCGTCGTGAATCTTCGTTCGCACAGAAAAGAAAGTATGGCCCCGAAGATTAACTAAAGAATGCTTAAAACTTATAATCAAACTTAGATCACTACTATAAGGTTCATAATACACTGCAGCTGTTAGTTCCGTCTCACTCGCAAGTCACGCCCCTCAGCACCGCGCGCGCTAACATGGCGGCAGCTGCCGACCAATAGCGTTTCCCGCGCTTTGAAAATGTATCTTCTGCGCAGGTACATCGGTAAGCCATATTAGTTGGGTACTTCTGTACTGGTTGCTTTAATAAAACTAGGCTGAATACTTATATTATAAAGAAAAACTTAAACTGGCTTGTTACATTTTAGTAAAATCCAGGTTTTAAGATACGAGGCTCTCTTTTTACGTTAGAAAGTGACGGATATAAAAACCTGGGTTTTACTAGACTTGCCTTAAACCATCCTATTGTATTTATTTCTCAGATGGTACAACATATACGAGAAAAAGTGGGAGTTCTATGGTATCAGCAAACTCAGCCGCTTTATGCAGCTGGTCAGATTTCGTATGCAGGTAATTTAATTTCTTAAATAAAATTTTGATAATTTCATATACATTTAACAGGGTCATACTTATCAAAAATCTTTGAATGCAGTTTAACTTATTTAAAAAAATAAAGGTTTTTTTTATTACTAATTGGCTTGCGTTTCGCCACTGACCCGTCCGAAGGACAACGAAGAAGCCTAAGATGGAATAAGCTTACCCAAAAGAAGCCTATTCACTCTGGCCTTGAAAGTCCCTAGATTGTGAGAGTCGGGAAACAGACGCCGGAAGCAAGGTCCATTCCCTAAGTACTAACAATTTATTGTAGTACAGGTCGGTTAACTAAATCTGGCACGTTCAACACATTTACACGTCGCGCTTGTGTAGTGTCTGTGAATAAGCGCGCGGTGTGACGTCGCACTGCATGCGCATCATGACAAGTTTGTCCGTCTCTCTCGCGCGCGGTCAAGCTTATTAGTATGAAATAGACAGTTATTGGTGTGCTTTTGCTACTGTTCATAAATAAATATAATGTTATTTTTTTGCATTCGTTCGTTAGAATTGACTTACTGATTAGAAGCATTTTTAAGGCGATAGCTCAGTGGTATTGACGTCGGATACCGAGACGAAGGTCTCGGGTTCGAATCCTACAATGAGCTTGATCTGTCGGTGAAGGAAAACATCGTGAGGAAACCATATCAAGGTGGCCATGGCTAGCCCCCTCCAGTTAAATCTGTCGCCAAGCACCTATCGGTGTGTTCAAACAGCTGCACTTGAGAACCAGTTCCTTATAGGCTTTGTGTGCTTATCACCATCGGCCAATCAGGCCTATACACAGTAAAAAAAAGAAGAAGCTATAATGTAATAAAACATACTTTATCGTGTAAAGTAGTACCCAACTGATATGGTGCGTCGTGAATCTTCGTTCGTACAGAAAAGAAAGTATGGCCCCGAAGATTAACGAAAGAATGCCTAAAACTTACAATCAACCTTAGATCACTACTATAAGGTTCATAATACAGTGCAGCTGTTAGTTCCGTCTCACTCGCAAGTCACGCCCCTCCGCACGGCGCGCGCTAACATGGCGGCAGCTGCCGACCAATAGCGGTTTTCCACGCTTTGTGAATGTACAAAAAGTATCTTCGGCGCAGGTACATCGGTAAGCCATATCAGTTGGGTACTACTGTAATTGTATATGTGTGAGTATTGTGAACGTGCGAGCTTTAGTTAACCGGCATGTACGTGTGTTGTGTCCAGTACGCGCTGCGTTACTGCATCGAACAGTCAATGTTGATGTTTGTGACGTTGTGCGAGACGCCCTGCCTGTGCACGTACCAACTGCCCGAGAATTTCGAGTGGGATCCCACGGACTTGCTCAATTCGCCCTTCCGCTCGCCCACGATCACGCTCTTCTACTTCCACCTCATGATGAGCCCCGATGGACCTTATTACACCACCGATCCTAAGCAGTTTGAGGTACTTTGATGTTTATGGCTTTTTAAACCGAACCGGTATTAGTTTAGAATAGGTTAGATACACCTTGTTCATCAAATAGTACCTATAACATAGATCTAAATAGATAACGCTAGTCCCTCCATCCGTATGAAAACCAAGCGTGTAACTTTTTTTGTACTTACCATAATGTCACAAGATTGATTTAGTTAGGTTTTTAACGTGAAAGTTCTTGTAGTAGTGAAACGGCCAAGCCACATATTTTGACTACGGTGTGTATAGTTTGTGAAGTTAGGGCTTGTAGAGTAAGTGCACGTAGAGTTATAAGCTTGGGTCTACATGAGATCTGATAACTTTTTATACAGTGCGAGCCGTATGTCTTGGCAACATTTTACATTTAAATGTTTTTGGTGGGATCATCACTTACCATGCTGAGATTGCGGTCAAACACAGGCCAAAAGGACGTAAATGAACTGTTGTATTGTCGACTTATCCATCAGATAGTGATCCAACGTCTGTTCCGCGAAATGCTGTACCGGTGCCACTTCATACCGCAAGTGCATCCGATGATCATGACCGGCCTCGTGTTCGACAAGGAGCTGTTCCTCACTTCTATTGGTAAGTCACTTCAACTGACAACAGGAATCTTATGATGACTTGTATACTGGGTGGAGATTTCGAGATGGCATATTTTCGAAACCTATGTCCGGTTAGTCATGCTGAACAACTTCTACTATGGGACCAACACTGAAATCTCAAAAAAAAAATTACTTTTCATACATTATGATCGAGCAAGGTTGACATTTAGTATGGAAAGTAATTTTTTTTTTTGAGAATTCACCATTAGTGCCATAGTAAAAGTTGTTCAGCATGACTAACCCAACATAGGTTTTGAAAATATCCCATCTCGAAATCTCCACCTGTTATAACGCTAGTGTCGCTAATAGGTAATGCGGTGAGGTTCTTGTCGATATCGGGTAGTAGTGTTTAAAAAATAAATCCAAGGGCCAGTTGGCGCAGATGCTTAAGACTCCACCTATCGCGTCGCTGGTCGTGGGTTCGATTCCCGCACAGGACATGCATTTGTGTGCATGAACATGTCTGTACGTCCTGAGTCTGGGTGTAATTATGTATTATGTATTTACAAACAAAAAGTAGTATATGCGGTATATCAGTTATCTGGTTTCCATAGTACAAGCCCTGCTTAGTTTGGGATCAGATGACCGTGTGTGAGGAATGTCCCAGGATATTTATTTTTATTTATTTACTAGCTGTCCCCCGCGGTTTCACCCGCATTCCCGGGATAAAAAGTAGCCTATGTCCTTCTCCATACCATAGGCTATATGCATGCCAAATTTCATCGCGATCGGTTCAGCGGTTTAAGCGGGAAAGCGTAACAGACAGACAGACAGAGTTACTTTCGCATTTATAATATTAGTTAGGATTTAATATAATATGTAAATGCGAAAGCGAGTTTATTTGTTACCTCTTGACTTTACACCTCAGAGGCACAACCATTCATGATGTAATTTGGCACGCGGGTAGATTATAACCTGGAGTTACATGTAGGATACCATACACATGCATTAGTGACCGAACCGTGCATTAGTGCATTAGAGTATTAGAGTTTGACTATTCATAAGTGCCTGTGAAGGCCTATTTGAATGAATAAATTATTTTATTTCATTTCATTTCATGTGATGTGTAATGTAAGGCGAATAGTGTGGACGGTACACGAGCTCAAAAACCCAAGGAAACCGAAAATTGGTGCTTTTTGCAGGTCTTATGGAACCAAACGTGGTTGACTTCAGGGACAGGCTGCTGGTGGCCTATAGGAAGGCGATAGTGCCACTCCTCGCCTACATGAGGCAGTATGAGTGCTACACGGATATATACATGCTGGATATTGAGGAATATGTCGAGTGAGTTGCATTTTAAGTCAGCAGTAAAACACTTATTTAACCACAAGCTCAACACGGTATGTTAAATGGCCTAAAGTGTCCAAAAAAAAAAACCAGCGCGCTATATTTGTTACAGTATTACCCAACTGATATGGCGCGTCGTTAATCTTCATTCGCACAGAAAAGAAAGTATGGCCCCGAAGATTAACGAATGAATGCTTAAAACTTACAATCAACCTTAGATCACTACTATAAGGTTCATAATACACTGCAGCTGTTGGTACCGTCTCACTCGCAAGTAACTAACATGGCGGCAGCTGCCGACCAATAGCGGTTTCCCGCGCTTTGAAAATGTATCTTCTGCGCAGGTACATCGGTAAGCCATATCAGTTGGGTACTACTGTAACGTTCTCATAGTGTGGTTGATGACTATCAAAAAATCTACGTAAAAAATATGATTGTTTTTTTCCTCGCAAGTGCGTTGAAAAATTTCGTATTATTGATCATTACAGTCTGGGCTCCCTTATTGCGTTTGCCTACGGCTCACGATCACTATAACAATGTACTATTACGCAGGACCTTCAGACTAGAGAAGCATTCAGCGTCGGAGACCAGGGAAGAGATACAGATGCACTATGACGCCAAACAGGACCTGATATGGAGACTGCCCCAATATATCAACATTGGGCCTTTTGCGATCAATGTCGACACTCTTAAGGTATAGAATATTTTTACTATGTCGTGGTCAGTGATGATGTCACCGAAGGTGGTAAGCACACAAAGCTAAGAAGGAAACTGGCTCTCAAGTACAACTGTCGGTACTCACCGTCAGGTGCTTGGCGACAGTAAGTCGGTAAACAAATACGGCCCGCCTGACGGTAAGCGATTACCATAGCCATATGGAAGCTTGCAACACGAGCCGATTGTAAAGGCGATGATATCTCAGTGTTAGTGACATCGGATGCCAAGACGAAGGTCCCAGGTTCGAATCCTACAATAAGCTTGAGCTTTCGGTGAAGTAAAACATCGTGAGAAAACACAAAACCGACCTGGCTGGCTACCAACCTCAAGTTGAAAATCTATTGCCTGTCACCTATCTGTGTGTACCGATAGCTGTACTTAGAGCCAGTTACTTTCAAGGTTTTGTGTGCTTACCACCTTCGGCTACAAAACCACTTACCATGGTGAGATTGCGGTCAAGGACAGGCCTATCAAAAGAAAAAAAAAATGTAAGTTATCACACACGCGTTACCGACCTTCACCCCTCCACAATGAGCTCTGGCGCCCTTACTCACGCGCAGGAACACAACATAAAGTTATTCAGTTGCGGTATTCTGAAGATGGAGGTACTTTCCCCAGTCGAGCTGCTCTTTGAGCGAATAAACGCTACGCTCTACCCCTCTCAATAAAACACCAAAAGGTTTTTTTTTCAGCAATTGCTAGTAACTAAAAGATCAGATATAATACGAGCTCTGCTATTAATGTGGGCGGAGGAGGTTAAGATAGTGGTGGAAGACGTGATCCAAGCGTACAAGTCCATCATGAGGAAACTGGGGGAGAAGCCAAACACCATAGAGCATGTGTTTGAGATCAGGGAGTGGATGGAGTCCATACCCTTCGCCTTGAAGACGCAGGAGGAAATTATGAGGAAGGTTCATACGGTGAGTTGTGTTGATGTAGAAGTTAAGACTGCAATAGATGGCGCCACAGCATATCTGCTCGATTACGAAGATGACGATTTGGTCTTGGACGATTCATCTATCCTTCTCAACTTTCTCAGTCTGGGTGTAATTATGTATATTAAGTATGTATTTACAAACAAAAAGTAGTATTGTGTTATATCAGTTATCTGGTTTCCATAGTACAAGCTCTGCTTAGTTTGGGATCAGATGCCGTGTGTAAGGAATGTGCCAGAACAAGAAAAGAATAACCTTACTCCTCTATATATTCCACCCTAAATATATATAAATATTTCTATTGAAATAGGCCTTTCGAAAGGGAAATATAAATGGATATACTTAGGTTGTTATTATTAGACACGCAATATTGAACATTTAATCTTCTCTGTCGTTTCGCTCTTGGCAGAGCGGTCGTGGTCACGTTGAGGCGTCCACATCGGTGATAGAGGCGGACACGGCTCTCCGCACGATCTCCCGCCATCTCTCTCTGTTGGCAGACTGTCTGGTGCAGTCAGATACGCGGTTTCCCACTGCAGATTTTACTTGGTCAGACCAGCGCATAGGTGACCTGCCGCGTGATCTGGTTCCCTCCACTTTTCCTTGTATGACCAGCAGTTCAATGGAGTCGTTATCCCGCCTAGAAACATGCCCAAAGTACTGCAGTATGCGCGACTGTACTACGGCCGATAAACGCTGCGTGATGCCTAGCTCCTGGAGTATGGACACGTTGGTCCGAAATTCCGTCCACGATATCCCCAGCATCTTCCTCCAGCACCACATCTCTAGAGCATCTATCTTCCCCTTTTCCAACTCGCGCACCGTCCACGTCTCTGCCCCGTAAAGAAAAATGGGGAATACAAGTGTTCGCACGAGCCTGACTTTGGTGGCTTTGGTAATGTTGCGATTCCTCCACACTTTCCTCAACTTCTCCATCGCAGTTCTGGTTATGGCCATGCGTCGTTTTACTTCATCTACGCAACCGCCGTTGTTTGAGATTAAAGCCCCGAGGTATACGTAGGACTGGACCACGTCGCAGTTCGCAATCTGTGTCACTTCGGGCGAATTGTCATTGACGCGATCCACGATCATAATCTTGGTCTTAGATCGGTTTATCTTCAACCCAAACGTAAGGCAACATTTAATATCTTTACATTATAGTAATTTTTCATTGATATTCTGAAACGGCAAAATACGTTCTGAAATTTGTTGTACAGCAAACCAAGATCAAAATAAATGGTGTTTTATTTTCGACGTAAGAAGATTAAACCTGTCATTATTTGTAGGACTACGAGGTGCTGGACACATTTTTCACACCGCTAGAGAATGATGATTTCAGAGCGCTGTGGGAGGCCATTGGTTGGCCATTGAATATCACGAAACAGGTAAGTTGTACTATTTCACACCGTGTCAAGGGACGAAACAGTTAAAAAAGAAAACGGGTGTAATAAATGGGCTTGCATTTGGCCCCGAGCTTCATCGTTCATGGATGACGAAGCTTAATACGAAGCTTGCTTGCCTAAAAGAAGCCTGTTTATTCCGGACTTTTTTTTTTTTATTGGTTTAAACTACTTACTACATATTATTAGACCCTAGATTATTAGACGCCAGAAGCAAGTATCTCGTGGCACTCAATAGCATAGAATTGAGACCAGGCACGAAATTTCCGTATTTTGAAAAGCACGTAAAAGCTTTTGGTGATATCCCGGTTACAGCTCCGTTAACTATAGCTGGCACGTTCAACACATTTACACGTCGCGCTTGTGTAGTGTCTGTGAATAAGCGCGCGGCGTCACGTCGCACTGCATACGCATCGCGACAAGTCTGTCCGTCTCTCTCGCGCGCGGTCAAACTTATGAGTATGAAGGAGACTGTTATTGTTTTGCTTTTGCTGCGAGTGGTATTTTTTGCATTCGTCCGTTAGAATTGACTGACTGATTAGAAGCAATAATGTAAAAAAAAACATTGTTAAGAGTTTACACTACCCCAGCTCAAATCCAAGTTTTGCCCCCGCTACACGGCCCGGCCGTGCAGCCTCCGCATCGCGCAGTCGCAACTATCTCACTCGCACGAGTTCATCACGCGGCAGCGCAGGAGTCACGACGCACGACTCACGAGTCGTCCGTACGATAGGGTAAATACATCATTATTTGACCCAAGTATGGAAATAAATAAAACGATTGTAGAAAATTACTAAAGTGCCGCACGATAGGGTAAATACACCATTATTTGACATCTTGTAACTAGGTATGGAAATAAAATCAAAAATCAAAAAGTATTTATTCAATTTAGGCCCTAATGAGGCACTCATGGACGTAAACTTACTCTACACCGGTTCCAAATACAACTTGAACTGAGAAAGACTCCGGCAAGAAACTCGGCAAGCTTTTTATTTTAAATGTATACTTAGAAGTATTATAATTTACAAACGATATATTATTATATAACAATAGCCTGCGAAGCGAACAATTCATTCAAATGCATTCTCGTCATCTACAAATTCAGAAACTTTATAGTACCCTTTCTTGCATAATTTATGTTTAAATATCTTTTTAAATGTATGTATAGGTAGCTTTTGGTTATTTTATGGGTACTATATTATAGAAACGTATACATTGCTCCTTGAAAGAGTTTAGGACTTTGCTTAGTTGATTTAAAGGTACAGCAAGTTTGTTCTTATTTCCATTGTTCAAAATTAAAAAAATTAAATTATTGTAGAAAAGTACTAAAGCGCCATATGATAGGGTAAATATACAGTTATTGTATAACTAGTAGGTATGGAAATAAAATTAAAATTTAATTTCAATTCTAATTCAATTAATATTGTAGACAAGTACCAATGCATATTATTTTTTTACCTAAAGAAGACATTATTTTTAATCGACTTCAATAAAAGGAGATGATCTATTCGACACGCATGTACGTAATATTAGTATAATTATTATTCACATAATTCTGCAATATATTTGTGTTATAGGAGCGTTTACTCCAGAGACCATCGGTGATGACGTCAATGCAAGCAATGCCGTTTTTGTTTGTGTTCCGTTGGTTTTTGCATTCTGTAACAAAATAGGCTTTACTTTAGGTGTACTACTATAATAATATGTGACCGTGGCCAATTACTGGGACAACTACTCTAATATTAGGGGTTAAAGTATGAAATCGCCGACATGTACTGAAAAATTGAATTAGTTAGTTTTTTTAAATTTAACTTATTTATTTAATCAAAATAATTGCCATTATTATCTATACATTGTTGCCATCTAATAGGAAGGTCATTTATGCCTTTGATATAACTCTGGTGATCTAAATTCTACAAACTGTGTGAAAGCATTTTGTTTGTACTGCCTCCTGAGAAGAAAACTAAATTACGCAAAAACACGGATGACGAATTTCTAATTGCAGTCCCTGAAGGGTTAAAACGGGTTCTCATGCTGTATGAGGTCTCGCGTTATCATGGAGCAATAATGGTGAAGATCGATTCATGAGTCGGGGCTATTTCACTGCTAGTTTTGCTATCATTGTTCGGAGTTCGGCACAGTAGACATCTGCTATTATTGCTTGACCAGATCGGAGAAAGCTATAGTTAATAACACCATTCTAAGACCACCAAACAGTTACCATTACCTTTTTATTGGTAAGCTTTGCTTTAGGACACTGTTGCGGCGTTAGACCTGGGGTCAGCCATTACATTTTTCGCTAACGATTATCGCAAAAAATCCACTTTTCATCTCATGTCACAACTCACAATTGGATCCAATATTCCTTCATTTCTGTATCGATTCAACAAGGCAACACAAGTTTCAACACGCGTTTCTTTCTACAGATCAGACAAATCATGAGGCACCCATTTTTCATATTTTTTTATTTTATTGATTTGACGCAAATGAGTCAATATTGTTGGTCAATAAGGTAACGTTAAACCATGCCGCTAATTCCTGGGTAGTTTGGCTCGGATCAGCTTCCACCATCTCTTTCAATTCATTGTTATTCCTGTGTGGGCGGTCTTCCACGTGGTTCGTTCTTCAAATCAAAGTGTCCATCACGAAAGCGTTTAAACCAAAATCGCACGGTACGTTCATTAGCAGTCCCCTCTCTAAACGTAACATTGATATTGCGAGCTGTTTCTGCCGCGTTAGTTCCGCATCGGAGCTCGTATTCAAAAATCACTCGAATTTTTGAAGTATCAGAAAGTCGATAATCAAATGTTGCACATTAAAAAAAATCTTGTCTAAGCTCAATAAAAAACAACTGAAAGTCAATAATCGAAAGTTGCGCATTTTTTAAAAGGAGGACCATGGAGGTTCTATGTCAATTCGAAGTACCTATTACAATAAAACGGCAGTTTCATACTTTAACCCCTATTATTTAGAGGTAGGTAGGTAAGTATGTATGTACCTATGAAACAGAGAAGCGAATTCCCCGCGGTTTCCCCGTTCGAGCGCCGGAGCGCGACTGAATCTGTGCGGCGGCGCTTCGTGCCACTCGCAATATTTGGGAATTTAATTTCTAACAATTTAAAAAAAAACATGATTTTAAATTCAAATCATATAGTACACGTATTGTACTAACTACAGTTTATATAAAAAGTTTCATTAGTATAGGTAAAGGAGAGTTCGGGTTGCACCGTCGTCGAGAGCGGATGTGTCCCGAGACATGTGCTCAGCCTCAGCCCAGCGCCGCGCTATAGGGGCTCTCGTTGTTTTTTTTTTTTTTTGCTAAGTTTGCACTCGATGCATAGATTCGTGCGCATGTCCATCGAGTTTTGTGTGTGTATGTGAGCGTGCATGCGGGATCGTCACCAATGAAGCAGACTTGGTGAGATCGTTCCTTATTACTTTTTCGTATATAGATAAATATTGCCTAAAAAGCACCTGAGACGACGGGATAGATATCAGAACCATTATGCGTGCCTCTGACATTAGTAGCTACATAAGCTAAAACGTTCTCCTCTGACTGCTACTCTCGAGTTGAAGGCCCCGGGTGGTTGTCCTTTGGAGCTGGTTGCCTTTGGGCCTGGTGTTTATGGGCGATGGTGGCTTGCGCCGACCGCTGGGTGGTCTAGGTAGAAAGTCCACCCTGAAGGCTGACAGGTAGCCTTCTGACATATCGATGTAATCTTGAATTGGCCGCCTACTTGTGTAGTATGTACAGTATATAATTTGTTTATCGTATAGAATTTATAAGGTATGAGTTTTGTTAGAGAAGGAATATGTTGCCACTTGCTTCAGGAAATCCTTGCTTATCCCTTCGGAAGCATTGGAAACGTGAACATAGTGCTTGTGTAAACTTTGTGCGGGATATTCATTGATAAGGGACAAACAGTTTATCCGTTAGAGTATTATCACGTAAAACACGACACAATATTTTAACTTTTAAATTGATGCATTGGTTCATTCTAGCATAAGTAACAATACCAGAACTTATTCCGCTTACATCCTTACCATATATAATAATATAGTATATAATATAATATATACTTATATCCTACTAATATTATAGTTTGTGAGTATAGATGTATGTTTGTTGCTCTTGCACGCGGAAGATGCTGAACGGATTTGGATGAGGCTTGGCCCACGGATGAAATGTGTTCTGCATTAACACATGGGATAATTTTTGTCCCGGGAAAGCATGGGATCCCTCGGGAACGCGGGTGAGACCGCGCGGGACAGCTAGTATATACTCGTATATAAAATTATAAACGCGAAAATCTGTACCTACGTATGGATGCTTGTTACTCTTTCGCGCAAGGACTGCTGAACGGATTCGGGTGAGGTTTGGCGCATGGATGGAATTGGTTGCGATGCGATCCCTCGGGAGTGCGGATGAAACCGTGCGGGACAGCTAGTCTCTTATAAAGTAACTACGTTTCGGTGAAGGACAACATTCGACTTAAAATTACGACAGAAAACAAGTATTAAAACTTGACAGCACAAAAATTAATCCCAATCCAACAAAGTATTAAGTTTATTTACTACACAAATGCTCTCTAGCAGATCGCTTAAGCTCTCCCATCTGGCGTCCATTCAGTTGCCTAATAACTTAACTTTTGTAACACAAAAAAGCTCACGAACACCACAAAAATATCACCACTCAAACAAAATAATATTTATTAGGTACTTGACACTGCATCGGGGAATGACAAAAACACGTGCAATAAGCAACTGACTCAAAGCAAAAAACGTTCAATACAGCCGTAAACCTTCCAAATAGTTGAAATAAAAAAAGGTCAAAGGGGCTGCTGGGGTATTAGTGCGAGTCCCAAAATATGTTCTTCCAATATTTTACAAGTTACTCTATAAAATAATACATACTTGCCTAACTGTTAGTTAAATCCACTAAAAAGGTTTAATCGCTCAGTTTTATTTCAGTTTAGTCTATAAGCTCTTTCCTACAGGCAAGTAAAAGCTCATAGCGTGTGGCTAACTGGCTACCACCCGATTGCAAGATGGAGCATCTGAAGACATAGAGCTGATACAAAATCAGGATATAAGATAGTTCAACCTTCCGTATTTAGTAACCTGGCCTGTATGGGAAACAACAACAACTCAAGAAAAAACCACAAGTACCACTATAAAATGTCCCGATGACACTTTTGAGCAAAAACGCAACATCTAATGCACGCATGCATATATCAATAAAAATCATAAACATGGAATGTAACTAGGAAAAAATAGTATACCTGGAAAAATAGCAATGACAAGGGCTTTACTGAAGGGCTTAGAATCTTAGATTAAGATTGTAAAACCGCGGATTCACGGTTCTTACTGGAGTAGCGAGCCTCTCATAGTAACCAGCGCCCAACAAGAACAAAGAACTAACCTCATTTTATCAGTAGGTACATATACCCAATGAAACCTCCAAGTCAGCGTCAAGACATTTATAGAAGTATCCAGTCTAATAACGAAAATCGATCTCAATACTCAGGAAAAATAATACTAGAGAGAGACACACGCTACAGCACTGAAATATGGCAAAATGTTTACACTATATTATGCAACACAAATCCTGACAACGTGATATGGAAGGAGTAAGATACGGCACTCGAATGCACACACAGTTTTGGCAAACCGAAAACAAAATCATCCCAACGGGATCATATAGGCCATTTCAACAACCCCATTCATAATCATTTATCCCAGAAGAATATCTATATATAGAAGAATATCTAATAATAACGTATCAATTTACTGACCGTAAATAAGAATGGTGGCAAATCAATCCCATTAAACTCAATCAAGAAACAAGAATCCAATAGGACAGAAGAAGAATCCAAGAAGAATAATTTTACAACAAAGCACCTCAAATGGACAACAACAATTCATTAAATATATATCAAGGCATGAAACTCATGGGAAAGGTGATGGTATCCGGAAATGGGGCTCACTGATGGGACGGGCGTCCCATAACCACATAGGCAAATATGTCACAGGAACAGCTATTCAAATAATTAATTCTGACATTCAAATGTAAGAAACTTGAAAAGAGAGGACACTACCCCAAACTTATGTAAACCACAAATCAAAAAGGCAAATATACGCAGAGGAAATGAAGGCCCATCAGGTTATCTACTCCGGATTTAAGAAAGGATATTGCGGAGGTAAGGCTTAATGTAGTAAATGGAACAGCACTGCAAAAAAACTATTCAAAGCATCATTATCGCACTCCCAGAAGAAATAGCCGGCATGGACCGAAAAACCATACGCTCTTTCAACGGGATGGCATCAATCAGTAACCAGGTAAAATTTGTGACATTTCACTTGTTACGTAACACAAATCTACGCTCTAGTTTCTGACATTGAAGAAATATCTGGACTGTTGATATCTCAGTACTTAAAAGATATAATACATAATAAGGAAATCATCATCTGCCTTAAATTATTAATAAAATGCTCATCCATGATCAGATTAAAATCATGGAACTTCATACACCCAGGAAACCAAAAAATACTTTCGAGAACACAAAAGATATGTCCTGGATGTTTCTCATCCCATTAACCAAGATACTTAAGTTTCCAAGCACACATCTGATAGACTACAGTCACAGATTACTGAATAGTTACTACTACAGTCCTATATATTACGGCCACGTTACGTACGGCCCTACAGTACACCAAAATCGAAATTGCTGCTCCTTGCTGAATGTTGTGCCTGAGGAAACCAAATTGACTCTAGAATAATAACGCAGAACAAGAAATATCGAAGCACATACCGAAGCTGAAATGAACAAGGAGCCTCTCAACCACAGAAGCTATACCCATACATGGAGGAGGTTAATTTAATGAACAACAGAGATATAACAAAATCCAACCCAGGAACAAAAAATCAAAATAAGAAAGAAGACAATAAAACCCCAGCACTCAACATACATCAACGCTCATCCCTCTCTATGATACCCGTCTTCCCACTTTCCAATATTGGCTATAGGCTGAACAGTCGGTCGATTGTGGTCAGCTGGCTGCGGTTGGCTGGCCGTCCTCTCCCATCCCAGAGCGTGTCACTCCTATATACCACGCACCCCTTGGTTTATCCATGGTTACTCCGATATAACTATTCAGGTACCAGTCATTATAAACTAAGTTAGTTGCATGGTGGTTGATGCTTGAATGGTTGTATAGGACATGGGTCGGTCGTTGTACTGGCTGAGGGTAGTGCTAATCATCATCATCATCATCATCAAAGTTTCATTAGTATAGGTAAAGTATTAATTGACTAATGCGGTTTTCTTGTAAAATTCAGAGGGAAGTTTGTGATTTTTTTCTATCGAGAAAATGTTTAGGAATCGTGTTTTCACATCATATACGACTCAGTATATATTCTCAACTTTACTATATATTTTTTTCAAAATTATTGATTCAATACTTTTATTGATATGGAGGATCAAACGTGAGAGGTGGAGCAGTTTTGAGGTGGGGTAAGGCCTTAATGAAATTGCATAAGTGTCAGTACTGTGAACGTGCCAGATTTAGTTAACCGACTTGCATCACTTATTTGTGATAGTCGTTAAGCTAGTTAGAGGCCTCCTAGGCGGCTTGAAAAGCTCCAACAGTAGGTTGACTACTCGTTGAGCCTACCGAGCACCGATCTGCAGTTGGCATGCGTGGTCGAGTATCTGCCCATTCCCTTTCACTATCATTTGTGAAAGGCCTTTGCTCAGCTGTGGTACATTATAGGGTGATGATTGATATGATGATTATAGAATGTGAGGTAAGTGTTGATGTGAATGTGCCGTGACCAGGCGGTAGTGACGGGCGACTTCCTGGAGGAGGAGCAGGAGAAGTTCTGGAAGCTGCACCAGCAGGACGAGCAGACGCTCAACGATAGGATCGACATGTTCACCGCGCAGTGCATGGCGCTCACCTTGCAGAACGACTTCTCTAAGGTATTTTTATTGTTTACGCCGATTAAATATAAAAATAGATTTCTAAAATAATTAAATAGAATACTAAGCAAATATTACTCACGTTTCCGAACGCATAAGAAAGAACCAATCCCAACCCTTTCACTCACTCAATCACTCATTCACTCGAACCATTCATATCCTGTACCGCCTACGCACTCTCTCGCGACACCTCAAATAATACGCACCAAAAAGTATCTCCCGCGCACTCGCCATATTGGCTAGAGTTACCGGCGCCGGTTCGCGAACGCAAAACACCAGCTGAAGACCTTGGAGGAAGAGAATCAGAAACCAGCGACCAACGCAGACATCGAAGGAACGCTAACTCGAGGTACTCCCTTAATCTATCCTCTTTTCCTACAGTTATCCTAATATTATAAATGCGAAAGTGTTTGTTTGTTTGTTACGCCTTCACGCCTCAACTACTCAACGGATCATCATGAAATTTGGCATGCAGCCTATGGTATGGAAAAGGACATAGGCTACTTTTTATCCCGGGAACGCGGGTGAAACCGCGGGGGACCGCTAGTTGACACATAAATTAAAATAGTGGTAAAAAATACGTATTTAAGTAGTGACGGGCCAGTTGGCGTAGTTGGTTAAGATTCCACCTATCGCGCCGCAGGTCGTGGGTTCGATTCCCACACAGGAAATGCATTTATGTGCATGAAAATGTCTGTATGTCCTAGATTTGGCTGTAATTATGTATATTAAGTATGTATCTACAAACAAAAAGTAGTAGGGTAGAGGCACCAATAAATGAACGTTTAAGCGTTTTTTCCATCTTTAAATAGCTATAACTCGGTCATTTCATGACATAGGCGCTTGTTGTTTTTTCAATAATACCTTAAATCCTTATTAATTGAAGGATTAAAGTAATTATATCCTACATCTTCATATATTTTTTAAAAAATTGAAAATGTAAGAAAATTTAGGTTTTATCCCTATAGTTGAACACTGAGCCCTAATTATGAACGTTTTGTACCCAAACGTTGAACTAACATTTGAATAGGAGTAGGTTCCATAGTAGTTCGTTCATTTAATGGATTAATGAACCATAAAATGAACGAATAATATTCTAATTGAATATTATTCGTTCAGCTTGAGGCAAATATACCCAAAGGTTGCACGAATAAAATGTGAACCGTTCAAATTTCGACCACCGATCTTAATGGTGATTCTATAGGAAAGTTAGGTTTAAAATAATCAAAAACTCTAAAATAATTTGTTCAACTTTTGGTAACTAAGTTCATAAATTTTATAAAATTCATTTGAGTATTTTTGTTTTGGTGTTTAATCGTTAACTTATAGGTTTTAATGGGTATAAAAATTAGACCTTTTCCATTAGTTGAACGCCGTTCATCTATTGGATCAAGTGAACAAAATTTAATCCATTACTTGAACAGTAAATTTCTCTAAAAAACGGTAAATAATGTAATAATATATATTAAGTTATTGAAAGCAGAATATATCAAGATTTTATTCCAACCAAAATTGCTCTAATATGACATTAATTCTTTCTATACGCTGACAATGTTCTTAAATTTCGAGGGACTTACCGTTATAAGGTTTCCATATAAAACCGATTTTTGGCGGGTAACGTAACACATAAAAATTCACCGCAAGCGTGTCTGGGCTGTCATTGTCAATGTTGTTAAGGAATATGGAAGAAAAAATATTGCCTTATAGGGAAAAAAATATTTCAATCATGTAAATTTAGGGATTATATTATATTTTTTTAATTTTCGGTCGATCGTTCATCTATTGGGGGTCGGTCATCTTTTGGTGCCACTACCCTATATGTATTATATCAGTTATCTGGTTTCCATTGTACAAGCTCTGCTTAGTTTGGGATCAGATGAGGATATATTTATTTCGTTTTGTATTGTATCAACAACGTATCTACTTGATAAAACTCTAACAATGATGCTGATTCTGTTGTAAATTGCACTAAACGAACTTTAATCACATCTCATCTCTTTCTTACAAACATTATTGAAAAAGGATAGTACATATATAGCTGTCAAATTAGCCGCTTTCATTAGCGGGTGGACGTAACCAATTTTTATGGCGGCTAAATTTATGTTGAAAACAAGCATTGGACTAATTTGACAGGACTAAATCTTACATCCTTTTCAGATGTGCGTTGTTAGAAAGAGATATAGTGAGACTAAAATAAGTTTAGTTGTATACAACAAAACTTTGATGGTGAAGTTTTGTTGTATACAATCACCATTGACTGACACAGCAAAACGCCTGCGACTGTGAACGTAGATTTGAAATTTTGTATTTGTATTTGCGGTTGTGCGATATGCCTATCCACAGCCATGGCTAGACCTTTTTGTCTCTGCTTTTATTACTTTTTTTTTCTTTTGTTTTATTATGTTATTTTTAAGTTAAGAGACAAATAAACGTTCATTTATTTATTATTTTGACAAAATTTTCCCTGAGAAGAATTTAGGCGATGATAGCTCAGAGGTATTGTCGTCGGATGCCGAGACAAGCGTCCCGGGTTCGAATCCAATAATGAGTGAGCTTTCGGTGAAGGAAAACATGAGTAAACCATAGAACGGTGGTATACTTTGTAGTACCCATCTGGCTTGCAAACCCAAGAGTTTATTATACTTTAGAAACGTAAAAATGTCGTCCATATAGGTGCATGAAGTTGCCAACGATATCAAAAAAGCGTGGAAAGGTATGAAGGACTCCCAAGAATGGGGCAGGGTCCTTAACCAGCGGCAGAAACTGTTCGGGCAGCCGGTCGTGATCTTTGGGGATTTGAACCGGCTCGTCAAGGAGTTCGAGCCGTATAGAAACCTCTGGGTCACTGCGTCTGGTGAGTATCTTTCAATAGCAATTTGAGAGATGTCCTTATAACCAGGATGGCCAAATTTTTGACCTATGAGATTTTTTGTGTTAAAAAATATTTGATGCGGTCGACTGCAAACTAAAGTTGTCACCTTCATACTAATAAGCTTGACTGCGAGCGAGAGAGACGGACAGACTTTTCATGATGCGTATGCAGTGTGACGTCACGCCAAGCGCTTATTCACAGATACTACAAGCGCGACGTGTCAATGTATTGAACGTTAGCATTAATTAACTGACCTACCATCTACCAGTTTCTTCCAAAATCATGAAAAGCGTGTTCGTTGTAGACTTCTTGAAGTCCCGCGAGGTGTGGTTTGACAACCCACTGATGTACGTGGACGCGGATGCCATAGAGCCCATGGTGAACGAGTTCTACAAGACCATCCACAAGTGCGTGCGCACCTTCGCAGACCTGCCCAAGGTGCAACACGTCGCCAACACCATCAGGGTCAGTTACAAACATCGCATTCATCATCCAACTCCTATATTCAACATGTCTCCCCATTTTCTGTTATAGGTGCAGGTTCCAAATTGAAGTGTTTTCATCTTGACTCAAAATGTTTGTTAAAAAACAAAGCTTTGATTGACGTTCTACAAATACAGTCCATAATTTGTAAGATTCTCGATTACTGTAGATAGCGACATTGATTCGGTTTTCTGTTGGTGGATCTGGTGGCCATATCATTACTAACAATGGAGAGATTGTTGACAAATCCCGTATAAGACACGCGTTATGCACCATAAAAATAATTTGAAGTTGTTTTCTAGGATGATATAGACGAGTTCAGGCCGCTCATACCAATATTGCAAGCGGTGAGGAACCCCGGCATGAAGGAGCGCCACTGGAATGAATTCATGGAGAGATCTGGTAAAACACTACTTATATTTCTATGTCACGCTGATTTTACATGATTTTTTGTATACCGGGAAACGGAGTTTAAATACAGTGTGTTGTTGTTTCAGGTATAACGGTGACAATGAACGAGAAGCAAACATTCCAGATGTGCCTGAAGCAAGGCATGGTGGCGCACGGCGAGCTGATCGCGGACATCGGCGAGCTGGCCAGCAAGGAGTACGTGATCGAGCAGACCCTCGACAAGATGCAGGCCGAGTGGGCCACCAAGCTCATGGAGATGTCGCCCTACAAGACCACAGGTTTTTACCAGCTTTATGGTCGGCAAAGTTAAGCTACCACCGGTGAGCGGTGAGGCCGGTACCTGGATGGGTGACCGCCTATTGGTATTGTAACTCGAGCGTTTTCCGTACTTCGTAAGGCACGTAAAGCCGTTGGTCCGGACATTAATTAATTGTGACAGTCGTTAAGCTAGTTGGAGGCCTCCTATGCGGGTTGTAAATTCCAACAGTAGGTTGACCACTAGCCTATCTCCACCGATCCGCAGTGGGCACGCGTGGTTGAGTATCTGTCCATCCCTGCCCTCCCTCGTTTATATGCAGGAGGCCTGTGCTCAGCAGTAGGACATTACAGGCTGATGATGATGATGATGAAGGGTGTGAAGAGATTTATTAAGTCGCCGCACGAGTGATGTCCCTGATCTTGTGGAGCGTTAATAGGCTACTTATTTGCCACCATAGGGTATGTTATTTTAAAGGATTGTGGCAAAAGCAGAAGTTCAAGGCTATTGTTGGACTCGATCCCACACCACTGAGTAGTAAGACATCTTAAAACTTGTATAATTTCACAGGAACATACATAATGAAGATAGCAGATGAAACCCTCCAGTTATTGGACGAACATTTGCTCAGCACACAGCAACTAGGCTTCAGCCCGTTTAAAGCGGCCTTCGAGCTTAGGATACAAGAGTGGGACGACAAGCTGCGACTCACGCAGAAGGTAGTGGACGAGTGGATCGAGGCTCAGAAGTAAGATCACTCTTGAAGGTTGAAAGTACTGGCCAAAGACGATGAGAAGGTCCCGGGTTCGAAACTTCGAATCCTACAATACTAAAGCTTGCAGTGAAGGAAAACATCGTGAGGAAACTATAGCACGGTGGTAGGGTACTTTGTAGTACCAACTGGCTGGCTGCCATCCTCAAGTTGAAAATCTGTCGTCAAGCACCTGTCGGTAGTAGGGTACTTTGTAGTACCCACCTGGCTGGCTACCATCCTCTTGTTGAAAATCTGTTGCCGAGTACCTGTCGGAATACACCGACAGGTACTGAGCGTACAGAAGAAATCTAGGGAGAACTGATACTGATGAATATTATGGAAACTGTAAGGACTCATTTGAATCTCATTCACTTGAGAAGTATTGGTGTAAAAAAGCGTCTTTACCAATGATTAAAAAACCTTAAATTTCAAGGGAATGGATGTATTTGGAACCGATATTCATGTCAGAAGACATCTCACGGCAGCTACCCATGGAGGCGAAGAAATATGGCACCATGGAGAGGATCTGGAGGAGGATCATGGGTGCAGCAGTAGTGTGTCCAAAGGTATATTGCTACTGTTTTTTACGAATCATGTTACTTATCTTTTCATTTCATCATGAATACTTTCATTCAAGTTAGACTTATCAGCGTGCCCGGCGCGGCGGCAAAACTACAAAGTAGACTGAATCGACATTTAATAAATAAATAAATAGCGAACTCGGCGCAGAGCAGCCCCCACAAGCAGCACCTGTTCACGCATATGACGCGTGTGGCAGCCACCACCCTCGCAGTCATATTGTAGGGAAGTGAGCGACCCGTCACACGACGCCGCCGCAAGCAAAGGCCTTACAGTAAGCAAGAGTTACTTGTTTGTGTCAGATAATGGTGATATGCCCGGACAGCCGTCTGCTGGACAGCCTGACGGAGGCGCGGCACCTGCTGGCCGTGGTGTCGCGCGGCCTCAACGAGTACATGGAGCTCAAGCGGCTGCGCTTCCCGCGCTTCTTCTTCCTCAGCGACGACGAGCTGCTCGAGATACTCTCGCAGTCCAGGAACCCGCGCGCCGTGCAGCCGCATCTCAGGAAGTGTTTCGAGAATATAGCCAAGGTGAGGCTTACCTTACCTTACCACTCAACGAGTACATGGAGCTCAAGCGGCTGCGCTTCCCGCGCTTCTTCTTCCTCAGCGACGACGAGCTGCTCGAGATACTCTCGCAGTCCAGGAACCCGCGCGCCGTGCAGCCGCATCTCAGGAAGTGTTTCGAGAATATAGCCAAGGTGAGGCTTACCTTACCTTACCACTCAACGAGTACATGGAGCTCAAGCGGCTGCGCTTCCCGCGCTTCTTCTTCCTCAGCGACGACGAGCTGCTCGAGATACTCTCGCAGTCCAGGAACCCGCGCGCCGTGCAGCCGCATCTCAGGAAGTGTTTCGAGAATATAGCCAAGGTGAGGCTTACCTTACCTTACCACTCAACGAGTACATGGAGCTCAAGCGGCTGCGCTTCCCGCGCTTCTTCTTCCTCAGCGACGACGAGCTGCTCGAGATACTCTCGCAGTCCAGGAACCCGCGCGCCGTGCAGCCGCATCTCAGGAAGTGTTTCGAGAATATAGCCAAGGTGAGGCTTACCTTACCTTACCACTCAACGAGTACATGGAGCTCAAGCGGCTGCGCTTCCCGCGCTTCTTCTTCCTCAGCGACGACGAGCTGCTCGAGATACTCTCGCAGTCCAGGAACCCGCGCGCCGTGCAGCCGCATCTCAGGAAGTGTTTCGAGAATATAGCCAAGGTGAGGCTTACCTTACCTTACCACTCAACGAGTACATGGAGCTCAAGCGGCTGCGCTTCCCGCGCTTCTTCTTCCTCAGCGACGACGAGCTGCTCGAGATACTCTCGCAGTCCAGGAACCCGCGCGCCGTGCAGCCGCATCTCAGGAAGTGTTTCGAGAATATAGCCAAGGTGAGGCTTACCTTACCTTACCACTCAACGAGTACATGGAGCTCAAGCGGCTGCGCTTCCCGCGCTTCTTCTTCCTCAGCGACGACGAGCTGCTCGAGATACTCTCGCAGTCCAGGAACCCGCGCGCCGTGCAGCCGCATCTCAGGAAGTGTTTCGAGAATATAGCCAAGGTGAGGCTTACCTTACCTTACCACTCAACGAGTACATGGAGCTCAAGCGGCTGCGCTTCCCGCGCTTCTTCTTCCTCAGCGACGACGAGCTGCTCGAGATACTCTCGCAGTCCAGGAACCCGCGCGCCGTGCAGCCGCATCTCAGGAAGTGTTTCGAGAATATAGCCAAGGTGAGGCTTACCTTACCTTACCACTCAACGAGTACATGGAGCTCAAGCGGCTGCGCTTCCCGCGCTTCTTCTTCCTCAGCGACGACGAGCTGCTCGAGATACTCTCGCAGTCCAGGAACCCGCGCGCCGTGCAGCCGCATCTCAGGAAGTGTTTCGAGAATATAGCCAAGGTGAGGCTTACCTTACCTTACCACTCAACGAGTACATGGAGCTCAAGCGGCTGCGCTTCCCGCGCTTCTTCTTCCTCAGCGACGACGAGCTGCTCGAGATACTCTCGCAGTCCAGGAACCCGCGCGCCGTGCAGCCGCATCTCAGGAAGTGTTTCGAGAATATAGCCAAGGTGAGGCTTACCTTACCTTACCACTCAATGAGTACATGGAGCTCAAGCGGCTGCGCTTCCCGCGCTTCTTCCTCAGCGACGACGAGCTGCTCGAGATACTCTCGCAGTCCAGGAACCCGCGCGCCGTGCAGCCGCATCTCAGGAAGTGTTTCGAGAATATAGCCAAGGTGAGGCTTACCTTACCTTACCACTCAACGAGTACATGGAGCTCAAGCGGCTGCGCTTCCCGCGCTTCTTCTTCCTCAGCGACGACGAGCTGCTCGAGATACTCTCGCAGTCCAGGAACCCGCGCGCCGTGCAGCCGCATCTCAGGAAGTGTTTCGAGAATATAGCCAAGGTGAGGCTTACCTTACCTTACCACTCAACGAGTACATGGAGCTCAAGCGGCTGCGCTTCCCGCGCTTCTTCTTCCTCAGCGACGACGAGCTGCTCGAGATACTCTCGCAGTCCAGGAACCCGCGCGCCGTGCAGCCGCATCTCAGGAAGTGTTTCGAGAATATAGCCAAGGTGAGGCTTACCTTACCTTACCACTCAACGAGTACATGGAGCTCAAGCGGCTGCGCTTCCCGCGCTTCTTCTTCCTCAGCGACGACGAGCTGCTCGAGATACTCTCGCAGTCCAGGAACCCGCGCGCCGTGCAGCCGCATCTCAGGAAGTGTTTCGAGAATATAGCCAAGGTGAGGCTTACCTTACCTTACCACTCAACGAGTACATGGAGCTCAAGCGGCTGCGCTTCCCGCGCTTCTTCTTCCTCAGCGACGACGAGCTGCTCGAGATACTCTCGCAGTCCAGGAACCCGCGCGCCGTGCAGCCGCATCTCAGGAAGTGTTTCGAGAATATAGCCAAGGTGAGGCTTACCTTACCTTACCACTCAACGAGTACATGGAGCTCAAGCGGCTGCGCTTCCCGCGCTTCTTCTTCCTCAGCGACGACGAGCTGCTCGAGATACTCTCGCAGTCCAGGAACCCGCGCGCCGTGCAGCCGCATCTCAGGAAGTGTTTCGAGAATATAGCCAAGGTGAGGCTTACCTTACCTTACCACTCAACGAGTACATGGAGCTCAAGCGGCTGCGCTTCCCGCGCTTCTTCTTCCTCAGCGACGACGAGCTGCTCGAGATACTCTCGCAGTCCAGGAACCCGCGCGCCGTGCAGCCGCATCTCAGGAAGTGTTTCGAGAATATAGCCAAGGTGAGGCTTACCTAGCCTTACCTTAACTTACCACCATTATAACTGTTTAACTTCTAGACGCGGTGTGGTTCTGCATTTTCTACATATGTAGGACGAATTTTGATTGTGTCCATCATAAAATACCGATCAGCAAATTACATAAATGGCGTTAGAGAAACTGCACTTGATTTTTTGAGCTCTTACTTATGTGACAGAATTCAAAAGGTTGATGTTAATGGTAAAATATCCCCTGGGTTATCAGTAACTATGGGTGTCCCACAAGGTTCTATCCTTGGACCTATTCTTTTTATCATTTACATCACCGACATGATTAAACATGATTTTAATTCTGACGATGTGACTCTTTCTGTAGTCGTTGATTGGTTAACTATTAATAATTTATTGCTAAATGAGAAAAAAACAAAATGTATTAGATTCAGTTTACCCAATGTGAGACATTCGGACACAAATATTGTAATTAAAGGCGAAAAACTGTCTTCTGTTTTGACATCCGATGTCAAAGAAGAAAGAAATTTTAAGAGCTTGTGGTTGGCCCTCTTTTCTAACCACGCCAAGTTGATTGATTTCCGATGTAAAAGCATTAAAATTAAATGGAACTCGATCCAGAAATAAAATCAGATATGATACGTGGTTGATTTCCCACCAATAGGTGACGTTCGAGCAAGATCTGAAGATATCCGAGATGCACTCAAGCGAGGGCGAGATAGTGGAACTCAAGTACAAGTTCTACCCCTCCTCCAACGTGGAGCAGTGGCTGCTTCTCCTCGAGGACACTATGAGGCATACCAGTAAGCCACATTTACCAACTCATGGTTTAATATTGATAGGTTATTAGCTACGTAAAGAAGGGACAAAAATTAATGACGTGACAGTACTCCTTATGGTATGGTCCCGACCATTGATTTTGACCATGACCTTATAGCTCGTTGCTTGTGTTCGTTTAGTATGAAGAACTTAGAGTGTAATTTTGCTAGGTATAAGTGAGGGAGATAAAACATAGTGTTTATTCGCTCAAAGAGCAGCTCAATTGAGGAAGTTGCTCCACCTTACGGAATACCGCAGCCAAATAACTTATCTTGTGTTCCTGCGCGTGAGTAAGCGAGCCAGAGCTTATTGTGTAGTGGGCGCTACCTCGTGTATTATAAACGTCAATATGGCTCCGGTAACCGCTTACCATCACGCGGAACATATGCTTGTTTACCGACCTTGTAGTATTAAAAATAAGAGTTGTTAACATGTTGTGTTTTGTAGTACGCCTGACCCTGGTAGCGGGACTGGAGGAGTTGTGGGTGATCCCGCGCCGGGACTGGGTGCTGCGGTGGCCCGGCCAGGTGGTGATCGCCGGCTCGCAGACCGCCTGGACCGCTGGCGTCGAGGCCGGCATCAGGGACTACAGGATGGACGAGTTCTGCGAGGAGAACTTGCAACAGGTATATGTTGCATGTCACCCTATAATAAATAAATATCCTGGGACATTCTTCACACACGGTCATCTGATTCCAAACTAAGCAGAGCTTGTACTATGGAAGCCAAATAAATGATATACTACTTTATGTTTGTAAATACATACTTAATATACATAATTACACCCAGAATCGGGACATACAGACATGTGCATGCACACAAATGCATGTCCTGTGTGGGAATCGAACCCACGGCCTGCGGCGCGATAGGCCCGTCTAATGCTACTATCTACTGCTGAGCATAGGCCTGCACGTAAGGATTGGGCTAATACTCCACCACGTCCACTGCGGATCTGTGGAGATAAGCTAGCAACCTACTGTTGGAGATTTCAACTCCCCTAGGAGTCCTTCAAGATTATCACAATTAATTGACTACTTGCTCTGTGAACTGTATACGAGTCTCGATAATTATATGGAACTCCTTTTCAAAATGGCTCCGCCATTACCAAACCTACTCACAAAATTTCACGAGGATCGGTTGGGTAATGCGACCTGTAGAGAAGGACAGCCGGATAGACATACGAAATGATTTTTGCCTAAGCTGAAACAGATGTTTCGCTCGCCCAATAATAAATATTGATCATGGAAAACTAATTGAAATACCATAAGGCTACTAACCATAGGGATACCGTCCTCGCCTGTATTTGCTTAACTTTGCCAAACGACACGAAATATAATATTTGTGTAATAGATTCGATAAGATAGATAGGGGGGGGGGAAGTGTTACCAGAGCAAGGTTCTGGTAACACTTCCCCCCCCCCTCCACCTCTCTTGTTTTTCACATGCGTGTCATTAATAGTGCTTTGCCTTAATAAAATGAGTAAAACCATTAAAGACCTTTTAATGTCGGAATTACCTAGTGAATGTGATTGTGCTTACTAACAGGAACCCACAGCAACGTTATCCAATATAAAGGTATTAATATTTGTGTGATGTGTTGATGTGTTGTTGTACCTCTTGGCAATCAATGCCGGAGTTCCTCAGGGATCAGTTCTCTCTGCAACCTTATTTCTGCTGCATATCAACGATCTGTTAAATCCCGGTATCTTTGGGTACGCAGACGACAGCACTGTTGCAGAGAGATACGTTTCCAGCGCACGAGCCACTAGTGACGAGATCCAATTGTTTCGAGAGGCCATGATAGAGCGTTTGAACGTGACCTTACAGGCAGTCTCTGATTGGGGCAAAGCCAATCTGGTCACATTTAATGCCACCAAGACACAGGCGTGTCTTTTCACCGCCAAACGGAGTCCTTACAACCAGGCTCCTACTTTCCAAAATATATCCTTGCCAATATGCGATCGGCTTGATCTCCTAGGCATAACATTAACAGCCAAAATAAACTTTGGCTGTTCTATTGAGTCGAAGGCAGAAACAGCTGCCAGAAAGCTGGGTATCCTCTCTAAGGTCAAGCGGTACTTCACGCCTGGGCAGTCGCTCCAACTTTATAAAGCACAAGTCCGGTCATGCATGGAGTACTGCTGCCATCTTTGGGATGGATCAGCTAAGTACCAGCTTGAGGCCCTCGACTCAATAGACCGCCGAGCCAGGAGACTAATTGGAGATGAGTCTTTAATTAAGGCGAAACTCACGAGCCTTGACCATCGAAGGAAAGTTGCTTGCTTATCGGTTTTCTACAGGATATATTTTGGAGAGTGTGCGCAGGAATTGTTCAACCTTATTCCACCATCCCCATTTTTACACCGAACCACAAGACGCCGGGAAAATTTTCACCCGTACGTTGTTGACATACCGAATATACGGACACAGCGTTTTGCATCTTCATTTATAATGCGGACAGCAAGGGAGTGGAACTTGCTTCCGGCGTCTGTGTTTCCTGACGCTTATAATCTAGGTACTTTCAAGGCCAGAGTGAATAGGTTTCTTCTGGGTAAGCGTGTTTCATCTTAGGCTTCGTCATCGCCCCTTATGGGCGGGTCAGTCGCCAAACGCAAGCCCATTTAATTAAAAAAAAAAAAAATGTGTGTTGTGTTGTGTTGTAGTTGGACAGCCTGCGCGCGCTGGTGAAGGGCTCGCTGACGTTCTTCCAGCGCGAGGTGGTGTGCGCGCTCATAGTGGTGGAGGTGCACGCGCGCGACGTCACGCGCATGCTCTGCGACGAGAACGTCAAGAACATCACCGACTTCCAGTGGATGTGCCAGCTCAGGTACACTACCACTACCACTACCACTACCACTACCACTACCACTACCACTACCACTACCACTACCACTACCACTACCACTACCACTACCACTACCACTACCACTACCACTACCACTACCACTACCACTACCACTACCACTACCACTACCACTACCACTACCACTACCACTACCACTACCACTACCACTACCACTACCACTACCACTACCACTACCACTACCACTACCACTACCACTACCACTACCACTACCACTACCACTACCACTACCACTACCACTACCACTACCACTACCACTACCACTACCACTACCACTACCACTACCACTACCACTACCACTACCACTACCACTACCACTACCACTACCACTACCACTACCACTACCACTACCATTGCCAATACCATTACCACTACCTCTACCATTACCATTAGCACTACCATTACCATTACCATTAGCACTACCGTTATCACTACCATTACCACTACCGTTACCATTACCATTATCACTACCATTACCACTACCATTACCATTACCACTACCATTAGCACTACAATTACCACTACTGTGTCCCTAGCTACTAACATCGTTTTGTTCGCAGTTCGGGCTCGGCTTTCCCGCGTCTCGCCCCCGCATACCCCGCATCATTTCCCTGTTTAATTTGACGTCTTCGTCGAACGACTGTGTGGTTTTATAGATTGTGCTATTACCGTGCTACAGATACTATCAAGTAGTAAAGGACATGTACCCGCTGGAGCCGGGCGAGTCGGCTGAAATATACCAGGACGAGACCCGTCTCGACACGTCGGCGTACTACCGGCAGTTCAGTCAGAACACCTGCGATGTGAAGGCACTCAACTCTATCTTCACCTATCAGAATGAATACCTTGGGAATAGGTGACTCTATTCTTATATGCAATCGAACAATTAACCCAAAGAAGCGCAATGACGTTGATTTTGCTTGCAATCTATTCCGCCAATTTCCCAACACCGACAATACGCTCTGATTGGCTAATTCAAGGACACATGCGCTCTGATTGGCTAAGTCAAGAACACACGATGCAGTGATTGTTCCTTACTGTTCAAAATCAGTGACAAATCACTGACTAGTTTCGGAATCGGATTACTCGGTATTACTACTCTAAAGGGATTGTTCCTCGATATTATATGCAAACGTGTTGGGACGTTACGTGGGTATGATGGAAAATAAGTATTTATTTATATATAGAAATAGAAATAGAAATGCTTTTATTGCTACAATTTACTACTAACATAACATATTTATAATAAGGTTAAACATCGAAAAAAATAATAATAATAATATTGCAGCAAGGGACACAAGCTCAGCTTTATGCTGGAGACGAACTCGGGTTACAAGTCCGACGTCCAGCGCTGTCTATCTATCTATATTATTATATAAAGATTTGTCCTGACTAATTGAACGACTTGCCTATCAACGCTTAGTCAGCGGGGGTTAGGATCTTGAAATTTTGCAAACAGGTATCTCAGATAATGTAGGCAATCACTAAGAAAGGATTTTTTTAAAGTTTATCCCCTAATGGGTGGTATAATAATGGATCGCAGGTAGAGCCGCGAGGCGGAAAGCTAGTCCATTAATAACATTATCATTTTCCATATCAATTGGTAAGTAGGTACTGTGTTTTGGAATTTAGTGCATGGTGCCCATTATGGACAACACTTTCTATAAAATTATGAGCGGTATGATCTTTAGAAACTATACATATTATGAAGTCAAAGTCAAAGTCAAATTTAGGCCCCAGAAGGGCACTTATGAAGGTGACATTGACTGAAGTTACCACCGGTTCGGAACTCGACCTTCAACTGGGAAGAATCCGACAAGAAACTCAGCAAGGTTACATTTTTTAAATATTTTTTGTACAATCTGACTATGTTTGGCTTTTTTTCCAAATAATTAACAATAAAAAAGAAAACATAGTCAGATTGTCCAGAGTGTTAGCATAAAAAGAATGAGCATACCCGTTTGTCTTCAGTGTGGGTGTAATTATCTCCAAACGTAGTATATCAGTTATCTGGTTTCCATAGTACAAGCTTTGGTTAGTTCAGGATCAGATTGTCCCAGGATATTATAGTTGTATGTACTGTACTCTATTGTGTTGTATGGTAGCGGTCGTCTGGTGATAACGCCGCTGACGGACCGGTGCTACCTGACGCTGATGTGCGCGATGCACCTCAAGTTCGGGGGAGCCCCCGCAGGCCCCGCCGGCACCGGCAAGACCGAGACCACCAAGGTAACACACCATCAGTTTCACTATCTACCATCTCACCATGATAAGTGATCACAAAACTTAGGAACTGGCTTTCAAGGGCAGTTGTCAGTACACACCGATAGGTGCTTGGTGACACATTTTCAACATGAGGGTGGTAGCTAGCCAGGCGGGTACTACAAAGTACTCTGCCATCATGCAATATGAATATAGTACTCAAGTAAATAACTTTAGTATGGGATCAACTCTTAAAGCGCGACATAAAAGTGTTAAGTTCACTTGTCCCATTGTAAAGTTCTTTCATATGTGTACTTTCAACTTTGAAAGAAGTCCTAAAAATATTGTATACTAGTTGCTCGGCGCGACTTCGTTTGCATGGCGTCCTGCTCTACCCTCCCCTACCATACCATGCCTACCTTACTCTACTGTACCCTATCCTTTTTTTTGTTATTCTGCTATTCGGGGCGGTGACGAATCCAACAATTTCTGAAGGAATTGTTCGACTTGATGCCCACGGCTACCTTCTACCATCGCAACTCTCGCCGTCGACGGGGAGTCCATCCTCACACATTGAAACCAGAATTGTTTCGAACTGTGCGGATGTGTGTGCTCAAAGGAGCTTACTTCCGCGGACGCTCAGACTGTGGAATGAGCTCCCCGCAGTGGTGCACCCAATGGAGTACAGCATGGTGTTCTTCAAGAAGGGTGTGAAGAGGTTTCTTCAGGGTCGGCAACGCGCGAGTGATACCCCTGGTGTTGCAAGCGTTCATAGGCTACGGTAACCGCTTACCATCAGGCGGGCCGTATGTTTGTTTGCCATATTAGTGGTATAAAAAAAAAACAAATCAAAGATCATGAAAATCGGTCCGTGTTGTAAGTAATCGAACAAACCCGACTTTGTTTTATGGAAATTGATCTTTAATATGATGTCTCGTAGGATCTGGCCAAAGCTCTGGCGGTGCAATGCGTGGTATTCAACTGTTCCGACCAACTGGACTACATGGCAATGGGGAAGTTCTTCAAAGGACTAGCTGCGTAAGTTTATTACACCACTTGCTTCTCACCCGCCTTTCCAAGATAATAAGTAGCCTATATGTTAGTCTTCGGTCCATAACATAAATCTTATTGCATAAAATCTCGCATATCTGTTGCTAAATGAAAGAAAGTGTATATAGTATATAAGTAAATAATAAAAAAATGTTTTACAAAAAAATTACACCGACTTCGCAGTACTCTAAGAAGTAATCAAATCCTGATCTGATGACGATGGGACCAAACGGGAAGTGTACCTTTCCAAACAAAAAAAAATTCAAATCGGTTAATAAATGACGGAGTTATGAGGTACCAAACATAAAAAAAAAATACAACCGAATTGAGAACCTCCTCCTTTTTTGAAGTCGGTCAAAAATTGGATTCGATACCGGGTATCGTTTAGTTACACAACATAAAGTTATTCATCATCAGCCTACAATGTCCCACTGCTGAGCACAGGCTTCTTGCACACAAATGAGGGTGAAAGGGAATGGGCAATACTCCACCACGCGTGCCCACTGCGGATCGGTGGAGGTAGGGTGGTCAACCTACTGTTGCGAGTTTTCAAGCCGCCTAGAAGGCCTCGCAACTAGCTTTACGAGTATCACAATTAAGTGATAACCGGGACCAACGGCTTTACGTGCCTTCCGAAGCACGGAAACGCTCGATTTGAAATACCACTAGGCGGTCACCCATCCAGGTGACGACCACGACGGTGGTAGCTTAACTTTGCCGATCGATTAAGAACGGCTTATCATGCTACACCACCAGCGCTTCTAACATAAAGTTATGAGTGTGCGGTATTGTGTAAGGTGCACGAGAGCTGCTCGCCGAACTAATAAACGATACGCTCTACCTCTCTTAAGACCGTCATCATATTGCTACATGAACAGCTGATATTTTGACATGCATTAGGAGTATCCTAAAGAAAGATTTGTTTGTGAAATTGGGCGTTAGAGTATAATTTAAATGATTGGCAGGTCTGGCGCTTGGGCTTGCTTCGATGAGTTCAATAGAATCGATATCGAAGTGTTATCAGTGGTGGCTCAGCAGGTAACAATTACAATATTATTTATAGACGTTTATATGATGATAATTCATGGTAAGTGATGATGTGGCCAAAGGTGGTAAGCACACAAAGCCTAGGAGGAATCTGCGGGGCTACAGCGTCAGGGAAAGATCTTTATGTAATCTGGCTACCATTATTTGGAATTCTATAATATTGGCTCCATTCATATACGCGTGTCCCGTTTATATATTATTTTAAACAATCAATTTAATTTATTAAAAACGTCATCAATCTCTATGTACGTATAACAATTTATCATTGAAATATTCCGATGTCGAATAGTAGCATTTTGTTAACGTAAAATTATCTTGAATAATGGTTGACATAACATAACAACCAAGGTGTCAACCTGTTTACGAATTATTCTTAAACTGGAACTTTTACTGGAATTCGTTTAGCTTCTCTCATGGAGATAATCTCAGCTTTCGAGGGTTATCATTTGGACCATTATTTACAGGACATTCTGTATAACTATAAAGTTTCATTACCATTTACTTACGTGGTAGCACTCTGGGTATCAAGTTGATCTGTACGACCACACCGCCAAGTGTTCAGCCAGACACGTCCAGACAATCACTTATTAGGTTTATATCGACCATATGTGAGGATAAACTATAGGTCGGTAATATAAACACAAATAGATTCAACACGTTATTAATAAATTAATCAAAATGAGGTTAACAAATTGCAAATGGCGGTCATTAACAAACTAGTATGTAAGATAATTAGCACGAGATGAAGCGCTCTCGATCGCTGGAGCAAAAGTGTCGGCTCGCGGCTAGTCCGTGCTCTAAAACAGATACCCGTCAATGTTGCCACTCGCTGAGAGACGACACCCGAGTTCGCCCGGCCAACATTAAACCAGGCAGCGCAGAGTTGCTAACACATAAAAACAAACTTTATATAACAGGTGGTCACGATTCAAAAGGCGCAAATTTTGAAACAAGACAGGTTTATGTTCGAAGGATGCGATCTGCCGTTGAAAGCTTCTTGTTCTGTGTTCATCACTATGAATCCAGGATATGCAGGTAGACTATAAATAAATATCCTGGGACATTCTTCACACGGCTATCTGATACCAAACTAAGCAGAGCTTGTACTATGGAAACCAGATAACTGATATACTACTTTTGGTTTGTAAATACATACTTAACATACATAATTACACCCAGACTCAGGACAAACAGACATGTTCATGCACACAAATGCATGTCCTGTGTGGGAATCGAACCCACAACCTACGGCGCGATACGCGTCTTAACCAACCGCGCCAGCTGGCCCGTCAAAACTATGTCTATTTGTCCATATTATGGATAGTTATAGTGTACAGGATATTTGTAAATTTAGATTTGTTCAGTTACTTATGTCGCTGACTGTACAATTGTACAGTAATATCCAACTGATATGGCACGTCGTGAATCTTCGTTCGCACAGAAAAGAAAGTTTGGCCCGAAGATTAACGAAAGAATGCTTAAAACTTACAATCAATCTTAGATCACATAATACACTGCAGCTGTTAGTTCCGTCTCACTCGCAAGTCACGCCCCTCAGCAGCTGCCGACCAATAGCATTTCCCGCGCTTTGAAAATGTATCTTCTGCGCAGGTACATCGGTAAGCCATATTAGTCGGGTACTACTGTAACTAAACCTCCCTACATCTTTGCTTTTGCTACTGCTTATAATATAGTGGTCTTTTTTGCATTCGTCCATTAGAATTGACCGACTGATTAGAAGCAATAATTTAATAAAACATACTGTATCGTGAAATTGCATGAGTGAGTATTGTGAGTGTATAAAGAGGTAAAGTTTGTTTGTCTGCTAGTCAATTTAATATAACAGGTCGTACTGAGCTTCCGGACAATTTGAAGGCCCTGTTTCGTCCCATCTCCATGATGGTCCCTGATTACGCGCTCATCGCGGAGATATCGCTTTTCTCCTTCGGTTTCTTCGAGGCCAAGATCTTGGCGGGCAAGATCACTACCACCTTCAGGCTGAGCTCCGAACAGTTGTCTTCACAGGTGAGTGGAAAATCAATGTTGGCTGATTTTTCGTCGTTTGACTTATAGTATGGTCAAGATATTTTGCTTATTTAATTTATTTCATGGTAAGAGTGATTCATTATGGGATGGCATCTGAACTCACGATTAATGCCCGGTTTCAATAAACAAAAACGAATCGTTTTGCTTACCAATGGTAGGTTTTTTTATTGCCAAACTGGGCATATAGATCATTTCGTAAGCTAATTTTACCTGTGATAGCTACTTCCATATGGGAGGGTCTGCTATGCAAAGCTTTGAGGCATTTGTTTCATTATTAGTAAAGATATGAGAGTCTTAATTTAGCGAATAAACGCTACGCTCTACCCCTCTCAATCTGTTTATTTGTAACGAAAAATGTTGATTTTAGTTAATAACATATTGAATGTGGTAATGTACCCAGGATCACTACGACTTCGGCATGCGCGCGGTGAAGACGGTGATCACGGTGGCGGGGAACCTCATCCGACAGATGCCCGACGGTGATGAGCGCCAGATCGTGCTGAGAGCGCTAAGAGATGTTAATGTACCCAAGTTCCTAGCTGATGACCTGCTATTGTTTAATGGTAGTGTTTGTAAAGCTAAATATTCGATTTAAGAGACATTATAAGCCTGTAATATTAATGTATCGGGTCTATTCGCGCACAGATTATTATCAAAATTTATATTTGACTAACTTCGACGTTTCGATCAATTTGCATTGATCGTGGTCACGAGTGAACTGGAAACAGCGGGTATCAGCGTCTCGATGAATGGGAGTTGTTTCCAACTACCCGAATTTGGTCTTGTAAAACATAACTGTCACGATACATTAATATTACAATGAATTTAGTTCGCGAAAGCTTAAAAAGTACTATTATAAGCCTGCTCCGATAGCAATGCAGTCAGTGATCAAACCTAATATTGATGGTCTTCAATACAAAAATTACATGGATTTTTTTAATCAATCCTCTTGGTTTCGAGCAGTGCAATTGTTATCAGTGAGATTAGAGTGGAAATGTAATGAATCTAAGTTCAGTTTTAAAAAGTGTAATCGTTGAGTATAAAATTCTGTAAATGCTACCGATATCTCAAAAAGTTTTGGATAATCTCCTAAGACCATATTCCCGTCTAAAATTTCCATGCTGTATTTTGGCTCTTGTCAGCAAGTGCAACCTTCCGAACCGGTATTAGAGTCAGTCTATTATAACTAACCTGCGAAGGTCTATTTGAATAATTGTTATTGCTAATGTTCATCGCTGAGAGAAGCCACTTGCCATCAGACAGGACTGGTTTGTAAAAAAAAGACAATTTAACCTTACATATAAATTGAATCACTTCCCTCCAATATGGGTGATTGTGCGATGGCTGCCACACGCGCCATATGCGTGAACAGGTGCTGCTTGTGGGGGGCTGGTCTGCGCCGAGTTTGCCATTTATTTATTAAATATAGATTCAGTCTACTTTGTAGTTTTGCCGCCGCGCCGGGACACGCAATTGTTGTCAGTGCGATTAGAATGTAAAATTATGTAATGAATCTAAGCTTGTTTTGAAAAGAGTAATTGCTGAGTTTATTGCCGGCTCTTCTCAGCAAATGCAACCTTCCGAACCGGTATTAGAGTATTAGAGTCAGACTTTTCATAAGTGCCTGCGAAGGTCTATTTGAATAAATGATTTTGAATTTGAATTTGAATGTTGTACTGTTTCTTTCAGGTATAATATCGGATCTGTTCCCACGCGTGGAGATCCCGATAGTGGACTACGGCATCATGGAGCAGTCCATCAGGACTGTGCTCGTCAAGAGAGGATACGATGATCTATACAGTTACTATTCATTTTATAACTACTATAATTATAATGGGCGTCAAAAATCCATCCTAACTTCCACGACAACGACTTCAAAGGCACAACAATAAATACCATTTTATCTTTATTTAACCAATCGTAATGAAAGGAGAGCCAAATATAATGCTCTCAGCCACGAATAGCGATCAGCTATATATCATTGGAAAGCTCTTTTCAAGTGTTTATTGGAGGCTATTCTCAGCAAATGCAACTTGTTGAACCGGTAAGTAAGATAAGAGATGTCGGACTTTTTGGCGGGAACTTGCAGAGTGACATAGCGTTTTCATTTTTATTTTCATAAATTCGTGTATTTTGAGTTTTATTGCATATTATCTTATTAGGTGGTATTTTATCCAATAAAGATCAATGCATGTGCACCAGTGAAGTGAAATGAAATGAATCATGTGTATCGTGACTTTACAAGTTGTCTCAAGAAGTCCGTGTAAAGTTTTAGTACAACCACCATTGTACTAAAACATGACTCTAATGACTAGTGACTGGCTGAGGACTATGTGAAAGTGATTTATTGTGACTAGAACTTATATTATAACTGGAAAATGGCAAAATACACAAGCCGTGTGAAGCCAAAATAAAAAAAAATAAAAAGAGATGTCGCCAAAGCTTGTTGTGGGGTCGGTAACGCGTGACGTGAGCGAGGCCTCGCTTGTCTCGCAATCCGGCGGGCCGTACGCTTATTTACCGACTTTGTAGTATAAATAAAAATTGCCCACTAAGGTCTATTTTGTAACGAAGTGGACTTCGTACATTAAAGTAAACCAGTGGAGGACTTGATTTTACGTGCCTACTTGGGTAACCTATCGGAGAGCTATAAAGAAAACACCAATCAATGATTACAAAGTTGCCGCCAATCTATTTATTAATTGTAAATACATATCTGAGACTAAAGCTAGCATTTAGTTCTAAAAGTAAATAGAGGGCGCGGCGTGATCTTGCTTAATCTTTTTGAATTTGAATGCGTGGCATTGCTAGTATGGGTTATCTCAAAACCTTGTGTATACAAAAGTTATGGGACATTGTGAATATGTTATAATATTGTGGCGAGTCTGAAATCATAAAAAATTAATTAGTCCAAAAATAAAAATTATAAAATAAAAAAAAATGTGTCGTTAATGTTACGATCGATACCGCTTGGGAACACAAGGGAAGGTACCTTATTTAGAAGAAATACATGATTTAAATTATCGCCGTAACGACAACTATCCACCTACATTTTAAGGCGATGATAGCTCAGTGGTAGTGACGTCGGATACCGAGATGAATGTCCCGGGTTCGAATCCTACAATGAGCTTGAACTTTCGGTGAAGGAAAACATCGTGAGGAAACCATAGCACGGTGGTAGGGTACTTTGTAGTACCCGCCTGGCTGGCTACCACCCTCAAGTTGAAAATCTGTCGCCAAGCACCTTTCGGTGTGTTCCGATAGCTGCACTTGAGAGCCAGTTCCTTCTAGGCTTTGTGTGCTTACCACCTTCGGCCGCATCATCACTTACCATTGTGAGATTGCAGTCAAACACAGGCCTATAAACAGTAAAAAAAAAAAAAAAACATGCACAAGTAATTTACAAATAATTTTATTTAAAAATATATTGAGGGTATCTCAATATATTTTTTTTAAAATACATGCGTTTAATTTCGCAGCGTTCGTATTCAAGATAATTCAGCTATACGAAACGACTGTAGTGCGACACGGTCTCATGATAGTTGGGCCGGCTGGTGCGGGGAAGACCAAGGTTAGCTTCCTAATAGTTTTAATTATACTAATGTCATCGAATATCATCGAATGTTGTAATAACTAGGTTTAACAGGTTATTGGTTGAGACCCCATAGTGATATCAGGGTAGTAAGCGAGGTTTATTAGTCACGAGTTTGTCTAGGTAACAAATTCGATCCTCGACATTTTTTTAAATAAAATGATAATGAATATACATTAGAAAATGTGCTCCAAAAAGCTTCCCTCATTCTACCCTCAAAAAGATACTTCTAACTAAACGAGACGCAACGTGAGGCGACGCGACGTAATGCGATATGGGCGCAGCGCGCCGTCAAGGGCCGTATTGGAATTCTCTCACTAAAATAAATCCTAACTAATATTATAAATGCGAAAGTGAGTTTGTTTGTTACGCCTTCACACTTCAACTACTCGACGGATCATCATCATCGTTTTATCCCGGGAACGCGGTTGATCAGCTAGTTGCTTATAACATGACTAAAATGAATATGAAATGGTGCATGCAGTGTTACGAGATCCTCCGCGACGCCCTGACCGCCATCAAGGGCAAGCTGGCCCCGGACGGGTTCCCCTTCACGCCGGTGCATTCCTTCATCGTCAACCCCAAGTCCATCACCATGGGACAACTGTATGGAGAGTTTGATATAAACACACACGAGTGGTAAGTCTATTGAAACTAATGGACCTCTTTTTAGGGTTTCGAACCCAAAGGATGCTAATGGGACCCTATTACTTAGCTTCCGTTCTCCGTCTGTCTATCCGTCCGTCCGTTAGTATATCAGTGGACTGTATCACATGAACCGTAATAGGTAAACAATGGGTATTATCACAGAACCGAACAGATTTCTTGTCACTATAACAACAAATAATAAAAATGATAAAAAAATTAAAGGGTTAAGAACATACAAGAAAAGCCTTTACGGAACCCTTCATGTGAGAGTCCGACTCGCACTTGGCTGGTTTTTTTCTATTATAGGCCTGTATTTGACAACAATCTCACCATGTTAAGTGGTACTTTCATCTCTAGAGTATTCTAGACATTAACAGATCCCAGTAAATTTATTGACCGACAAAAATAAAAAACAATAACGAGATACATAATTCTATGGTGAGTTTCATACCGATATTACATTAAGATTTTATTCGCTATGCTAAATTCAACCTTTGCTGCGTTACATAAGTCATTATTTCGATTATACCAGGACCGATGGGATCCTATCAAGTCTGGTGAGAGCCGGTATAGCGGTAGAGGACTTTGACAAGCGCTGGTACGTGTTCGATGGACCCGTCGACGCTGTGTGGATCGAGAATATGAACACTGTATGTATTAATGACGGGCCAGCTGGCGCGGTTGGTTAAGACTCAGGTTAAGATTCCACCTATTGCGCCGCAGGTCGTGGTTTCGATTCCCACACATGCGGGCTAAAAGGAGCTTTCTTCCGCGGACGCTCAGATTGTGGAATGAGCTCCCTGCCGTGGTGCACCCAATGGAGTACAGCATGGGGTTCTTCAAAAAGGGTGTGAAGAGATTTCTGCAGGGTCGGCAACGCGCAAGTGATACCCCTGGTGTTGTAAGCGTCCATAGGCTACGGTAACCGCTTAACATCAGGTGGGCCGTAAGCTTGTTTGCCACTTAGTGGTATAAAAAAAAAAAACAGGACGTGTATTTGTGTGCATGAACATGTCTGTATGTGCTGAATCTGGGTTTAATTATGTATATTAAGTATGTATTTACAAACAAAAAGCCAGTTCTCTTTTAGTGTGTTTCCATCTCTGTTTGAAAAAAAAAATTCCTTCTTTCTTTCTATTCCTTATTGAACTGGTCAAAATACGGGCCAGTTGGCATGGTTGTTTAAAATTCCATCTATCACGCAGCAGGTTGTCGTTTCGATGTCCACCCAGGACATGCATTTGTGAACATGTCTGCATGTCCCGAGTCTGGGTGTAATAATTGCTTATTTAGTTAAATAAAAAAAATTGTCAGATTGTCCAAAGAAATATTTAAAAAATGCAACTTTGCTGAGTTTCTTGCCTGTTCTTCTCAGTTGAAGGCCGACATACGAACTGGTGGTAACTTCAGTAGCTTTGACCTTCATAACTGCCCTTCTAGGGTCTACATTGAATAAATGGCTTTGACTTTGACTTTGAGTGTCTTTTGACTTCGTCTGCTGCTACTGCATGCCGGCACCTGTGATATTCCGAACTGATCGTAGATCCAATTGTAAAATTCATATGTGCCTGAACAAGGCCTTATCTGAATGACCTTTTGATTTTGGTAACTTGTGCAGGTACTAGACGACAACAAGAAGCTCTGCTTATCCAGCGGTGAGATAATGAAGCTGACGGACCGGCAGCGCATGATCTTCGAGGTGGCGGACCTGGCGGTGGCGTCGCCCGCCACAGTTTCACGATGCGGGATGGTCTATCTAGACTCGTTTGTGGTCGGACTACCACCCCTCGTTAATGCCTGGCTTAGGAGTAACTTGCCGCCGGTTAGTTAACATGGCTTTCTCGCTCTCTTCCTCCTTCTTTTTCTCTCTAGATGTGAGATGACACGCGTCATCAGACGCATCAAAGAATACGTTCCGATGACAAGCGCTCGCAATTTTTTTGTATAGTGTTCATATGACACGCGCTTATCAGGCGTTGAACGCGCGTTGGCGCGACCGAAGATGGACGTAGAAACAGTTTTAACGGTGATTCCATACCGACGGCAGAAACGATGCGACAGAAGACGGAGATATTGGGTCCATCCAATTTTGTCACACAGGCTAACCGCGTCGAAAGCGCGCGCTCAACTGAACGTAAATATAGAAAGCCAATGATCTCAAAGCGCGCGTGGACGCGTGCTGACAACAGTCGAGCGCTAGCGTTCAACGCGCGCTTTATTATAACGCGCGTTAGCATGCGTACGGCCTGAATAAAATGTATGTAGTTGTAAACGCGCGTTGAGCGCTTGACATCTGAACATACTCTAAAAAGGTCGGTAACGCGTAAATAATGCTGCTGATGTTGCAAGCGCCCATAGAGCTACGTTACGCAATTTGGTGCTAAAATTAAATAAAATTATCTGCAGAGATCGTTATAACACAATAATTTCGTTTAATCATGATAATAGTCGATTATGGCCTCTTTCTAAGGAGTTAACTTTATCAGAATGTGTCAGCTGCAAAAGTATGTATTCGTCATTTAACTACCCTGTCGTTAATAATCTATTGACATTTTGTTGTGGTAGTTTCTTTGCAAACTGAATTTCTTAACACGGTACCAAAGTGGTCAGCTACTTTTGACGCCTATACATACGTCCACAGATGGCAGACAACATCCGCAAGATCCTTCCGAACCTGATCAACACGTACCTGTACCCATCGCTGGAACTGCTCCGCAGCGGGCTGACGGAGATAGTGGTTTCGATCGACTGCTCGCTGGTGCTCAAGTTCCTCGAGCTGATGGACTACCGGCTGCGTCCGCTCACCGGGAAGGATGAGAGGCCACCACCGGGGCCACCGTTCCTTGCTTATTTGCGTAAGTTATAACACTAATAACATGCTATATACGTTCACTGAGGAAAAATAGCAAATAGCGATTTTGCAATGTTCAAGAGAAAGGACCAATCACTGCATAGTGTGTTCTTAACTTGGCCAATCAGAGCGCTTTCTCAGTGGTGGGAAATTGGTGGAATAGATTTGAAGCAAAATGAACGTCATCGAGTTTCTTTCGGTGAATTTATTATATTGAACAAAGTTGTGTTATATTAATAATCTCATCATGGTACAGTAGTACCCAACTGATATGGCTTACCGATGTACCTGCGCAGAAGATACTTTTTCAAAGCGCGGGAACCGCTATTAGTCGGCAGCTGCCGCCATGTTAGCGCGCGCCGTGCGGAGGGGCGTGGCTTGCGAGTGCAATCAACAGAGTGAAAGCAACTAACAGTTGCACTATATTATGAACCTTATAGTAGTGATCTAAGGTTGATTGTAAGTTTTAAGCATTCTTTCGTTAATGTTCGGGGACATATTTTCTTTTCTGTGCGAACGAAGATTCACGACGCGCCTTATCAGGTGGGTACTACTGTAAGTGATGATGTGGCTCGAAGTTAGTAAGTACCTACACAAAGTAGAAGCAACTGGCTCTCAAGCGCAGCTGCTGGAACACACTGATAGATGCTTGGCGACAGATATTCAACTTGAGAGTGGTAGCCAGCCAGGGTTGGTATACAAAGTACCTGTTAATTGTAGGTACTGTGTCACTGTTTGTTCGTGATGTCATGGACGTGGGCCTCGACTGAAAACCAGCGCGAGGGTTAGTTTTTCTTACTAACCTAAGCACATTGCTGAGTCGAGATCTTTTCCTGGCATCACGCAACATTGCATTTTTGTGTAGATTTTATTGTTTGTTCTGTTTTTATATTTTTTATTTTGTCATTAATGTAATGTTGTGTGTTGTCCTGAATAAATCTTTTTTCTTTCTTTTCTTTCTTTCTTTTACCACCGTGCTATGATTTCCTCACGCTGTTTTCTTCACCGAAAACTCAACCCACAGGGTGACTGGTAATTAGTAAACGATACTTAGACAAATAACAAACAACTTTCCCAAAGAAGCAAATAGGGATAAATAACTAAATTAAATAAAAGCTGATGGTGTATTCTTGTTAGGTACTAAATATTATGTGCTAAGTAAATTTAATCTGAGTTTAGGTGTAAATATGTATATTAAGTATGTATTTCCAACAAAAAGTAGTATATGTATTATATCAGTTATCTGGTATCCATAGTACAAGCTCTGCTTAGTTTGGGATCAAATGACCGTGTGTGAGGAATGTCCCAGGATATTTATTTATTATTTAAGTATTGTTTACTAATTACCAGTCACCCTATAAAATGTGGAGATTTCGAGATGGCATATTTTCGAAACCAATGTTGGATTATTTATGCTGAACAACTTTTACTATGGGACCAAAAGCGAATTTTCAAAAAAAAAATTTTGTTTTGGGGGCGTCCATAAATTACGTGAGGCGATTTTAGTGCTTTTTCCACCCCCCCCCCCCTCTGGTCAGATGTCGTGAGATTTGGCTCGACCCCCTCCCACTCTCCACTAATCTCACGTGAGATTTTTCAATACCTATGCTTATTTTTTACGTAAATATGTATGTTAATCAGTGCTTTTTTGCGTTTGATTTATTAAAAACAATACTTTACTGATTTTTTAACGTAGTATAGAATCACAGTGAAAATGTCGAACAATAAAATACTTTAAAGGAGCTACAAATATTCGAAAATGGAACCCAGTGTTCTTGCAATTTTACACTAGTTTCTTGCGAAAAAAATTACGTGATATTTGCCGAGACCCCCACTCTCCCCCACGTAAGATAGGGTGAGATTCGGCTCGACCCCCTCCTCCCCCCAAACGCCTCACGTAATTTATGGACGCCCCCTTTCTTAGAAAATGTCAACCTTGCTCGATCATAATGTATGAAAAATAAATTTTTTTTTGATTATCAGCGTTGGTCCTATAGTAAAAGTTGTTTAGCATGACTAGTCCAACATAGGTTTCGAAAATATGCCATCTCGAAATCTCCACCCAGTATATCGTTTTTCCAATGTGCCCCCTGGGTGATGTGTGGACGCGGTTGGTGATGCGCATGTGCATATGCAGCTAGATTGGCCCCGTGCTGGGTGGTGTGGTCGGTGATCTGGTCGGTGGGCGCCACGTGCGACCACACGGGCCGCGCGCGCTTCTCAAACTTCATGAGGAACGCCACTAAAAATGCCGCCTTCAAACCGCTCTTCCCCAACGACGGCAGTGTTTATGATTACACGTTAGTTATACTATTGCATTACTATCATTAGCCTATAATATGCCACTGCTGAGTATAGGCCTCCTGCATATAAATGGGCAGATTTTGAGATAGAGCATAGCGTATAGCGTTTAAAGAGCAGCTCTACTGGGGAAGTACCTCCACCTTACAGAATACGGCAGCCAAATAACTTTATGTTGTGTTCCTGCGCGTGAGTAAGGTCGCCAGTGCTCATAGAGGAGAGAGGAAAGGTCAGTAACGCGTGAGCGATGCTTCGTGTGTTGCAAGCGTCCATATGCTTACCATCAGGCGGGCCGTATGCTAGTTTATCGACTTAGTTGCATAAAAAAAAACTCCACGCGTGCCCACTGCGGATCGGTGGAGGTAAGCTCAACTAGTAATCAACATACAGTTGGAATTTTTCTAACCGCCTAGGTTTCCAACTAACTTGACGACAAAATGACGGGACCAACGGCTTTACAGGTCTTCCGAAGCACGGAAACGTTCGATTCGAAAACCAGTAGGTGGTCACCCATCCAGGTACCTGTGACGCCGGTGGTATCTTTGCCGATCGATTAAGAACGGCTAATCATGCTACACCACGAGCGCTTACATTACTATACCACAGTATTAATAAATTTAATGACGCCACATCAACAAAGTTTATAGTTTAAACACAACCGTAAAATGTACGTGGAAGAGAAGTACGGACGGTGTTTTAATTGGTCAGAAGGGTTGCCCTTTATACTGTACTAGTGTATAATCTCGATCGGGGATTAGTGGATATTTAGACTTATTGGTCTCACATCCTACTGACATGTCCTCAATCAACTTTTAAGTTACGTTGTTCACGTGAACCCCATATATCCGCCTCATACGCCGAGTCATGTAAGGATGTCATAATATCCTATTTTACAAGCTTGTATTTAACTTGTAATGTATGTATTGTATGTATGTAACTATGTTCGGTTGGAATCTTGAAAGTCGAAATTCACCCACATCCAGTGGTCGGATTGACTTGATATTTGGTATACATTAGTATATTGGATGACAATGCAAGTAAAGTCACCAAAAAAGCTTGTATTCAATTTTTTTAATACAACTTATTTATTTTATTTCCAACATGCAAACCAATGGAGAGATTAGTAATAATAAAAATAATTGGATACTTGAAATTATATTGTAACGTATACAGATTACATGACGGAGGGTTCACAGACCCGACGGATGATGGCGAGCCGGCCAACCCTTACTGGTACAACTGGATGGCCAACCTGGAGCCGTATGAGGTCGATCCCGAGTGGCAATTCGCTGGTATGTACTTTGATTTCAATTTTACGTTTATAGCTGATCCTCGTTGATTCATCCGCATTCCTGGGATAAAAAAGAAGAGGAAACAAACGACTACATGTTCATGATATTAGTAGGGATAATGGGTATTATGTTGCCTCAAGTTTGGGTTGTTATTGGAGTTATCATTTGCCTGCCCTGTTCCCAATCATTTGTTGTCGGCGCAATATGTACGCTTCTTCCATTCGTCTCTTCTATCCGTCATACAAGTATCCACTCCTTTCTTACCTATAAGGCGTCGATCTCACTGAGAGAGTTCCGAGTTCTGAGTTCCGCGTTCACTTTAATCTATGCGACGCCTTTGATCATGGCATACAGAGAACTCGGCATTCAAGAGAACGAAATCTGTCGGAGTTCCATTCTATAAAGCTGGCAGGTGAGGTGACACGTCTGAGCTATTATAAGACACAAGGCAGGAAGGACAACGGGCATTCTGGCCCATGAGCGGCCACTAATGAAACTTAAGTAAGGCCAATGAGACGAGATAAAGAATGTCAACAAACTTTTGCTTGATGTATGTATATAATTACGTACAGCAAACACCTTTTGGTACGGATTACATTTATTGCAATTACCTTGCAATTTCATAATATCTCCAATTATTTCTTAAATGTTCAATACTCTATAACTTTTTTTCTAAATACACCACAGGTAAGTACACCACCGCTATCATATTTTTGTTAATATATTATTGCCTAATAGAAAACATCGAAGTTATTGCTAGCCGCCAATGGGACAAGCTCCATACTAATTTGCCCATTTATCTTTAGAACTCTGGACTGCTTGCTCGCTGTGTGTACAGCAGTGAACGCGGAACTCGGAACTCGGGACGCGGAACTCTAGAACTCTTTTCTGTGGGATCTATTTTTCGGTCTTCTTCCCGTTTTTCCATTTTTTTTATCAATTTCCTTTTGTTTCAATGAAAAAGTGATTCAAGAATAGTTGATGTTGATGATTGTATGCAGACATCGAAGTACCGACGATGGACAACGTCCGCTGCGCGGCGCTGCTCGGGTACAAGATAACGAACTACAACCACGTGATCTGCGTCGGCCCCACCGGCACCGGCAAGACTGTCACCATCACCTCGAAGCTCACCAGGCACATGCACAAGAAGTTCATCTGCGAGTTCATCGTCTTCTCTGCACGGACCTCCGCTAATCAGACGCAGGTCTGGATAAAAAATAGATTAATAATTTTGTTTTAAAAAGATAGAGCATATAGAAATACAGAGCAGCTTGACTGGTGAAGTACCTCCACCTTACAGAATACCGCAGCCATGTTGTGTTTCTGCGCGTGAGTAAGGTCGCCAGAGCTCACTGGGAAGGGGGAAAGGTCGGTAATGCGGTAGTGATGCTTCGTGTGATGCAAGCTTCCATATGGCTACGGGTACCGCTTACCATCAGTTGGGCCGTAAGCTTGTTTACCGACATCGTTGTAACTATGTGTACTAGTCATTGTCAAAAGTAAACAGCAAAAAAATATTTGGAGATTTTATATACCACGCGTATGTTTTTTTATGTGTGGTCAACGATGTCTCGAAAACGGATTAACCAATTTAAATTTGAAATTTATTTTAACCATGGAATTAAAATATTTGATGAATTCCTCAATGGAAAAGAGCTGAACAGAGTTATTTTTCTTTGAATTTGTTTGGTTTTTACGCTGTTACTTTAGCTTTGAATTTAAGAAAGGTTGTGCTTTTAAGGTCAGAAGGTATCGTTGTATTTTCCCGCTATACGTAGTAGAGTGATTATCTTTTTAGTGTAGTACAGTAGTACCCAACTGGTATGGCGCGTCGTGAATCTTCGTTCACACAGAAAAAAATGTATGGCCCCGAAGATTAATGAAAGAATGCTTAAAACTTACAATCAACCTTAGATCACTACTATAAAGTTCATAATACACTGCAGCTGTTAGTTCCGTCTCACACGCGCGCGCTAACATGGCGGCAGCCGCCGACCAATAGCGTTTCCCGCGTTTTGAAAATGTATCTTATGCGCAGGTACATCGGTAAGCCATATTAGTTGGGTACTATTGTATCTGTTATTGTATTGTCCAGGACGTGATAGACAGCAAGCTGGACCGGCGTCGACGCGGCGTGTTCGGCCCGCCGCCCACCCGGCGGCAGGTGTTCTTCATAGACGACCTCAACATGCCAGCCCTGGAGGTGTTCGGGGCGCAGCCGCCCATCGAGCTGCTCAGGCAGTTCATGGACTTCTCTGGTACCACCACACAGTCTCACAATGATAAGTGTTCGGAGGCGGCAGGTGTTCTTCATAGACGACCTCAACATGCCAGCCCTGGAGGTGTTCGGGGCGCAGCCGCCCATCGAGCTGCTCAGGCAGTTCATGGACTTCTCTGGTACCACCACACAGTCTCACAATGATAAGTGTTCGGAGGCGGCAGGTGTTCTTCATAGACGACCTCAACATGCCAGCCCTGGAGGTGTTCGGGGCGCAGCCGCCCATCGAGCTGCTCAGGCAGTTCATGGACTTCTCTGGTACCACCACACAGTCTCACAATGATAAGTGTTCGGAGGCGGCAGGTGTTCTTCATAGACGACCTCAACATGCCAGCCCTGGAGGTGTTCGGGGCGCAGCCGCCCATCGAGCTGCTCAGGCAGTTCATGGACTTCTCTGGTACCACCACACAGTCTCACAATGATAAGTGTTCGGAGGCGGCAGGTGTTCTTCATAGACGACCTCAACATGCCAGCCCTGGAGGTGTTCGGGGCGCAGCCGCCCATCGAGCTGCTCAGGCAGTTCATGGACTTCTCTGGTACCACCACACAGTCTCACAATGATAAGTGTTCGGAGGCGGCAGGTGTTCTTCATAGACGACCTCAACATGCCAGCCCTGGAGGTGTTCGGGGCGCAGCCGCCCATCGAGCTGCTCAGGCAGTTCATGGACTTCTCTGGTACCACCACACAGTCTCACAATGATAAGTGTTCGGAGGCGGCAGGTGTTCTTCATAGACGACCTCAACATGCCAGCCCTGGAGGTGTTCGGGGCGCAGCCGCCCATCGAGCTGCTCAGGCAGTTCATGGACTTCTCTGGTACCACCACACAGTCTCACAATGATAAGTGTTCGGAGGCGGCAGGTGTTCTTCATAGACGACCTCAACATGCCAGCCCTGGAGGTGTTCGGGGCGCAGCCGCCCATCGAGCTGCTCAGGCAGTTCATGGACTTCTCTGGTACCACCACACAGTCTCACAATGATAAGTGTTCGGAGGCGGCAGGTGTTCTTCATAGACGACCTCAACATGCCAGCCCTGGAGGTGTTCGGGGCGCAGCCGCCCATCGAGCTGCTCAGGCAGTTCATGGACTTCTCTGGTACCACCACACAGTCTCACAATGATAAGTGTTCGGAGGCGGCAGGTGTTCTTCATAGACGACCTCAACATGCCAGCCCTGGAGGTGTTCGGGGCGCAGCCGCCCATCGAGCTGCTCAGGCAGTTCATGGACTTCTCTGGTACCACCACACAGTCTCACAATGATAAGTGTTCGGAGGCGGCAGGTGTTCTTCATAGACGACCTCAACATGCCAGCCCTGGAGGTGTTCGGGGCGCAGCCGCCCATCGAGCTGCTCAGGCAGTTCATGGACTTCTCTGGTACCACCACACAGTCTCACAATGATAAGTGTTCGGAGGCGGCAGGTGTTCTTCATAGACGACCTCAACATGCCAGCCCTGGAGGTGTTCGGGGCGCAGCCGCCCATCGAGCTGCTCAGGCAGTTCATGGACTTCTCTGGTACCACCACACAGTCTCACAATGATAAGTGTTCGGAGGCGGCAGGTGTTCTTCATAGACGACCTCAACATGCCAGCCCTGGAGGTGTTCGGGGCGCAGCCGCCCATCGAGCTGCTCAGGCAGTTCATGGACTTCTCTGGTACCACCACACAGTCTCACAATGATAAGTGTTCGGAGGCGGCAGGTGTTCTTCATAGACGACCTCAACATGCCAGCCCTGGAGGTGTTCGGGGCGCAGCCGCCCATCGAGCTGCTCAGGCAGTTCATGGACTTCTCTGGTACCACCACACAGTCTCACAATGATAAGTGTTCGGAGGCGGCAGGTGTTCTTCATAGACGACCTCAACATGCCAGCCCTGGAGGTGTTCGGGGCGCAGCCGCCCATCGAGCTGCTCAGGCAGTTCATGGACTTCTCTGGTACCACCACACAGTCTCACAATGATAAGTGTTCGGAGGCGGCAGGTGTTCTTCATAGACGACCTCAACATGCCAGCCCTGGAGGTGTTCGGGGCGCAGCCGCCCATCGAGCTGCTCAGGCAGTTCATGGACTTCTCTGGTACCACCACACAGTCTCACAATGATAAGTGTTCGGAGGCGGCAGGTGTTCTTCATAGACGACCTCAACATGCCAGCCCTGGAGGTGTTCGGGGCGCAGCCGCCCATCGAGCTGCTCAGGCAGTTCATGGACTTCTCTGGTACCACCACACAGTCTCACAATGATAAGTGTTCGGAGGCGGCAGGTGTTCTTCATAGACGACCTCAACATGCCAGCCCTGGAGGTGTTCGGGGCGCAGCCGCCCATCGAGCTGCTCAGGCAGTTCATGGACTTCTCTGGTACCACCACACAGTCTCACAATGATAAGTGTTCGGAGGCGGCAGGTGTTCTTCATAGACGACCTCAACATGCCAGCCCTGGAGGTGTTCGGGGCGCAGCCGCCCATCGAGCTGCTCAGGCAGTTCATGGACTTCTCTGGTACCACCACACAGTCTCACAATGATAAGTGTTCGGAGGCGGCAGGTGTTCTTCATAGACGACCTCAACATGCCAGCCCTGGAGGTGTTCGGGGCGCAGCCGCCCATCGAGCTGCTCAGGCAGTTCATGGACTTCTCTGGTACCACCACACAGTCTCACAATGATAAGTGTTCGGAGGCGGCAGGTGTTCTTCATAGACGACCTCAACATGCCAGCCCTGGAGGTGTTCGGGGCGCAGCCGCCCATCGAGCTGCTCAGGCAGTTCATGGACTTCTCTGGTACCACCACACAGTCTCACAATGATAAGTGTTCGGAGGCGGCAGGTGTTCTTCATAGACGACCTCAACATGCCAGCCCTGGAGGTGTTCGGGGCGCAGCCGCCCATCGAGCTGCTCAGGCAGTTCATGGACTTCTCTGGTACCACCACACAGTCTCACAATGATAAGTGTTCGGAGGCGGCAGGTGTTCTTCATAGACGACCTCAACATGCCAGCCCTGGAGGTGTTCGGGGCGCAGCCGCCCATCGAGCTGCTCAGGCAGTTCATGGACTTCTCTGGTACCACCACACAGTCTCACAATGATAAGTGTTCGGAGGCGGCAGGTGTTCTTCATAGACGACCTCAACATGCCAGCCCTGGAGGTGTTCGGGGCGCAGCCGCCCATCGAGCTGCTCAGGCAGTTCATGGACTTCTCTGGTACCACCACACAGTCTCACAATGATAAGTGTTCGGAGGCGGCAGGTGTTCTTCATAGACGACCTCAACATGCCAGCCCTGGAGGTGTTCGGGGCGCAGCCGCCCATCGAGCTGCTCAGGCAGTTCATGGACTTCTCTGGTACCACCACACAGTCTCACAATGATAAGTGTTCGGAGGCGGCAGGTGTTCTTCATAGACGACCTCAACATGCCAGCCCTGGAGGTGTTCGGGGCGCAGCCGCCCATCGAGCTGCTCAGGCAGTTCATGGACTTCTCTGGTACCACCACACAGTCTCACAATGATAAGTGTTCGGAGGCGGCAGGTGTTCTTCATAGACGACCTCAACATGCCAGCCCTGGAGGTGTTCGGGGCGCAGCCGCCCATCGAGCTGCTCAGGCAGTTCATGGACTTCTCTGGTACCACCACACAGTCTCACAATGATAAGTGTTCGGAGGCGGCAGGTGTTCTTCATAGACGACCTCAACATGCCAGCCCTGGAGGTGTTCGGGGCGCAGCCGCCCATCGAGCTGCTCAGGCAGTTCATGGACTTCTCTGGTACCACCACACAGTCTCACAATGATAAGTGTTCGGAGGCGGCAGGTGTTCTTCATAGACGACCTCAACATGCCAGCCCTGGAGGTGTTCGGGGCGCAGCCGCCCATCGAGCTGCTCAGGCAGTTCATGGACTTCTCTGGTACCACCACACAGTCTCACAATGATAAGTGTTCGGAGGCGGCAGGTGTTCTTCATAGACGACCTCAACATGCCAGCCCTGGAGGTGTTCGGGGCGCAGCCGCCCATCGAGCTGCTCAGGCAGTTCATGGACTTCTCTGGTACCACCACACAGTCTCACAATGATAAGTGTTCGGAGGCGGCAGGTGTTCTTCATAGACGACCTCAACATGCCAGCCCTGGAGGTGTTCGGGGCGCAGCCGCCCATCGAGCTGCTCAGGCAGTTCATGGACTTCTCTGGTACCACCACACAGTCTCACAATGATAAGTGTTCGGAGGCGGCAGGTGTTCTTCATAGACGACCTCAACATGCCAGCCCTGGAGGTGTTCGGGGCGCAGCCGCCCATCGAGCTGCTCAGGCAGTTCATGGACTTCTCTGGTACCACCACACAGTCTCACAATGATAAGTGTTCGGAGGCGGCAGGTGTTCTTCATAGACGACCTCAACATGCCAGCCCTGGAGGTGTTCGGGGCGCAGCCGCCCATCGAGCTGCTCAGGCAGTTCATGGACTTCTCTGGTACCACCACACAGTCTCACAATGATAAGTGTTCGGAGGCGGCAGGTGTTCTTCATAGACGACCTCAACATGCCAGCCCTGGAGGTGTTCGGGGCGCAGCCGCCCATCGAGCTGCTCAGGCAGTTCATGGACTTCTCTGGTACCACCACACAGTCTCACAATGATAAGTGTTCGGAGGCGGCAGGTGTTCTTCATAGACGACCTCAACATGCCAGCCCTGGAGGTGTTCGGGGCGCAGCCGCCCATCGAGCTGCTCAGGCAGTTCATGGACTTCTCTGGTACCACCACACAGTCTCACAATGATAAGTGTTCGGAGGCGGCAGGTGTTCTTCATAGACGACCTCAACATGCCAGCCCTGGAGGTGTTCGGGGCGCAGCCGCCCATCGAGCTGCTCAGGCAGTTCATGGACTTCTCTGGTACCACCACACAGTCTCACAATGATAAGTGTTCGGAGGCGGCAGGTGTTCTTCATAGACGACCTCAACATGCCAGCCCTGGAGGTGTTCGGGGCGCAGCCGCCCATCGAGCTGCTCAGGCAGTTCATGGACTTCTCTGGTACCACCACACAGTCTCACAATGATAAGTGTTCGGAGGCGGCAGGTGTTCTTCATAGACGACCTCAACATGCCAGCCCTGGAGGTGTTCGGGGCGCAGCCGCCCATCGAGCTGCTCAGGCAGTTCATGGACTTCTCTGGTACCACCACACAGTCTCACAATGATAAGTGTTCGGAGGCGGCAGGTGTTCTTCATAGACGACCTCAACATGCCAGCCCTGGAGGTGTTCGGGGCGCAGCCGCCCATCGAGCTGCTCAGGCAGTTCATGGACTTCTCTGGTACCACCACACAGTCTCACAATGATAAGTGTTCGGAGGCGGCAGGTGTTCTTCATAGACGACCTCAACATGCCAGCCCTGGAGGTGTTCGGGGCGCAGCCGCCCATCGAGCTGCTCAGGCAGTTCATGGACTTCTCTGGTACCACCACACAGTCTCACAATGATAAGTGTTCGGAGGCGGCAGGTGTTCTTCATAGACGACCTCAACATGCCAGCCCTGGAGGTGTTCGGGGCGCAGCCGCCCATCGAGCTGCTCAGGCAGTTCATGGACTTCTCTGGTACCACCACACAGTCTCACAATGATAAGTGTTCGGAGGCGGCAGGTGTTCTTCATAGACGACCTCAACATGCCAGCCCTGGAGGTGTTCGGGGCGCAGCACCCCATCGAGCTGCTCAGGCAGTTCATGGACTTCTCTGGTACCACCACACAGTCTCACAATGATAAGTGTTCGGAGGCGGCAGGTGTTCTTCATAGACGACCTCAACATGCCAGCCCTGGAGGTGTTCGGGGCGCAGCCGCCCATCGAGCTGCTCAGGCAGTTCATGGACTTCTCTGGTACCACCACACAGTCTCACAATGATAAGTGTTCGGAGGCGGCAGGTGTTCTTCATAGACGACCTCAACATGCCAGCCCTGGAGGTGTTCGGGGCGCAGCCGCCCATCGAGCTGCTCAGGCAGTTCATGGACTTCTCTGGTACCACCACACAGTCTCACAATGATAAGTGTTCGGAGGCGGCAGGTGTTCTTCATAGACGACCTCAACATGCCAGCCCTGGAGGTGTTCGGGGCGCAGCCGCCCATCGAGCTGCTCAGGCAGTTCATGGACTTCTCTGGTACCACCACACAGTCTCACAATGATAAGTGTTCGGAGGCGGCAGGTGTTCTTCATAGACGACCTCAACATGCCAGCCCTGGAGGTGTTCGGGGCGCAGCCGCCCATCGAGCTGCTCAGGCAGTTCATGGACTTCTCTGGTACCACCACACAGTCTCACAATGATAAGTGTTCGGAGGCGGCAGGTGTTCTTCATAGACGACCTCAACATGCCAGCCCTGGAGGTGTTCGGGGCGCAGCCGCCCATCGAGCTGCTCAGGCAGTTCATGGACTTCTCTGGTACCACCACACAGTCTCACAATGATAAGTGTTCGGAGGCGGCAGGTGTTCTTCATAGACGACCTCAACATGCCAGCCCTGGAGGTGTTCGGGGCGCAGCCGCCCATCGAGCTGCTCAGGCAGTTCATGGACTTCTCTGGTACCACCACACAGTCTCACAATGATAAGTGTTCGGAGGCGGCAGGTGTTCTTCATAGACGACCTCAACATGCCAGCCCTGGAGGTGTTCGGGGCGCAGCCGCCCATCGAGCTGCTCAGGCAGTTCATGGACTTCTCTGGTACCACCACACAGTCTCACAATGATAAGTGTTCGGAGGCGGCAGGTGTTCTTCATAGACGACCTCAACATGCCAGCCCTGGAGGTGTTCGGGGCGCAGCCGCCCATCGAGCTGCTCAGGCAGTTCATGGACTTCTCTGGTACCACCACACAGTCTCACAATGATAAGTGTTCGGAGGCGGCAGGTGTTCTTCATAGACGACCTCAACATGCCAGCCCTGGAGGTGTTCGGGGCGCAGCCGCCCATCGAGCTGCTCAGGCAGTTCATGGACTTCTCTGGTACCACCACACAGTCTCACAATGATAAGTGTTCGGAGGCGGCAGGTGTTCTTCATAGACGACCTCAACATGCCAGCCCTGGAGGTGTTCGGGGCGCAGCCGCCCATCGAGCTGCTCAGGCAGTTCATGGACTTCTCTGGTACCACCACACAGTCTCACAATGATAAGTGTTCGGAGGCGGCAGGTGTTCTTCATAGACGACCTCAACATGCCAGCCCTGGAGGTGTTCGGGGCGCAGCCGCCCATCGAGCTGCTCAGGCAGTTCATGGACTTCTCTGGTACCACCACACAGTCTCACAATGATAAGTGTTCGGAGGCGGCAGGTGTTCTTCATAGACGACCTCAACATGCCAGCCCTGGAGGTGTTCGGGGCGCAGCCGCCCATCGAGCTGCTCAGGCAGTTCATGGACTTCTCTGGTACCACCACACAGTCTCACAATGATAAGTGTTCGGAGGCGGCAGGTGTTCTTCATAGACGACCTCAACATGCCAGCCCTGGAGGTGTTCGGGGCGCAGCCGCCCATCGAGCTGCTCAGGCAGTTCATGGACTTCTCTGGTACCACCACACAGTCTCACAATGATAAGTGTTCGGAGGCGGCAGGTGTTCTTCATAGACGACCTCAACATGCCAGCCCTGGAGGTGTTCGGGGCGCAGCCGCCCATCGAGCTGCTCAGGCAGTTCATGGACTTCTCTGGTACCACCACACAGTCTCACAATGATAAGTGTTCGGAGGCGGCAGGTGTTCTTCATAGACGACCTCAACATGCCAGCCCTGGAGGTGTTCGGGGCGCAGCCGCCCATCGAGCTGCTCAGGCAGTTCATGGACTTCTCTGGTACCACCACACAGTCTCACAATGATAAGTGTTCGGAGGCGGCAGGTGTTCTTCATAGACGACCTCAACATGCCAGCCCTGGAGGTGTTCGGGGCGCAGCCGCCCATCGAGCTGCTCAGGCAGTTCATGGACTTCTCTGGTACCACCACACAGTCTCACAATGATAAGTGTTCGGAGGCGGCAGGTGTTCTTCATAGACGACCTCAACATGCCAGCCCTGGAGGTGTTCGGGGCGCAGCACCCCATCGAGCTGCTCAGGCAGTTCATGGACTTCTCTGGTACCTCATATGAATCATGAAAATCTTACCATGGTTATTGATAATTTCGCCGAAAGCCTAGTCAGAAGTGAAGCTGCCGATTACATCTTGAAGTATCGAGTATTATTAACCACCTTCACAAAAAAGGAGGAGGTCCCATTCACAAGATCGGGATTTTATTACTTCTTAGTGTAGTTTGAAGTCAGTTTAAGTTTTTTGTAAAACAGTCCAATTATGTCTAAAGTAATTGATTTAAAGAGAATCGATAAACACTTGCCAAAATTTAACTTATATTGGATTTATATAAATTTCTCCAAAATATAGTAGTATTTCCGTAGCTTTTATATAGTATATCTAACTTATGGTGTCAGGTTGGTACGACAGACAGAACATAGGCGAGTTCAGGACACTGGTCGACGTGGGTATTGTAGCGGCCATGGGCCCGCCCGGCGGCGGACGGAACCCCGTTACCATGAGGCTCATGAGGCACTTCCATTATATATCCTTCACTGAGATGGAGTATGCTAGCAAGGTTCGTATTTTTTTACTATGCGCCACAATCTGACCATGGTAAGTGATGATGTGGCCGAAGGTGATAAGCAAATTCCGGCGTAAAGGAACTGGCTCTCAAATGCAGCTACGGTACAGTAGTACGAAAGTATGGCCCCGAAGATTTACGAAAGAATACTTAAAACTTACAATCAACCTTAGATCACTACTATAAGGTTCATAATACAGTGCAGCTGTTAGTTCCGTCTCACTCGCAAGTCACACCCCTCCGCACGGTGCGCGCTAACATGGCGGCAGCTGCCGAACAATAACCGTTTCCCGCGCTTTGAAAATGTATCTTCTGCGCAGGTACATCGGTAAGCCATATCAGTTGGGTACTACTGTACTCTGCCGCCATTCAAAATCCGTGTGGGAACTCATATTGTAACGATCTTTAAATCTGTTTGATGTCTATGCAGAATTCTTAACGAGACAATTATTCTTTCTAGTACGCGATATTCCACACGATCCTAACGTCTTGGACGCGGAATTTCGTGGAAAATGTCGCAATACGAGAGACGCCCTTCCTGAAAGCTTCTATAGATACCTTCAGCTCCATGGTTGAGGAGTTGTTACCGACGCCCACAAAGTCGCATTATACCTTCAATCTGAGAGACTTGAGCAAGGTGTTCCAGGGGATACTGATGATGGATCCTCGTACCGTTACGGTAAGAGAAATTGCCTTTTAAAATCCTGGAGTTTGTGATGCAGACGTCGTACTTTTTAAGGCTCGATTGTTGGCTTCCTTCACAGTACTCCTGTCCCACATTTTCGTTGGAGAAAGCACACATTCCTATTTTCTTTATAGGACATACTTTTTCTAGGATTTGGGCATTGGTTTAGTTTTCACAATCTAATAGACCAAATGACACATAGTGCGACATGAATTAGTTCAGCTGAGTTTTAGTATATGATATTCAAGTCTTGTATTCTATCCAATAAAAAGTCTGCCACTGAGTGTATTTCCTCATTCTGTGATGATATTTTGAGTAATAATAAATACCACGGACAAAATTAAATAATGAAAATTGTCAGGACGAAGACGACGTTATAAGACTCTGGTATCACGAACATCAGCGCGTGTACGGGGATAGATTGGTTTGCGACGAAGATCGAAAGTGGTTTGTCAAGTACGTATCTTGTAGAGTTTCTTAGTAGAATACTCGTAGATTGTGCAATAAAGAAATACACTAGAAAGAAAGAAAGTTTTTTTTTTTTTTTTTAATATTTTGAATTATAAGACGTTATGCTAAGGTTTAATATTCCGATGCACTGGTTTTCAGTCATATACTCCCCTTTTAGAACATGTAACGGAAAGGTTATATCCATAAAAGTACACTTCTTTGGTACTAGGCGCACAGATCGCGAAAGAGGAAAGGGGATAGAACCTTTGTGGCATAGCTAGCCGCCGCCATTTTTGTTTTTTTTCAATGTCGCGGCGCACGATGTAACTGGTATATATGGATAGAGGACACTTATACAAACAAAAAATGTTAATCAATATGGTGGCCTAAAGTGTCACGTTTCCGAGATATTTGGAGGTAAAGATCGCCATATGAGAATTATGAAAATCATTAAAAATTAACTTATTACGTGTTTATATGCATTCGATTGTATTCAAATAATAGTTCCCAGGTTGATTTATAATTTTTTTTGAATACAGTAAAACTAGGAGCACGAAAAACAATATGTTTAATTACTTACCTACTAAACAGCATCGTAATATTCGCTATGAACCACAATATTGTCAAAGTAGTTCGGATCGTGACTTGTTTTCCATCTTTTCATTATTATACAAACAAAAGTGACAATACTTGTCCTAAAATCTATGTTCCCAAGTTAATTGGAACTAAAGATCGCTAAGTAATGCTCCCTGGGAGCTAAAATTGCAATAGCGTCGTAAATAAATAAAAAAAACCCGGTCCCGTGGCCGGCCCGACCTAATAAAATTTCCACCTAAATGAAAGTCCCGTCTTCGTGGAAGACTGCTTACGTGCACACATTGCCAAAAGGGTGATAGATCAGACCCGACGAATTACAGGCCTATTGCCATCACCTCCCATTCTCTCCAATGTCATGTAGCGAGTGATCAACACGCAACTCTTGAGATACCTAGAGGATCACGATTTGTTGAGTGACCGACAATATGGCTTCCGCCATAGTCCCTTGGCTGTGATGTGTTTATGTATACACTAGAAGGTCACCAGCCGAGTGGTCACTTGCCATCGAGAGTCAAGGTGGCGAAGGCGTTCGATCGGGTCTGGCACCGGTGTCTCCTAACGAAGTTACCAGCATATGGGCTTCCCGAGGGACTATGCAAATGGGTCGCCAATTTTCTGTCCAGCAGATGCATAAGAGCTGAGAGATATAAATGCTGGCGTCTCGCAAGGGTCTGTACTGTCCTCAACACTGTTCCTGCTGCATATCAATGAAATGCTGTGTATTGACGGCATTCATTGTACACAGGACGCGCATCGCCCGCGCCGCACCACCTACCCAGCCACTGACCCACTGCCTGTGTCTACTACGTCAGCACCTTTTACGAAGCCCATGCCTGAAAAGGAATCGAAGCGGGCTTGTGATGATGGTTTTGAGATAGTGCAAAGCAGGAAGCACCGTCAGAAAATGAATAAGAACCGATGCGGCACAGCTCCTGTGGAGCCCAAGCAAATCATGCGTGCTGCCATGCCAAACACTCCGGTGTATATTTCTCGTCTACACTACGCCACCAAGGCGGAGGACATCGTGGAGTACATTCGCCAAAGAATCAAGTACTCGCTGAGGGTGCAGCTGTTGGAATCGAGCCGTAACGTCAACTTCAAGGCGTTCATGGTGCGAGTATCAACATGTTTTCTGCACCTCGTCATGGAAGAGGACTTTTGGCCGCAGAACGTGGTGTTCCGTCACTTTCGCGGACAAGTGCCACATGATCGCACGAAGACATAGTGCAGTGCAGTAGTGTTAACTAACATAGGCTTTAGTGTTTTATACTAACAAAAATGTGTTATTATACTATTTATGTTAGTTTGTAAGGTATAGGGTATGGGCCACAGTAGCCTGATAATAAAGATTTAATATTATTATTGCAAATATTCCACGTTTCGTGGTGGAGGAAAGCCGCGATCGGCTTGTGTCTGAAATCGAGAGCTCATAACTAGTGTCTCCGATTACGTTCGACTAAACCTAGTCCATTTCAACCCCACTAAGACCCAAGTCTGCGCGTTCACTGCTAAGAAAACCCCATTTACTGTGGCTTCACAATTCCAGAACACGGACACCAGTGAATGCTTCGGGATCCTCGGCATCGACATTTCTAACGAAGTCAATAGCCGTCTAGAAGACAAGGTTAAGCTAGCATCCAAAAAACTCGGAAGTGCTCAACAGAGCGAAGCAGTACTTCACATCGGGGCAAAGGCTGCAACTTTACAAGTCGCAAGTCCGGCCTTATATGGAGTACTGCTCTTACCTGGATACCACTTTGGGCCTTTGGACTCGGTTCAGCGACGTGCCATTAGAATCGTCACGATCCCGAGCTCACAAGCGGCTTAGGGCTCCTCAATCTGAGAAGAGACTTTGCCTCCTTATGTGTGTTCTACCGCTTGTACAACAGACAGTGTTCTGTAGAATTGTTTAACCTGATGCCTACGGCTACCTCCTACCATCGCAAGTCTCGCCATTGACGGGGAGTCCATCCTCACACATTGGAACCAAAATAGTATCGAACTATGCGGTCTCAAAGGAGCTTTCTTCGCTTACAATCAGGCGGGCCGTATGTTTGTTTGCTACCTAAGTAGTGTAAAAAAAACCTTTTATTTAAAGGTTTGAGGTCACGGCTTGTTTCTATTATGTGTTTTATTTTATTTTTAAAACCGCAATGCGATATTATTTGACCACTATTGCTTAAAAACAAGAACATAATATACTGTACTTAATCAACATTAAACTATTCTCATTCGTCTCATATTTATATATACATCGAAATTCCAATTTCTCGGTAAAATGATATTTTAAGACAAGTATTATCATTTTTGGTTAATAACGGCGACATGGAAAACAAGTTAACCACTACGATCCGAGCTACTTGACAACATTGTGTTTCATTGCGAATATTGCGATGCGGTTTAGTACGTAACCAATTAATGAATATTGTTTTTTCGTGCTCTTTGTTTACTATATTCTAATAAATAGTTAAATCAACCTGGGAACTATTATTTGAATACAATCTAATGCATATAAACACGTAATAAGTTCGTTTTTAATGATTGTCGTAATTCTCATATGGCGATCTTTACCTCCAAATATCTCGGAAACGTGACACTTTAGGTCACCATTAGGGCATGTAATATCGGAAGATTTTTCAATTCCGATATTGATTTCCGATATTGGATCTCAATATCGGAATTCCGATATTAATATCGGAATTCGACATTTTTATTATAAATTGCACATATTCCTTATAAAATGCACTAATTATCTATCTATACTAATATTATAAAGTGGAAGAGTTTTTTTGTTTGGTTAAACTGGCTAATCTTTGGAACTACCGGTCTGATTTGTTTTTTTTTTTCACTTATAGGAAGCTACGTTATCCCCGAGTATTATAGGCTACTTTTAATCCCGGGAACGCGGGTGAAACCTCGGGGGTTAACTAGTTCGTTATAAATTTGGATTGAAAACATCTTCTGCTCAGTCAACACTCTTGTCAGAGGGGTCGTGATTACAATAGATAGTGTATATGGTGGGTCTTCAACGCCAATGTTCTCCTTGACTAGGGTTACAGCTTTCGCAATGCTTTTCCATTTTTTGCGGATCGTAGCGTTGCGAGTACACCCTCCCACTTTGGACAACAAGTCTCTTCATCGAGTGTTCGTTTCTGCATATGTAACCGAAGAACTTGAGAATTTGAAGCTGCACAGTCGACGAAAGCCTATCTGTTATTCAATTCTCCTTCAGGATCGCCTTATTGGTGCGAAAGGCTGTCAACGGCATTTTCGGGAAGCGTCTTCTGCAACACATCTCCAGTGCGTCAATTTTCCGGCTATCTTGTAGACTTAAGGACCAAGTTTCAGCTCTTTAGAGAAAGATCGGAAAGACCAGGCATCTCATAAGTCGAATCTTTGTTTTCCTAGTTATACTTCTGTCTTTCCAAATCGTCTTACTGCTGATCTTGTGATTGCACATCGTCTTCTGTCTGATCTCATCTTCACAGTATCCTGTGTTGGAATTAGTAGAGCCAAGGTAGATGTAGATTTTTCTCAGTACGTCCAATCTATTAAGTTACGCCCGGTCTATTATTAAAATTTTCATCTTATCTCTGTTGATTGCAAGTCCCAATTGGAGACTAGTGGTTTCTTAATGAGCCGAGAGGTCCTCCATATCTTCTTTAGTTTGGTTAAGAAGAGAAGTGTCATCATCGAGAGTCAAGGTGAGGCATTGGCAGTGTGCCTAGATGTGGTGACGGCATTTGATCGGGTCTGGCACAGGGGTCTTCTCACGAAGTTGCCAGCATACGGGCTTCCCGAGGGATTATGTAAATGGGTCGCCAGCTTTCTGTCCAGCAGATGCATAAAAGCCATCGTCGACGGTAGCTGCTCCGATAGCATGGGCGTCAATGCCGGCGTCCCGCAAGGCTCTGTGCTGTTCCCAACACTGTTCTTTCTGCATATCAATGATATGCTGTCTATTAACGGCATTCATTGCTATGCGGACGATAGTACAGGGGACGCTAATTACACGGGCCGTGCAAATATCCCTCGTTCCGAGGTGGAGGAAAGCCGCGAACGGCTGGTGTCTGAAATCGAGAATACACTAACTTGTGTCTCCGATTGGGCCTACTAAACCTAGTCCATTTCAACCCCACCAAGACTCAAGCCTGCGCGTTCACCGCTAAGAATGGTCCACAATTCCAGAACACTTTCTTGAACATCAGTAAAAGCTTCCCATTCCTTGGCCGCCAAGGATCCCGATCCCTTGGCGTCGACATTTCTAGCGACGTTTTGTTCCGAAGTCACTTGGAAGACAAGGTTAAGCTGGCATCCAAAAAGCTCGGAGTGCTCAACAGAGCGAGGCAGTACTTCACATCGGGCAAAGGCTGCAACTTTACAAGTCGCAAGTCCGGCCTCATATGGAGTACTGCTGTCATCTATGGGCGGGAGCACCTGGATACTAGCTTGGGCCTTTAGACTCGGTTCAGCGACGTGCCATCAACATTGTTGACGATTCCGAGCTCACAAGCGGCTTAGAACCCCTCAGTCTGAGGAGAGACTTTGCCTCCTTATGTGTGTTCTACCGCTTGTACAACGGAGAGTGTTCTAAAGAATTGTTCGACTTGATGCCCACAGCCACCTTCCACCATCGCAACTCTCGCCATCGACGAGGATTCCATCCTCACACATTGAAACCAGAATTGTTTCGAACTGTGCGGGCTCAAAGGAGTTTTCTTCCGCGGACGCTCAAATTGTGGAATGAGCTCCCCGCCGTGGTTTTCCCAATGGACTACAGCATGGGGTACTTCAAAAAGGGTGTGAAGAGATTTCTTTAGGGTCGGCAACGCGTGAATGATACTCCTGGTATTGCAAGCGTATAGCATAGATAAAAATATCTGATTCCGATATTACGATATTGGATCACTCAATTCCGATATTGTAATATCGGAAAAAAAGGTCCGAGATTCCGATATTACGAGATTCCGAGATTCCGATATTCATGCCCTAGTCACCATATTGCTTAATATTTTTTGTTTGTATAAGTGTCCTCTACCCAAATATACCACTTACATCGTGCGCTGCGACATTGAAAAAAAATCAAAATGGCGGCGGATGGTTATGCCAGCTCCCATACAAAAATGTTCGTACCCCTTTTATAATAATATTAGCAGTAACGTGAAAAGATAATAAATCTTATTGAGCGGTGACACATTGGTTATGATTTTATTTCAATATGCTTGGGAGCAAAAGTTTGGTATTAATTTTAGGGTTTTTTTTATTTAATACTATTTATAGAGAGTCTATCCCTATAGTCTATTTCAAATAACATGAGTTCGGTGACACATGGTATTTTATTAAATTTCTCAATTGTTAATGTTCATTTCGATATAATAAAGGAATACTATGATAGAGCTAGGTTTCACGAAATATTGTGAATATTATTTCAGAGTAATCAAATGGAATTTCACTAGATATTGGTAAAAAACCCTTGACCTTGACGACTCATCCTATGTGAAATAGAGTATAATGTAGTCTTCTCCCCTTTCGGATAGATATGCCCTTTCCGATACACGTTGTATCAAATCGTGAACAGCACCTATACATTTATGTTGTTTTGAGAACTTAATCTTTCGTTTCCTTTAAAAAGAGTTTAGTTTGCTGTAGATTTAGCAAGATAAAAAAAGTTATGGTACAGTAGTACCCAACTGATATAGCTTACCGATGTACCTGCGATACATTTTCAAAGCGCGGGAAATGCTATTGGTCGGCAGCTGCCGCCATGTTAGCGGAGGGGTGTGGCTTGCGAGTGAGACGGAACTAACAGCTGCACTGTATTATGAAACTTATAGTAGTGATCTAAGGTTGATTGTAAGTTTTAAGCATTCTTTCGTTAATCTTCGGGGCCATACTTTCTTTTCTGTGCGAACGAAGATTCACGACGCGCCATATCAGCTGGGTACTACTGTAACAATAACGATTTGAGAGAAGTTTATTATTGAAAATAGTAATATGACCAATGTCTTCAGGCTATAAAAGATAGATACAAGCACCAGCACGGTTGTAAGGCTTGAGTGAAACTGGTCGAGATAGTTACATTGGGGCAGTTGTACAATAATAATAGAATATCCTACCACATTCTTCACATTCTACACTTAATGCTGAATTAATCTTCCAGTTTATTAAACAAGAAGATTAGCACAGAGTTTGGAAAGAAGGCGACCAACGTGATCGGCGGTAGATTAATGTTGTTTGGCGACTTTATGGACTTGGGAGCCGTTGAGAAAAAGTATGTTGAAATCACTGATATAGACGAGGTGAGTGGGATCGTTTTTGTGGCGAAAAGACTTAGAAGAAGATTATATTTATTCCGTCATTTACATTATCAAAAAATATGAGACACGTATTTTTTCTTTTGTCAATTAAACAAAAATATATGAAGATATCGTGGATTGAAGTTCCGCGTGACGTCACGTTTAGGTACAGCTTTTACTGTAAAGTGACGTCACGAGCCCCCACTCCCGAACTTTGACGCGCTTTAGTAAATTTTTAATGATTTAGTAAAGCAAAAAATACGTGTCCAATATTTTTTGGTAATCTAACTGACGGACTAATTAGGTTTTTTTACCCAGGAATTATCCCTATTGTTTTTTTAACCTGAAAGTTCAGTGACTGCGGAGGGCTTACAACAGAGTTTTATGAAACTGTGGCTTTAGGGTGCCCTAGGTGAGATTCGAATCTTCGATCACGATTAGTCCTGAGCTAACTTCGTTTTGACTAAAATGTATGGAGAATCAAGGTTTAATCAACTCATCCATTTGAAGGAAGTTGATTCGCCGTAGACATCGTGCCTGACGACTGCTTATGTCGGTCGCTACATATGCAATGTTTGATGTTTGCCAGCTGGACGAGGTGCTATCCCACTACTTATCTGAGTACAACTTGGCATCGACGGCTCCGCTGGACCTGGTGTTGTTTGAGGATGCGGCAGCGCACCTGTGTCGTGTGGCGCGCATCATGCGCCAGCCCATGGCTAATGCGTTGCTGTTGGGGATGGGTGGCTCTGGTATGTTTTATGGGCCTGTGTTCGACCACAATCTCACCATGGTAAGTGATGATGCCGAAGGAACTGGCTCTCATGTGCAGCTGTCGGAACACACCGGTGCTTGGTGACAGATTTTCAACATGAGGGTGGTAGCCAGCAAGATGGATATAACAAAGTACCCTACCACCGTCATATGGTTTCCTCACGATGTTTTCCTTCACCGAAAGCTCAAGCTCATTGTAGGAATCGAACCCGGGACCTTCGTCTCGGTATCCGACGTCACTACCACTGAGCTATCATAGCCTTGTACTGTGCATACTATACTGTACTAGCATTATTAGTATTATTAGCTATTCTAGGCTTTGTGTGCTTACCACCTTCGGCCGCATCATCACTTACCATGGTGAGATTGCAGTCAAATACAGGCCTATAAACAGTAAAAAAAAACTGATATCGACGGCGCCGCTAGACGTAGTGCTGTTTGAGGATGTGGCAGCGCGAATATAGCAAACAAGCATACGGCTTATCTGATAGTTAGCGATCACCGTAGCGTATTGACGCTTGCAACACCAGAGGTATTACTCGCGCGTTGCCAACTTTGCAAGAATCTCTTCACACCATTTTCCCCTTAACACGCGGGGAGCTCATTCTACAGTCCGAGTGTCCGTGGTAGGAAGCTCCTTTGAGACCGCACAGTGCGAAACCATTTTTTGTTCCAATTGGTGAGGATAGACTCCCCGTCGATGGCGGGAGTTGCGATGGTAGAAGGTAGCCGTGGGCATCAAGTTAATTCTTCAAAACACTGTCCGTTGTACACGCGGCAGAACACTCAGGAGGCAAAGTCTCTCCTTACACCAAAAAGTTAACTATCTCAGCTAATACCGTAGCGGTCATGTGCATGGCTCATAGACCCTCAATGAGCTCTAATGACCTTACTTACGAGCAGGAACACTAGTATTTCGCTAGTTTAAAAGTATTTTTTGTATCGCAGGTCGTCAATCGTTGTCCCGCTTGGCGGCGTTTATGGCGGAGTTACAATGTATACAGATAGAGATAACGAAGGCGTACGGCACCGCCGAGTGGCGCGACGACCTCAAGCAGACCATGATGAAGGCCGGCGCTGAGAACAGGGGTATCGTCTTCCTCTTCTCGGATGCTCAGGTACTGTTAAAGTGCGATGGGGATTGTGCTGAGAAAGAAATTGCTGAAATTCAACCCCTAAGGGCGTGAAGTAGGGGATCGCTGATTAAACTGCGTGGCAGGTACAGTAGTACCCAACTTATATGGCGCGTCGTGAATCCTCGTTCACACAGAAAAGAAAGTATGGCCCGAAGATTAACGAAAGAATGCTTAAAACTTACAATCAACCTTAGATCACTACTACAAGGTTCATAATACACTGCAGCTGTTAGTTCCGTCTCACTCGCAAGTCACGCCTCCGCACGGCGCGCGCTAACATGACCAATAGCATTTTCCGCGCTTTGAAAATGTATCTTCTGCGCAGGTACATCGGTAAGCCATATCAGTTGGGTACTACTGTAGCGAGAATATTTTCAGTCAAATTCAAAGCAAGGTGGATGACACCTCCATTTAAAAGGGAAGATCTTCCGGCAGGCTGGGGCATCGTGGCTGGGGACCGCGGTCCAACTGTACATGTCGGACACTTGTATATATGCAGATTGCCTAGAAAGCTTCGTAAGCGCGATGCAGGATATTTTAGCGCCACGCCAGCTATCATTCCGTGTGTGAACTATCTTAGTCTTACTGATAGATGCCGCGACACTACAATGAGCTTGTATTTTCGGTGAAAGAAAAAATCGTGAGGAAAACACGATGGTAGGGTACTTTATAGTACCCGGCTGGCTGGCTACCACCCTCACGTTGGAAATCTGTCGCTAGGCATCGACCGATGTGTTCCGACAGTTAAACTTAATTCAGTTTAAGTGGGCTTTAAATGCAAGACATAAATCTAAATAGATAACGCAAGTCCCTCCAGTCGTATGAAAACCAAGCGTGTAACTTTTTTGTACCTACCATAATGTCACAAGATTGATTTAGTTAGGCTGGGATTGGATTTTTAACGTGAAAATGAAGCTGTCCTATTTGTCAGCTAAACATATCCCTCGCTACACATCTCTGGGACATGCAGCTTTATGCGAGTACCCTGTCCGCGTGATACAGTTTCAAAAGAAGAACATTGTACCCTATTTTTGCACAGATTTTGACACGCCAAGTACATAAACTCACGGCATCTATTTAGATGTATATCTGTGTGCTTACCACCTTCGGTCACATAATCACTGAAGTTTGAAGTTGGTGTAGGTGGATACCTTCAGTCAGGCTGTTCAGAATTTTGAACGAGCGAACCCGTTATGCCTCGCTTTTAAATATTTGAATTTTAAAAATTTGTAGATAAAAATGGAGTCATTCCTGGAGGACCTGAACAACATCCTGAGTTCAGGCGACGTGCCCAACATCTACGAGGCGGAGGACTTCGACAAGATCTTCATGTCCGTGCGGCACGCCGTGATGGAGATGAACCTGGCGGCCACCAAGGCCAACCTGTTCGGCTGCTACCAGCGCCGCGTCAGGAGCAACCTGCACATTGTCATCGTTATGAGTCCCATTGGAGAGGTATCATGCTACTTGCCCAATGTCTTTAGATGCAGGCGGGCCGTATGCTTGTTTGCTACCTAAGTAGTATAAAAAAAAAAAAGATCAAGTCCCTCCATCCGTATGAATACCATGCGTGTCACTTTTTTGTCACAAGATTGATTTAGATTGGCTGGCATTAGAGCTTTTAATTTGTCAGCTAAACACATCCCTCGCTACACATCTCTGGTGGACATGCGGCCTTATGCGAGTTCCCTGTCCGCGCGATACAGTTTCAAAAGCAGAGCTTTCTCTCCCTTTTTGTACAGCTTTTGACTCGCGTCATCTATTTAGATTTATATCTGTGGTCGATAGTTTTGTTTCGTTTCAGCTTGGACAAAATTGTTTTCGTATGTCTGTCCGCATTTCTCAACCGATTCTCGTGAAATTTTGTGAGCAGGTTTGTCTATGACCTCTCCTTTCTGCTATCTGCGTGCTAGATTTAATCGCGATCGGTTCAGAGGTTTCGTCGCGGAAAGGTCACAAACAGGCAGACAGAGTTACTTTCGCAATAATATTAAGTATGGATTGTCTAATTGCCTTTTTTTGTTTTTCCCTCAAGTTATGTGTTTGTATCAGATATTCCGCGCGCGCCTCCGTCAGTTCCCGTCGCTGGTGAACTGTTGCACGATAGACTGGTTCAGCGAGTGGCCCAAGTCTGCCTTGCAGTCGGTCGCCGGACACTTCTTCCATAACATGGAAGAATTGGTCACCACCGAGGAAATTATTGACTCTATCGTGGTAAGTGGAAATAAAAATATGGTAACTTTGACAGTCTGCTTCCTTGTAGCCAGTTTCTACTGGCTCCTGCCTTTGAAGAAAGACGTTCAGTATATTAAAAAATACCGTAAAATTTTGGGGTCGATATATTTATCGGATTTCCGATATCGTTGCATCCGTACTCACACTCCTACGTGCGCGCCATAGGCTTAAAAAAAGGAGCGAAAGTTTTTGCTTCACGTATTTATAATTAACTGACATAATGGCGCATCGCAATTTAGAAACTTCAAATAGTGCTTAAAACTGTAGAAGGGCTGTGAATAGTCCGGTTGAATCCGTGAAAATCAGTACTCAATTTAGTTAATATCTTAAGAAAATTATCATTAATTATTAATTATTATTATTATTATTTATCTTCGTTTATTCTCAGTCGAGTCATTGCTTTTAAGTGGCGGGCGCCCCGTGGAAAAAAATCCTAGATACACTAATGAGCCCTCGGTTAGAGCATGCTCCCCGGTTGAGAGCATGCTCCCCGGGTGAGAGCATGCTCCCCGGTTGAGAGCTTGCTCCCCGGTTGAGAGCTTGCTCGCCGATTTGTCCGCGTAAGGGTGTTAAAGCTAAAGCTTGGGCATCTTCTTGTCAATAAAAAAAAAATACGCTAATAAGCGCGATGCGCCTCCGTTTCAGCTTAGGCAATAATGTTTGTCTGGCTGTTCTCTACAGGTCGCATTTCTCAACCGATTCTCGTGAAATTTTGTCTACAGGTTCGCGAGATCTTTATCTCACAGAGCCACTAGTTTAATTATTATAAAAATATATCATGATTAGGCTGTATGCTGCTACGCGCACGAGAGCGTGGTAGAGGCGAGCGCCAAGTTCCTCGCGCAGCTGAACCGGCTCAACTACGTGACTCCCATGTCCTACATGGAGATGTTGGGCGCCTACAAGGACATGTTCCGCAAGAAACAGATGGCCATACTCACCGAGTCTAATGCTTTGAAGACTGGTTAGTGTTCACTAGTTTTTGATTTACAGATATATAACGTCTAATCCACAGATCTCGAGAGATGGACCGTGACGCTTGGATTAAGCTTAGACCTGATATCCCATGAAACTCCCCACTTAATATCACAACTACACGTAAACGAACGCCAATAGACCAATATTAGACAATTTTTACTCAAACTGCATAAGAACTCACTTGTACGTAACGCTTGTAAATATGCACTACCGCGCCACACCGCGCTCTCGAATCTACACACACATGCGTGTATAGAGATAGATGGACGACACGATTTTCATTGCATGTTCGAAACGAAGTTAGCCTTACGCTCCTGTAGAACTAAACAGCAATGTATGCACTTCATGTTCTTTGTTCAAGTTGTACCTTGGAAACGGCCAAGCCAAATATTTTGACTTTGTGAAGTTAGGGCTTGTAGAGTAAGTGCATGTAGAGTTATAAGCTTGGCTCTACATGAGATCTGATAACTTTTTGATAGTGCGAGCCATGTCTTGGCAACATTTTACATAAAAATGTTTTTGATGGGATAACAATTTGTCAGAAAAACTCCAAATAGCATTCTAAAAGAAAAACCACTGGCCGCGCGCTCCCGCCGCAGCCGCATCACAATGCGCGTGGCGCTTACTAGACTCGGTCGCATTAACACAGACACCCAACCTATTCAGATCTGAAATATCTGAAATATTGTGTACTTTAGGATAATAAGATCGAGTTTCATCATGTGAAAGATATTTGCAGGTCTCAACAAACTGAATCAGACTGAAGTGGAGGTGAAGCTGCTTCAGATTGAACTGGCTGACCTGAAGCCTCTGATGGAGAAGGCGGCCGAGGAGACGAGGAAGGTCATCGATCAAATCGCTATAGATACGGTGACTTAACTATTCGTATTTATTACATATTTTTAGGGGTCACACAAGTAGACGAACATATCTGACACAAGTCACACCTATACGTAAACTATACATACTGTATAGTCGAGGACATAAATACCTGTAGTTTAAGGCGATGATAGCTCAGTGGTAGTGACGTCGGACACCGAGACGAAGATCCCGGGTTCAAATTCTACAATGAGCTTGACCTTTCGGTGAAGGAAAACACTGCTACCACCCTCAAGTTGGAAATCTGTCGCCAAGCACCTATCGGTGTGTTCCGACAGCTGCACTTGAGAGCCAGTTTCTTCTAGGCTTTGTGTGCTTACCACCTTCGGCCACATCATCACTTACCATTGGGAGATTTTGGTCAAACACAGGCCTACAGTAAAAAAAAAGTTATAAAAAGATTGTAGCCCTAAATTTTACAAATTGGCTCTCAAGTGCGTCTTAAAAATACTACGACATTTTACACACTCAGTCATCTTAATAAATGATCAAATTGGTTATTCATAGGCCATAGCAGAGGATGCTCGTATCAAAGTGGAGAAAGAACAAGCCATTGCCGAGAAGATGGAGAAAGAAACCACTGCAATGGCCGAAGACGCACAGAGAGATTTAGGTTTGACTATTCATTTTTTTATACAACGTTTGCCGTAGCCGTATGTACGCTTGCAACACACGAGGCATCCCTCCTTATGAGCTCTGTCTCACTTACTCCCGCGCAGAAAAACAAAATACAGTTATGAGTGTGCGGTATTGTGTAAGGTGCACGTACGACCTGCTCGCCGAGCTAATATACGATACGCTCTACCTCTCTCGAAATCAACCCTAAATCATAAAAGAATTTATGATTTAGGGTTGATTTTGCGTATCGTATTTGTATAGACTTCTTGGAGAAAAAAAACGGTCCTTATAGATTTCGTAAAAAAGTTATCATTCCGCAGTACCTCAAAGATCTCAGGAGATAATATTTCTTATTGATGAAGCGAGTGAAGCGTCTTCGTTTCAGCTTGGGCAGAAATTCTTTCGCATGACTGTACAGGTGTCTGACTATTCTCCTCCTACAGGTCGCATTTCTCAACCAATTCTCGTGAAGTTTTATAAGCTGTTTCGTTAATTAAATGGTTTTTTATGTCGATTCGGTTTTTGAAAAACAGCAAAAAAGAGGGAATTCCATATAATTATCCAGTCTCGCGAGGTCTACAGCTTATAAAGCCACTAGTTTTATGAATGTTTCTAACCCTACAGACGAAGCGCTGCCAGCGCTGCGTGCAGCGGAGAAAGCGCTGCAAGAGCTGAACCGCAACGACGTGGTGGAAGTGAAGGCGATGAAGAAACCGCCCGGCGGCGTGCTGCTCGTTATCGAATCGCTGTGTATGGTGTTCGATATCAAACCCATTAAGGTAACCTCTTGTTTTTCATTTGAGGGAGCTAGTATAGTTACTTTAGCCCAGAAGGTCTAGTCTGCAAAACGAAAGTCTGATCATCGTTCTCAACCGATTAAGCAATAGAATTGCACAAAAACGTCTCGTAAGCTTTGCTTCAATTCTAGGGATTCAAATTAAAATGTCATTTATTCAGTTTAGGCCCTAGTAAGGCACTTATGAACATTAAGTTGGTACATACAGTTGAATTTACCACCGGCTCGAAATACACTTAAACTGGGAAGATTCTGGCAAGAAACTCGGCAAGGCTTTTTGTGGAAGATCTTTTCAGAATTACAGCTTTTGTTCCAAATACTTATACAATGGTGCTGATTCTGTTGTTTACAACTAAACTAATTTTAATCTCACTATGTCTCTTTCTAACAAAGAACATAAGAAACTGTAAGAAATTTATTCCTGTCAAATTAGTCCAATGCTAATTTTCAATATAAATTTAGTCGCCATCTATCGCGGTTACGCCTAAATACCCGCAAAATAAGACGGCAAAGATTGATTTGACAACTTTAAATACATTCTATCCTTTTTCAATAATGTTCGTAGGAAAGAGATGAGATGTGACTAAAATTAGTTTAGTGCGATTTACAACAGAATCGGCGCCAATATAATATTATTATTTATTATTATTATTTAGGGGCGGCAACGCGCGAGTGATACCCCTGGTGTTGCAAGCGTCCATAGGCTACGGTAACTGCTTACCATCAGGCGGGCCGTATGCTTGTTTGCCACCTAAGTGGTATAAAAAAAAAATATGCTTATTCATACAATTGTCACTTAGCCAGGGGGGATGCAAGTGCAGAGAGAAGCTACTACAACCATATATCCTTGTCTTCCACGTAATGAGCCACCTTATAAGGTTAAATCTCTTAGGAAGCTGGCGCGAGTTTTGGTGAGAAGGTCCTGAACTACTGGAAGCCAGGATCTCAGATGTTGGCCGACCCGACGGCGTTCCTCGACTCGCTGATGAAGTACGACAAGGACTCCATCACCGAGGATATGATCAAGAAGCTCAAGCGGTTCATCATCAACCCCGATTACGAGCCCACTAAGATTCTCAAGGTATTTACGTTATCCGTTTTGGAATTACAGCTTGATTTATAAACACACACAAACCTTCGCAGTGGGACGAAGATAATAATTTACCGTCTTATTAATAAATAAGGTGTAAGTCAAGTATAGTTAAACCTAAGTTTTAAATATATCCGTCACTTTCTAATGTCATATAAACATAATTGGACTGTTTTACAAAAAACTTAAACCGACTTCAAAGTACACTAAGAAGTAATCAAATCCTGATCTGATGACAATGGGACCAAACGGGAAGTGTACCCTTTCAAATAAAAAAAGAATTTTCCAAATCGGTTAATAAATGACGGAGGTATGAGGTAACAAAAAAAAAAACATTCGAATTGAGAACCTCCTTCTTTTTTTAAAGTCGGTTAAAAAAGGGATGAGGCTATCTTAATACCTGGTTATTACAAGACTGACTTACACCTTATTTATTAATAAGGGGGTTAAAGTTTATCGTATATTCCTTATTCTGAAACTGTTCTAAAATGTTCCAAAACTACAAATCCATATCTATAAAAATAAATTGCTGTTAGTTAGTCTCGCTAAAACTTGAGCTGGACCGATTTGGCTAATTTTGGTTGGAAATATCTGTGGAAGTCCAGGAAAGGTTTAAATGTAGGGTAGGACAGCACGTGAACGAAGTCGCATCGGGCACCTAGTATTTTATATCTTTAAAAATATGTTTTAAAAAAAAGTATGTGTTGCATTTATAAAGTTTGCTGGGAATTTTGCTCATTATTGTTGTTATTTCGAAACTATCCACGATGGAGAAATTTATAGTATGAAGCGCTCGTGATGTAACATGATTAGCCGTTCTTAATCGATCGGCAAAGTTAAGCTACCATCGTCGTGGTCGGTACCTGGATGGGTAACCGCCTAGTGGTATTTCAAATCGAGCGTTTCCGTGCTTCGGAAGGCACGTAAAGCCGTTGGTTCCGGTTATCACTTAATTGTGATAGTCGTTAAGCTATTTGGATGCCTCCTAGGTGGCTGGAAAATTCCAACAGTATGTTGACCACTGACCTACCTCCACCGATCCGCAGTGGGCACGCGTGGTGGAGTATCTGCCCATTCTCTTTCACCCTCATTTGTGTGCAGGAGCCCTGTGCTCAGCAGTGGGACATTATAGGCTGATGATGATGATGATGATGATGATGAAGTCTCCGTGGACACATTTACAAAAACTTGTTTACCTTATCTTTCCTAGTTATGGTGTTTTGTAAATTTAAATCTATTCAGCTACAGTATTACCCAGCTGATAAGGCGCGTCGTGAATTTCGTTCGCACAGAAAAGAAAGTATGGCCCCGAAGATTAACGAAATAATGCTTAAAACTTACAATCAACCTTAGATCACTACTATAAGGTTCATAATACAGTGCAGCTGTTAGTTCCGTCTCACTCGCAAGTCACGCCCCTCCGCTCACATGGCGGCAGCTACAGACCAATAGCATTTTCCGCGCTTTGAAAATGTATCTTCTGCGCAGGTACATCGGTAAGCCATATCAGTTGGGTACTACTGTACTTGTGTTGCTGAATTTACTGGGTACACTTTTCGAGAAAACATAAGATCATTCGAAATCGCGGACAGCAGCTGATAGTATATCGTTGTCTCATGACTCAGGTGTCTAAGGCGTGCATGTCGCTGTGCATGTGGGTGCACGCCATGTACAAGTTCTACCACGTGAACAAGGCAGTCGCGCCCAAGAAGGCGGCCCTGGAACAGGCCACTAAGGACCTGCAGGCTGTTGAGGGTATGTACCATACACATCGAACAATTAACACAAAGAAGCCCAATGACGTTCATTTTGACGGGCCAGTTGGCGCAGTTGGTTAAGATTCCCACACAGGACTGCATTTGTGTGCATGAACATATCTGAATGTCCTGAGTCTGGGTGTAATTATGTATATTAAGTAAGTATTTACAAACAAAAAGTAGTATATGTATTATATCAGTTATCTGGTTTCCATAGTACAATCTCTGCTTTGTTTGGGATCAGTTAGCCGTGTGTGAGGAATGTCCCAGGATATTTATTTATTTATTATTTTGCTTTAAATCTATTTAGGTTAATTTTAGAACCCTAGCTGAACATTCTCCCCCTTATTACTAAAGAAGGTTTAAGTTGAGTTTTGTAAAACTCAGGTTTTAAAATAGCTCTTTTTATTATTACGACATTAGCAAGTAACGGATATATTCAATTAAAACCTGGGTTTTACTAGACTTGACTTAAACCTTCTTTTGTAATAAGGGGGTCTGAGTTTACAGAAGTTATTGTAACAAATCAATTAAAAATACGCAACTTACTCTGCAAGCGTGTGAAATGAATCTGCTGTTCCATACAAAAGTTACATACAACCCTATTCAAACATTGTTCCCGCTTGTATGTTTTTTTTTATACTGTTTTTAGTCCTGTGTTTCACCGCAATCTCACCACGGTAAGTGATGATGCGGCCGAAGGCACAAAGCCTAGAAGGAACTGGCTCTCAAGTGCAGCTATCGGAACACACCTAAAGGTGCTTGGCGACAGATTTTCAACTTGAGGGTGGTAGCCAGCCAGGCGGGTACTACAAAGTATTGTACCACCGTGCTATGGTTTCGTCACGATGTTTTCCGTCACCGAAAGCTCATTATAGGACTCGAACCCGGGACCTTCATCTCGGTATCCGAGGTTTGAGTTGATCTGTCGATAAATACCTACTGGTGTATGCAACTGCATTTTATGGCTAATTATGTTTTGAGCTCTATGCTTACCCCCTTTGGCCACGTCGTAACACGAGCCTTTTGATTTCAACTTTTTTTTACAGTTAAAAGTAAACTTTTCTCGTATTTTATAGTAATGTGTGAATAATTGAAATAAACTTGATTTGCACAGCAATGTTGGCAAGCGCCAAAGCCAAGATGCAGGCGCTGTTAGAAGGTATCGCCAAATTAAACGCGTACCTAAATGAGAAGGAAGACGAGAAACGCAAAATGGAGGAAGATATCAACCAGTGTCTGGCTCGGATGGACCGCGCCAACAGGTCATATAACATTTATGGCCGGTTACCGAAAGCTGGCACCTTCACAGTACTCACCTATGCAATTTCACGACACTTTGTTTTATTGCACTATTGCTTCTAATCAGTCAATCAATTCTAATGGACGAATGCAAAAAAATACCACTCTAGATTTATGAGCAGTAGCAAAAGCAAAACAATAACTGTCTCCTTCATACTCATAAGCTTGGTGGCGCGCGAGAGAGACGGACAGACTTGTCATGATGCGCAAGCAGTGCGACGTGTAAATGTGTTGCACGTGCCAGCTTTAGTTAACCGGGATTTTAGTCGAACGTAAAGGATCGCTTCATTTCAATTCCTTAAAAATTTTCAGTCGTTTGTACCACATTTTCAGTCCCAGAAAAATTTGGTACTTGCACCAATTTTTTCTACCTTTGATGAAATAAATCATCCACATTTAAAGAGAGGTAGAACATAGCATTTATTCGCTCAAAGAGCAGCTCGACTGGGGAAGTACCTCCACCTTACAGAATACCGCAGACAAATAACTTTGTTGTGTTCCTGCGAGTGAGTAAGGTCGCCAGAGCTCATTGGGGAGGGGGAAGGGTCGGTAACGCGTGAGTGTTTCTTGATGCAACGATACATTTCAGGTTGTTAAATGGACTGTCGAGTGAGCGCGTCAGATGGATCAGGACAATCAAGGAGTTGGACGTGGCCAGTATCAACTTGATTGGTGATATACTTATCAGTGCGTGTAAGTATGGGTGATGATAGCTCAGGGACCTGATTCTTGCGTCTCGTTACACATTTGTCTAAAAACATGGCAGATATAAAAAAAATATATATTTATAATTTTTTTGAGACCTGAGTGCCTTGACAAGATGTTTGGCGACAATCGTCATCGTTAGTAAACGAAAAACCTATGTATGGGATTGAAATTTCAAATCGAAATATCACGTGATTTTTAACAATCTCTTATGTCAATCCCATACAAAAAAATTATCGTTTAGTAACGATGACGATTGTCGACAACCATCTTGTCTAGGGGGGCTGTAGTAGTGACGTGGAATGCCGTGCCGAGTACAGAATAATAAAATTATTCGGTTTCCTGTCGTGCAGGTGCCGTCGGCTACATCACGCCGTTCACAGATGAATTTCGTAGAGATCTCCTATCCAAGTGGATGCTACAAGTAGAGGTAGGTATTCTTAATATTTGTGTGAGTCCAAATAACTGTGTTTTTCCTTTATTGTCGTTTTCGTTTCGTTCTTGGAATAAGTAATATTTCTTTATCTGTTTCCCAGAGTGTGCATGTGCCTCACACGGAAGGCGCGACTCCTCTCACAACATTAGGCGATCCTGTACTTATCAGGTCAGAAATAGGTCTTGTATTAGTTGTGCTGTGTGACGACACTCGCTGACTATAGTACCTACAAGTTTATTTGTTGAATTAAAATCCGTGGTAGATTAAATTGCGGCGTTCGCCTCATGAATCATGTGAGGTCAACCATTTGAAGTAAAAGTCAAAGCAAATATAAATTATTATCTTTCCGCCTCGCGGTTTGACTCGTGTACTTAAATGTCGTACAAAAACGCAGCAAACAAGTGCGATTTTTTTTAATTTGCTAAAATTTTGTAGATTTACCAATTTAACACAAAAACTAGGCCCTTTATGTACCTTTTTTAATTGGCACCTTACATAATACCGCAGACAAATAACTTTTTTGTGTTCCTGCGCATGAGTAAGCGAGCCAGAGCTCATTGAGGAGGGGGATGGTTGGTAACGCGTGAGTAATGCCTCCAGTGTTGCAAGCCATATAGCTACGGTAACCGCTTACCATTAGGCGGACCGTATGCTTGATTGCCGCCGGAGCACGCAATCGTTGTCAGTGTAATTAAAATGTAAATGTTATGTAATGAATCTAAGTTTTGATAAGAGTAATTGCTGAGTTTATTGCCGTCTCTTCTCCCGGTGCCTGCGTCTATTTGAAATAAATGATGAACAGGTAGGTAAGATTGTTGAATGTGTACCCAGAACATGGCAAATGTACGGTCTGCCGCGCGACCCGCTGTCGGTGGAGTCGGCGGTGCTGATGTCCAACTCGCGCCGCTGGCCGCTCATCATCGACCCGCAGACGCAGGCCAACAAGTGGATCAGAGCTATGGTCACTACATTATTATACACTTTTTCTACAAAAATCATATATTATCGAGTTAGTTTTATAAAAGATAGCTTGATTGACTGGGTTATCAATGTTTTAAGAGTTTTTTATTCGCCCGGCGAGCAGCTCGACTGGGACCTTACAGAATACCGCAGCCAAATTCTTTATGTTGTGTAAAATTGTATTCCTGCACGTGAGTAAGGTTGCCCGAGCTTATAGGGGAGGGGAGAAAGGTCGGTAACGCGTGAGCGATGCTTCGTGTGTTGCAAACGTCCATATGGCTACGATAACCGCTTACCATCAGGCGGGCCGTATACTTGCTTGCCGACTTGGTCGTATAAAAAAATTACATCGAAGAAAAAAAGTACAGTACCTTGAGAGTAGTAATACAGTGAAATCCAATTTTACTAACTAGTATGTCTTTTTCAACTTGTAAATAGCACCGACCAATCACCGGATCTAAATGTTTAGTGTATCCTTGAAATAGCCAATCAGAGCGCATTGTCAGTGGTGGGGAATTGGCTCAGCGGCTCCTTCCTTCCGCGGACGCTCAGACTGTGGGCTCCCCGCCGTGATTTTCCCAATGGAGTACAGCATGGGGTTCTTCAAAAGGGGTGTGAAGATATTTCTGCAGGGTCGGAACGCGCGAGTGATACCCCTGGTGTTGCAAGTGTCCATAGTGTATGGTAACCGCTTACCATCAGAAGGGCCGTATGCTTGTTTGGTATCTTAGTGGTATAAAAAAATATAGTGGAATAGATTTCTCGATGAATCAGTATCACCAGTATGGTTCATCCCCATCCTCCTTATTACATAAGTTGGTTTAAACCAAGTTTATTACAACCCAGGTTTTATATATATCTATTTCTAACGTCATGTAATAGAAAGAGTTATTTTACAAAATAATTTCAGGGGAAAATAGAGGGCCTCATAGTTTGCAAGCCTAACGACAGAGATCTGCTGAGGAACTTCGAGACCGCATTGCGTTTCGGGAAGCCCGTCTTATTGGAAAATGTCGGACAGGAACTGGACCCAGCGTTAGATCCTGTACTAAAAGTATGTATTCATCATCTACCTGCCTTAATTCCTTAATGAATTCCGCCCCGAGGATTAACTACGTCCAAAAATTGTCGAGAGTACACGTCGGTTAACTAAAGCTGGCACGATCACCGTTCTCACACATATGCAATTTCACGATACAGTATGTTTTATTACTTTATTGCTTCTAATCAGTCGGTCAATTCTAACGGACGAATGCAAAAAAGAACGCTCTATATTTATGAGCAGTAACAAAAGCAAAACAATAACTGTCTCCTACATAGTCATAAGCTTGACCGCGCGCGAGAGAGACGGACAGACTTATCATGATGCGGATGCAGTGCGACGTGATAACTATTCACAGACAGTACGCAAGCGCGACGTGTAAATGTATTGAACGTGCCAGCTTTAGTTAACCGACCTGTACGATTTATGTATGTGGCAAATTTCATGCAAAATCTTCCAGCTATTACGTTGTGATTGAGTAACAAACATCCCCAAAGAATCGTTTATTCTTCCATTCTGCTTTCAACTGCCGCCATATTTATAGCCCCTCTATTCACGCATGTTCTCTTTCACTCACACTATCTATATTTTCCCTGGTCTTCCTTCACTGACGACATATTAAACACTCTTTAGAAACAAAGTAAACATTATAATGTAAGCCATAAAACTTATTTTCCAGCGGCAATACTTCCGACAAGCGGGTCAATTGGTACTCAAACTGGGGGACTCGTTGATACCATACATGGCAGGGTTCCGTCTGTACCTCACCACGAAGTTGCCCAACCCTAAATACACACCGGAGACTTCGGTCAAAGTGCAAGTTGTTAACTTTGCTTTGGTACCGAGGTACGTACTATGTGAAATTTATACATTTTTTAATTTAGCAAGGAACTCGGCGCGCTTGATTTTAAGTGTCTAAACACTATGCCGAGGATACGCGATCGAAGTTCGGCATGATTACGCCTGCAATGCTATTTGAATTACTGGCGACACATTATGCCGAAATTACGTTGCGTTATAGCGTACAGCCGAACTTCGGTCGGGCGTAACTAAATTTTTTGGGTTTCGCACCTCAAAAGTAATAACGGAACCCTAACAGGATCACTTTATTTTGCATTTGTCTGTCCGGCTGTTTAGATAACACGACACGACGCCACGACAGCGCTCGAAACACTGAATATACACACAAAATTGCGCAACTGGATTTCTGCCGCGTAAGTTCGGCACTTATGGTGTGTCATATCAGCCGAATACGTTGGAACGTAAATCAGCCGCGGAACTTCGGTCGCGTACGTTCGGCATAGTGTGTTTAGACACTAAGCGTAAGCCGATGGTCCGCGACAACACCAGAGGGTCATATCATTCGCTCGTTGCCAATTTAAAAAAAGTCACACTACGAAAAGGAGTTTAGAGACTTTTATACACTCACTGGTGCTGAGTTTCTTGCCGGATTCTTCTCAGTTGAAGGCCGAGTTCTGAACCGGTGGTAACTTCAGTTAATGTGACCTTCATAAGTGCCCTTCTGGGGCCTAAATTGAATTGACTTTGACTTTGAGGAGAGTTTGGATGAGAGGAGAGTTCTGGTATACAGAGGATCATGTGACGGGCCACCCATTTTCCTCCAACATGGCTTCTAAAGTGTTTTCAGGATTAGAAGATATCGGTGACAGTTCACATTTTCCGGTTCACTCATACTACTTGCGAGTAACTAATATAATATTTTACAAAAAAATATTTTAATTTCCATTTTATATCATTGCAAAAATACAATATTATATCGCTATACATAACTAAGAAATAATTTCAGCAGATTAATATAGCTTGATAATTTTAAAAATTAAGAAATAGGATATACTTAAAATATTTGCTGCATGCAACGGAACATTTACCTATAGTGATTGACAATGCTTGATCGACAGGGAAATTCAAAAAAGTATCGATATATGATATATCGATTATTTTTTAATAGGTTTATCAATATCGAAATATTTTTAATTACCAAAAAATTTCGATATATCGGTACGATATCAAAGAGCGAGAGAATATTCTTACATTACTAGGTAAATATCAATTAACAAACATAATTTCTTATAAATCCTGTAATAATTATCTGAAATTAAGTACAACGATAATAGTACAGTATGATACATATGTGCAAAGTTGGTAATTACACACGAGGCGGTATTAAGCAGTAAGACAGTGACAAGGAAATATAATTTGGAAAATAAAAGCACTAAAATGAAAATCGATTAGACTTTCTTTATTAACTTTCTCGATACGACAAAAAAATCGATTGGATATCGTTAAGGCGCATGACTATAATTGTCAAAAGTGAACTGTCACCGATATCTTCTAATCCTGAAAACACTTTAGGACGGTGGCTGCCAAATATTGTGTCATACTAGTTTTATCGCTTGGGCACACAATTTCAGTGAAATCAGAGTACGCATACGGCCCGCCTGGTGGTAAGCGGTTACCGTAGGCCTTTGGACGCTTGTGATGCCACGGGTGTTGCATCACAAGGAACGCTTGCAGCACACGAGGACTTCATTCACGCGTTACCGACCTTCCCTCCCTCCCCGATGAGCAGGAACACAACATCTTTATTTGGCTGCGGTACTTATTCTGTTGAAGCGCTCGTGGTGTAGCATGATTAGCCGTTCTTAATCAATCGGCAAAGTTAAGCTACCACCATCGTGGTCGGTACCTGGATGGGTGGACCGCCTAGTGGTATTTCAAATCGAGCGTTTCCGTGCTTCGGAAGGCACGTAAAGCCGTTGGTCCCGGTTATCACTTAATTGTGATAGTCGTTAAGCTGATGCCTCCTAGACGGCTTGAAAAATTCCAACAGTGAGTTGACCACTAGCCTACCTCCACTAATTCGCAGTGGGCACGTGTGGTGGAGTATTGTCCATTCCCTTTCACCCTCATTTGAGAAAAGAGGCCTGTGCTCAGCAGTGGGACATTATAGGCTGATGATGATGATGATGACTTATTCTGTAAGGCGGAGGTCAGTCCTTTTCTCCAGTCGAGCTGCTCTTTGAGCACGAAATGCTATAATCTCTCTCGCCTTCCTGCTTCCATGTTTGTTTGGAAAAAGTTGGCATTCGGCAATGAACTCATTACTGGCTCTTCTCAGCAAATGTAACCTTCCGAAACGGTGTTAGTTAGATGATTCATAAGTGCGACTGCGAAGGTTTATTTGAATAAATTATGTTTAATTTTGAATTACTAGAACTGCTCTATTTGGTGTCTATAGTAAAAGTGTTAAAATTTCAAATGGTTCAAAGATAAATCTTTTGATATGAGCACATCTTTATATATAAAATTCTACTGCACGTGTGTATGTCACTGAATTCCACCTAAACGGCTGGACCGATTTGAATGAATTTTTCGATAATATAACCTAGAAACCAACTGCAGCGCCATCTGCTGGACTGATTTGTGAATCTAAACCATCCAGGGCGCCACCCAAACGCATACAAAAAAATTCATTCAAATCGGTCCAGCCCTTTAAGAGGAGTTCAGTGACAAACACAAGTATAGTTGATTTTTATTGTATGCGTTTGGGTGACGCCCTGGATGGTTTAGATAGGGTACGGTGGGGTAACACCGCAGGATAGGGTAGCACCACGCGAACAAAGTCGCGCCGGGCAGCTAGTACTTATATATTCTGTTTTCCCGTAAAGCGGTCTAGCAGAACAGCTGCTGTCGATAGTGGTGGCCCAGGAGCGGCCGGACCTGGAGGAGCTGCGCGGGCAGCTGATCGTGTCGCGCGCGCAGATGGGCGTGCAGCTCGCCGACATGCAGGCCGACATACTGTACGGCCTCTCCAACAGCGAGGGGTCGCCCGTCGACGACTTGCCGCTCATATTGACCTTGGAGGCTATCAAAATTAAGAGCGCTGAGATCCTTGTGAGTATTTGAAGGTTTTAATGACTCTGATCAGCAGACAGGCGCCGGGCTGAAGGAAAACATCGTGAGGAAACCATAGCACGGTGGTAGGGTACTTTGTAGTACCCGCCTGGCTGGCTACCACCCTCACGTTGAAAATCTGTCGCCAAGCACCTTGCGGTGTGTTCCGACAGCTGCACTTGAGAGCTAGTTCCTTCTAGGCTTTGTGTGCTTACCACCTTCGACCGCATTATCACTTACCATGGTGAGATTGCGGTCAAACACAGGCCTATAAACAGTACAAAAAAAAAACATTTTGATCGAATGATTTTCCGTTAGAAAGAAAAGGGATCGTTCATAGATTTTTGTTCGTAACTATGTTGTGGTATAACTATCTATAACTGTGAACAATTTTAGTGACCTTATAGTTTACAAAATTAAATGGCTGTAACATACTCCTAATTATTTGGGGTCGGCGCAATATAATAATAGTTTATTGGCATAAGAAAGTTATACAAGGTATCTTAATGGTAATATATTAGACTAGGTTATACAATTTAAAAGCTTAGCATCTAATACCGAGCTAGGCAAAAGCCTTTATCAGCATACAGCGCCAAATCCCCAAGGACATGTTTTTCTTAATGCTAGTCATATCCATTTACTTTCTTAAATATTTTACTTGCATGTATTATTAATAGTTAATATGTATGCTTCTACTATTCGTCTCTCCTATCCGTTACACCAGCATCCACTCCTTTCTTACTCATATCATGGACGAACGGATTTCTGCGGACGACGACGGCTGTGTGGCGGATTCCTTGACAGTACTCATTTTCAGCTGTTTTTGGATTTCCACATTAGTAACGAACCAAGGAAAATTCGACATTGATCTGAGTAATAATACTCAGATCAATATCGAACTTTCGAACATGACGATACTAAAATAGTTCCGTTACTACAACCCTAAAAAATGGTCAGTAAAATTTAAATTAAGAGCACTCAATTCGTCATACTTTTCATACCAAACCTCTGTACTTATTATGGCGTTGTTAAACATTTTTCGTTAGATGTTTTGAACAAATTAGTATCTTGTGCACTATATCTAGCCTTGTATCTAGGCGTAATTTAAAAAAAGTGTGAAACAAATTCAGTCAAAGCCTCCGAAAAACAGCGTTTTTGCCTGAACTTTGGCCATATCTAATGTACCTATAAATTGCGAAAGTAAAGAAAACATTTAGATACCAGGCTTGCAAATGTATTGGAGATTCTAAATAACTAACTTTTTTTTCACAAACTTGTAAGATTTTTTCACAAGAAGTATACTCCTGGAACAAGTTTTATGAATGCGAAATCATGAATATCACGACCTAGCGAAGCGGCCGCGAGTGATCAACAGACTTTACCGACTGATAACCGACGGCTCTGATGCTATCTCTCTTTTTTCGCAGTCAAACATTACGTTGGATGAAACAACAAGCTTTTAGACTATGCTCGCGTTGAAGTTGCGCCGGCCACAGAGGGCCGCCTTAACATCAAAGACAGCCATGTGTTTTCAATTTGAAAATAAAAATTTCTTTTTCGTTTTCCAAAATTTATCTTCAATTTCACATGGCCGCCTTTAACTATATACCACTCAATTGCACCTTGGTAACCCATAGATAAAAGTGGAAGACATGGAACGCACAACTATAGAGATCGACGAGGCCCGCAGCGGATACGTGGAGGTGGCCAACCGCGGCCAGATCCTGTTCTTCTGCCTGTCGGGCATGGCCAACGTGGACCCCATGTACCAGTACTCGCTCGAGTGGTTCGTCAAGCTCTTCATCAGGAGCATGGCCGAGACCGAACCTAATGGTGGGTCGAACTGAATCTGATCTTTAACTGAATTATAAGTGCCTGTGATTTAAAACTATAGTCCAAACATTTGCTTCAAAAGTTCTTCTCGTTATCTGCCTGCTCTGTTTCGGGAGAATTTCCACCCATATGTTGTCGACATCCCGCGTACCCGGACATAACGCTTCGCTTCATTGTTTCTTATACGGAGAAAGAAGTGGTACTCTCTTCCGGGGTCTGTTTCCCGACACCTATAACCTAGATGTATTCAATGCCAGAGTGAATAGGCTTTTTCTGGGTAAGCGTGCTACATCCTCGCCCTCGTAATAACTCCCACGAGGAGTTATTACGAGGGCGAGGATGTAAGTCGAAGGTCAAACGCAAGCCCATTTAATAAAAAAAAGAAATTGGGGTCAGCGCAATATCAGGCCTGTCTCACTCCCATGTTTAGGTACGATTTCGCGCCAACAGTCTACCGGAATAACGCTAGTCGGTTGCAACGCGCCCGAACCGAAAGACGCGTGTGGGTATAAATACCTACGTACTTATATAAAGTGTTTATTGTTTTTATTTTAACACTATTTTGTGTTGGTTTTAATAGTACTAGATTTTTTGTTGTTGTTTCATTGTATTGTCCTAATGTCCTTTCTGACTTTATTAAGGTCGGCAAGATCTAATAGGCTCGTTTTGATAGCATACCAGTGTGTCAAAAAGGGACAAAGATAGTACGACCTGAAGAGACACCCTAAACTTGTCTAAACGGGCCACTTAGACCTCAATAACTCATGTGAATGAATTTTAACCGACTTCAAAAAAAGGAGGAGGTTTCTCAATTCGACCGTAAATATTTTTTTTTATGTGTGCTCGCGGATAACTTCGTCGTTTATGAACCGATTTTGATGTTTTTTTTTTTTTAAACTGTTAGTAGTTCCAGAATAGAGAGTGTTCCCTCTTCAAATATACAAACAAACCAATGTTACGTCTTTATAATACTAGTATTATTATACACTAATGAATATACATAAGTGTATATTTTAGTTCTACCTTTTTAGAATAACTAAAATTTAACAAACCAATATTTCAAAAATCAGTAGAATAATATTCAGAAATTTTTTACAATTCTAATTGTTATTACTTACTTGGTATATCCTTTTTTAAATAATTCTTTAACTTTATTATTTTTTATATAACAAACTTGAAGATTATTAATAACAAACGTTGTGAATTTCGGCTGACGGCCCTGGACTAAGTAGTCGTGCCGTTTCTTGTCCCGTCGTCAGTCATTCCAGAATACACATTCAGTATACAAAGTATCAGTATAGGCCTAACAACTTAGATTAAAATATGCAGACATTTAAAAATAACTTTCTGCTCTATTACTAGTTAGCTAGGATATTTTAAATGTCATTATTCACGAAAGGAGAATAGTAATAGGTACATACATAACCGATAAAGAAATATTGAAGATTCATAATACGTCATTAGACAACCCTACCGTAACACGTGCCGCGTCATACAGGATAGAGTTATATGATAGAAAGAGAGGGAAGTTGTAGGTGAATATAATTTTAGCCGCGCAGCGCTGCGCGAGCTGGATTGCGCCTTATTACGTCGTTCCAAGAGTCGCTTTTTATTTAAATGTCGTTTTCGAAGTGAGTTTTCTGTACGTAGTACTATTGAATATTCTGTGGCAATATTTACGCGATAAAGTTCAAAATTTCGTCTATCAAAAAGTTTTTATGATCTGTTTTGGACCACAATCTCATCATGTTAAGTAATCATGTGGTTGAAGGTGATAAGCACGTTAATCCTCCACCGAAACATATTAGTAGGTGTTTTTCACCAGACTTTTAACTTATGGATGGTAACCAGCCAATCGGGTACGTTAAAGTACCTTACCACCGTTTCCTCACTATGTTTTCCTTTTTGGATCGAACCCGCGACCTTTGTCACAGCATTCACTGAGCTATCGTCGCCTAAGCATTCAAATTCAAAATCATTTATTCAAATAGACCTACCGGTTCGGAAGGTTGCATTTGCTGAGAAGAGCCGGCAATAAACTCATCAATTACTCTATTCAAAACAAGCTTAGATTAATTACATAATATTTACATTCTAATCGCACTGACAACAATTGCGTGCCCCGGCGCGTCGTTGAAACTACAAAGTAGACTGAATCTATATTTAATAAGTAAATAAATAGCTAACTCGGCGCAGACCAGCCCCCACAAGCAGCACCTGTTCACGCATATGACGCGTGTGGCAGCCATCGCACAACCACCCATATTGGAGGGAAGGGAGCGCCTTTTATTCTTCGCCTAATCAATCGCTATTTAACTTCCAGAGGACATAATAGAACGCGTGGAGATAATAATCGAGTACGTGACGTTCCTGCTGTACACCAACGTATGCCGCAGCCTGTTCGAGCGGCACAAGCTGCTCTTCGCGTTCCTGCTGTGCGCTAGAGTGTTGCTCGACACGGGAGTTATTAGACCCGCTGAGTTCAGCTTCCTCCTTAACGGTGGCAACATTGAACAGGTAACGAACATAATGTCTTATCGCTCCATAGCATGATTAGCCGTTCTTAATCGATCGACAAAGTTAAGCTACGAGCTAAGTTAGGCGCGTTTTCCGTACTTTGGAAGGCACGTACAGTATTACCCAACTAATAAGGCGCGTCGTGAATCTTCGTTCGCACAGAAAAGAAAGTATGGCCTCGAAGATTAACGAAAGAATGATTAAAACTTACAATCAACCTTAGATCACTACTATAAGGTTCATAATACACTGCAGCTGTTAGTTCCGTCTCACTCGCAAGTCACGCCCCTCCGCACGGCGCGCGCTAACATGGCGGCAGCTGCCGAACAATAGCGTTTTCCGCGTTTGAATATGTATCTTCTGCGCAGTTACATCGGTAAGCCATATCAATTGGGTACTACTGTAAAGCCGTTGGACCCGGTGGCTTGTAAACTTCAATAGTAGGTTGACCACTAGTTGAGCCTACCTCCACCGATCCACAGTGGGCATGCGTGGTGGAACATCAGCAGATTCTGCCCATTCCTATCCAACCCTCATTTGTAAGAGTTGTTGTGTTCCTGCGGTAAGTATGGTTGCCAGAGCTTCATGAGAAGGCTGTGCTCTAGTGAAGCTGCAGTGTAGTACCCATGAAAAGACAGATAGTTCAATATTTTCCTCTTCAAACCCCTTTTATAGGGTGCCCGGTAACCGCTTACCACCAGGTGGGCCATATGCCCCTTAGTAATAACTTGTAAGAGAGGTACAGCATGTGTTATTTCGCTCAGAGCAGCTTGACTGGGTAATTACCTCCACCTTACAGAATACCGCAGCCAAATAACTTTATGTTGTGTTCCTGCGAGTGAGTAACAGAGACATAACTCATTGTGTGTTGGGCGCGGGTCGGTAACGCGTAAGTGATACCCCTGGTGTTGCAAGCGTACATATGGCTACGGTAACCGCTTACCATAAGGCGTATTGTAATATAAATGTATCGGGTCTATTCGTGCACAGATTATTATCAAAATTTAATTTTGACTAACCTCGACGTTTCGATCAAGTTGCATTGATCGTGGTCACGAGTAAACTGAAAACTGCGGGTATCAGCGTCTCGATGAACGGGAGTTGTTTCCAACTACCCGCATTTGGTCTTGTAAAACATAACTGTCATGATCACGGCACACCGTACTAACTGTACCAACGCACATACTCGATTGAAAGCCACGGCGTGAACATTTTCTTATCACTGGATTCCACGCAGCAGATAACCTTAAACCATCTTCCCTATTGAAATTTGGATATTTCTTTATTTCAATAGCTTCACGAACTATTCTGGGATAGAAATGACGATCGGTGGAGAGGATTTTGGGGTCATGAAGCTCAATCCAGTGGTTTGATCCAGATTCTAATATATGCTCGGCAATGGCTGATTTATTGACGGTTCTTTACAGCTGCAATATGTTCTTTTAATCTTTCAGCAATAGTTCTTTTCGTCTGTCCGATGTATGAACTACCACAGCTGCAGTCAATTTTATACACTCCTGGTGTTTGGAATGGTATCACATCCTTCGCCTTCCGTATCTTTTGTGCTATTTTGGATTATGGAGTGTAAGGATAAGGCGTATGCTTGTTTGTCGACTTAAAATGTTAACGTTTAGGAAATGGTGAACCCGGATCCGAAGTGGATCTCGGAGCGCATGTGGCTGGACATGCAGCAGCTGGCCTCGCTGCCCACCATGAAACAGTTCGTGCTCGACTTCCCCAACCAGCTCAAGTTCTTCAAGTCTTTCTACGACTCCAATAACCCGCACAAGTGAGATAATAAGATCATTAGTCCAGCAATCAATCCAAGCTCAAAGACGCAGTATCGTTTCTAAAAAGGTAAAAAAAAGGAACCCCTATAAGATCACTCTCTTGTCAGTCTGTCCGTGTGTCACCACAGATTTTCTCAGGAACGGATGGACCTAGCAAGTTGAAATTGATACTAGATACTGAGGTCTATAGTCCCTATTAGGTGTATAAAAATCAAGGTTCTGAGTCGACACGATAAAAAGATATGGGCAAATTTAGATTTTCTGAAAAGTACTGAAAACCTTTCCAAAAACGGTATCGACAATAAAATCCATATAATTATCGAGACTCACAGAGCCATGAGTGAATATAATCTACCACTTATAGGTTAGCGTATCCCAAGCCGCTGGACACACAGCTCGACTTGTTCCAGAAGCTTCTTGTGCTCAGGTGTCTGAGACCGGATAAGGTCATTCCCGGACTTCAGGTTAGTCATTTATGTTAACCTCTCTAGTAGATAATCTCTGTGAGTTATTTACAGCGACATATTATTAATCTCTCTGGTATTTCAGTTATCTTGACGGGCCAGTTGGTGTGGTTAAGAATCCACCTACGCTGTTGGTCATGGGTTCGATTCCCACCTCAAAAAGGATGATGGAAGGAAAATTATTGGAACTGCAATATATTCACATATGATAATCTATTAGGGCTTCCAAACAAATATACCTAAAAAATTGGCTAAGTCAAGAACACACGATTCAGTGATTGGTACTTTCTGTTCAAAATCACTGACAAGTTGCGTTATTGGATTGGTCGGTATTATTACGGGCACTAGCAAACAATCGCACCATTCGTGGGGAATTGTCTCTTCATGTAAAAGCTTATTGAAGAACAAAGTCAACTACTTACATTCATCCTCACCTAACAGCTTCCATACCTTAACTACGCTACTACTGCTATTCCATTGTTCATACCTCGTACTGCCATTCTTACTTCATCCCTAGTCAATTCCCTAATGAGAGGTATATTTAATGGGTTATTGGTGGTTGTGTCAGGACTACGTGGTGGCGGGTCTGGGCGGTCGGTTCGTGGAGCCGCAGCCGGCCGACCTGGCCGCGCTCTACGCCGAGTCCGACCCGCTCGCGCCCATCATCTTCGTGCTCTCCACCGGCACCGATCCCGCCGCTGGTTAATATCTGCATATGTCTCCTACTATACTTGTACTTCTACTGGATCTGTGATCTTGCGACTCTGTCTTTGCATAGCTTAAAACTGAATATAAAAAGATAAAACATAAAACATAAAAAAGTATTTATTGGACACACAAATTCACACACAACACAATAAGAATAAAAAAGAAACTGCATAATAACATACAGGATATACAACTAAAAAACGGTATAACAATACAATAATTAGCGTGTGATATCGTGGGTCCAAATGGCCCCAGCTCAGCATGTGCTGTAGATCAATACAGCGCTGATTTTCGGCTGAAGCCACGTGTGAATTACGGACGAAAATCTATATTCCAACCCCCATGACTCCGCCATTTTGAAAAATTCACATTATTAATTCCATATAATTATTGAACCTGGCTCCCTAGACAAGACAGTTGTCGCCAATCGTCATAGTAAACGATCAACCTTTGTATGGGATTGCACGTGAGACGTTGCATAATTTTTCGACGTATTTCGGCTACATAAAATTTTGTCATTCACATTTTTCAGATTTATTGAAGTTTGCCGATAAAATGAAGATGGGTAAACGCTTCGAAAGTATATCCCTGGGGCAGGGGCAGGGGCCGTACGCTGAGGCGATGATGAAGATCGGCTGCGACTTTGGCAACTGGGTCTTTTTTCAGGTAACTTCATCTCACCAGGTCATACTGGCTGCTGAAAAACCTTTGAGAGAAAAAAACTTGAGATCAGTGCTGGCCTGGAAACAGGAAAGTGCATGACAGGCGCAAGACTCCTACTTTAGTTTGTGACTAGAATTTAAACGCGTCAGTGGCAAGTCGTGTGTATAAAAATATGCCAAATTATCCATTAACAACTTTTAGAGGCCTGGTGTGGCGTTAGGGTTAGTTCACACCGAGACGCAATGCAACGCGACGAAGCGCGATCAAAATCAAAATCAAAATCAAAAAGTCATTTATTCAGTTTAGGCCCTAGTAAGGCACTTATGAACGTTATGTACATACAGTTGAATTTACCACCGGTTCGGAATACACTTAAACTGAGAAGACTCCGGCAAGAAACTCAGCAAGGTTTTTTTTTTTTTGTGGAAGATCTTTTAATATTACAGCTTTTTTCCAAATACTTATACAATATATACATTATTATTTTATGCTTATTCGTACAATTGTCACTTAGCCAGGGGGATGCAAGTGCAGAGAGAAGCTACTACAACCATATATTCTTGTCTTCCACGTAATGAGCCGCCTTATAGTAGGCTTTGTCAATTAACCTCTGCTTTATGAAATCTTTGAATTTATCATAAGACATTTTAGTTACTTCGAGTGGGATTTTATTATAGAATCGAACGCAATTTCCGAGAAAAGACTTATTAGCTCTAGATAACCTGAATCTAGGTGTCACAATTTTATCTTTATTTCTTGTATTGAAGTTATGGCGGCTACTATTAATTTCAAATAAATTTAAGTTTTTACGGACAAACATAATATTTTCATAAATGTACTGTGACGGTAACGTTAAAATTTTAAATTCCTTGAATCGACTTCGTAGTGATTCGCGAGGACCCAAACAATAGATTGCGCGAATTGCACTTTTCTGCAGAATAAATATAGTTTCAAAGTCTGCAGCTGAGCCCCACAGCAGAAGACTGTAGGACATTAAACTATGGAAATAAGCAAAGTAAACCAACCTGGCTGTAGCCACATCTGTTATTTGTCTAATTTTTCTAACTGCGAAGGCGGCGGAACTCAGTTTACTAGCTAATCTTTCTATATGAGGACCCCATTGTATTTTACTGTCTAATGTAACGCCGAGAAAAACTGCCTTATCCACTAGTGCAAGTCTTTTACCATCGACAAAGATATGAGTGTCACTCTTAACAACATTAGGGAGAGAAAACCTTATACATTTAGTTTTACAGGAATTAAGCATAAGATTATTGGCGGCAAACCATTTTGATACAGCTGATAATGTGTCATTGAGCTGCGTAAGGTCTGTATCTTTCCTATTGACTTTAAAAATTAGAGAAGTGTCATCAGCAAATAAAACTATATCCGACAATTCATTTACCATATAGGGCAGATCATTAATATATGCCAGAAACAAAAAAGGGCCTAAAATTGATCCTTGCGGTACGCCCGTTTTCACTAAAGACCCTGAGGACGTAGTACCGCTAATACCTACTTTTTGTTGGCGACCTGATAGATAAGATGATATAAGATCGAGTGCCACTCCACGAACTCCATAGTGTTGGAGTTTTAAAACTAGTGTGTAGTGATCTACGCAATCAAATGCCTTGGAGAGATCACAAAATACGCCAACCGCATCCTGTGAATTCTCCCAGGCTTCAAAAATATGCTTTAAAAGTTTAGCACCAGCGTCTGTCGTAGACCGGCCTTTTGTAAATCCAAACTGATGATCATGTAAAATCTGATTTTTGGTGAAATGAGTTAACAATTGATTTAGTATAACTTTCTCAAAGATTTTGCTTAACGCTGGAAGTATAGAGATGGGTCTATAATCAGAAGGATTATTTTTGCACCCAGATTTAAATATAGGAATGATCTTACTGTGTTTCATCAAATCGGGGAAAGAACCCTGAACAATACATTGATTAAAAATAGCTGCTAAAATAGGTGCTATACTAGTTATAACTGAGTGGATTACTTTAACTGATAAGCCCCATAAGTCTTCTGTATTTTTTATATTCAAAGACTTGAAAGCTCCTAATATTTCACTAGCATCAATAAACTTAAATAAAAAATTGGGAATATGTTTTGGGAAATTGTCTTTAAGGAGACACTCGGCTTTCTTAGGTGAAGATGCAAGATACTTAGTGGCTTCAGTAGGTATTGTTGAAAAAAAAGATTCGAAAGCACTCGCTACTTCAAATTTATCGGAGATAAACTTATCATTAATTTTAAGGTTAATTGTGTCTTCTTCCTTTTTATTTTTACCAGTCTCCGTGTTTATAATTTTCCACACCGTTTTAATTTTATTAGTCGAATCACTAACTTTTTTGGCAATGAAAATGGCTTTTGCTCTATTACAAACTAATTTAAATATTTTTGAATAATTCCTAACATATGTATGAAACTCTTCGTTAGTTGTGTTTGATTTTTTACGATAGAGTTCATACATGTTTTCTCTACTCAATCTTATTCCTTTAGTGGCCCAATCACAGAATTTTAGTTTATCAGTTACCTTAGTAGATTTAATCGGGCAATATTTATTAAATCCTTTACAAATATTCCTTTACGATAATACAATATAGAACTTTATTTAGTGAACAAAAAGGTACACATTTAATGAGCGAATTCTAATACGCCTAGCGGCACCGTGAGACACTTGCCACGAATTCTCTCACTGAAATGTGTAACTTTTTGTGTAGTACTCGATGTGAACTGACCCTTAGAGCGTCCTATTTGACAAAGCTTAAATCTGTGGTCCTAACTAAGTAATAGAACAATAGTTAGGAATGTTCAGAACTGCCACCTGTCCCCGTCGTGGATGCCGGTCCTGGAGCTGAACGTGGAGCACATCCAGCCCGAGCTGGTGCACAAGGACTTCCGCCTGTGGCTCACCTCCACACCCTCGCCGCACTTCCCTGTCGCTTTACTGCAAAATGGTATGTACCATACACACATACACACGGACAGTACTTTTTTTTTAAATGATAACGTTGGTACAAAAAAAAATTTTGGTACTGAAAAAAATTTTCGGTATCAGCTCAGTGGTTCGAATCCTACAATGAGCTTGAGCTTTCGGTGACGGAAAACATTTTGAGGAAACAACAACAACATAGCACGGTGGTAGGGTACTTTCTAATACCCATCTGGCTGACTACCACCCTCAAGTTGAAAATCTGTCGCCATGCACCTATCAGTGTGTTCCGACAGCTACACTTGAGAGCCAGTTCCTTCTAGGCTTTGTGTGTTACCACCTTCGGCCACATCATCACTTACCAGGGTGAGATTGTGGTCAAACACAGGCCTATACACAGTAAAATAAAAATGCCTTGCTGATATTCTTAGCGGAGTCTTCTCAGTACACAACGAGTAACGGTTCGAGGCGCACATATCGCGAAAGCATTAGCAAGTGACGTGAAAAGATAATGACCCTCATTGAGCGGTGACATGTTGGTTATGATTTTAATTCAATAAACTAATCAATAAAATAATCAATAAACAATTTGTCTGTACCGTATAGATTCTCTATAAAAAGTTTCAGCTCAAAATAAATTACCCAAAAATTTATTCCATTTTTTTTGTCTTCATCCCTTACAGATCGATATATCCTTTCCGTTGACGTTGTATATCGAACCGGTAGTAGTCAACAGCGAGACTTTGATTTTGGAATTAGATAAATTGTTCTAATTATAATGTTACAGGCTATAAAATGACGGTGGAGCCCCCTAGGGGTATCAAAGCTAACTTGCTGAAAGCGTACATGAACCAAGTGCCGGATTTCATTGATTATTTCAATTCAGCGGACAGCAAAGTACCCAATTTTAAGGTTCAACTTTTCACAATTTGTAGTTAGAATCAACGGTGTTGTTAGTCAAAATCGAAGTAAAATTTACTACAAAAATAGCAGGTTTTTGTCATTGCAAGCTTTTATTTATCTTGCAATGTATGTTTGTATGTTTGTTCGGGTGGAATCTTGCAGGTCGAATTTCACCCACTTCCAGTGGTCGGATTGACTTGATATTTGGTATACATTAGTATATTGGATGACAATGCAAGTACAGTCAACAAAAAGTACAGTCAATCAAAAAATAACTTATTTTCTAATTGAGTGCACTTAGGTTGACCACTAACTCCACCGATTCTCAGTGGGCACGCGTGGTCGAGTATATATTTATTCTTTTTCACCCTCATATGTGAAAGGAGGCCTGTGGTCAGCAGTGGGACATAAAAAGGGCTTCTATATACAGCTGTCCTGTAATAACTGGTACAAATGATAACCCACGAAAGCTGGGATTGTGACTGAGATGAGAATGAGACATAATATTTCCAAAACAATGAGACTTTTACTGGAATTAAACTTTCGAGGGTTATCATTTGGACCATTAATTACAGGACACCTGTATAAATAATGTGTTTCCAGTGGCTGCTGTTCTCCTTATGTTTATTCCACGGCGTGGTGCTGGAGCGGCGCAAGTTCGGCCCGCTGGGGTTCAACATCCCCTACGACTTCACAGACGGGGACCTGAGGATCTGCATCTCGCAGCTGCACATGTATCTTACTGAGTACAATGAGGTGCCGCTCAGGGTAACTCACTTTATTTACTAGTTTTCGCCCCCGTTTTGTCCCGCTTTCCAAATGATCTTATGTTCCACGTTTAGTCGAAATCTGTTCAGACGTTACGGAGCTGGTAGTAAACACACAAACTATGTCTGATGTCTGATTATATCGGACCACAATCTAAATAGTTAGGAGGACACAGAGTCTGGAAAGATAAAGCTTGTCGAGCATGGATCGTCGTTAATATTAAAACATCCATAAACTAGGTTTATTCATCAATATTAAATGTCATTCTCATAGAGATATATCTGGTTTGTCGACAAAAATTGATAATTACATTTATCTATGTATTCATGCTCCCCATTTCGGTAACACACATGATAGGCTGTATCCTGACTGGTCGGTTTTCTTGTCCAGATGCTGACATACACGGCTGGTCACATCAACTACGGGGGCCGCGTGACTGATGACTGGGACCGGCGCTGCCTGCTGTGTCTGCTGTCGGACTACTACAGCACCGGCGTGCTCTCCGATAGATACATGTTCGACGAGTCAGGGGCTTATAAACAGGTACTACACTATGATACACATCAACTACGGGGGCCGGGTGACTGATGACTGGGACCGGCGCTGCCTGCTGTGGTTGCTCTTCATTCATTCATTTCATCATCATCATCATCATCAGCCTATAATGCCCCACTGCTGAGCACAGGCCTCCTTTCACAAATGAAGGTGAAAGGGAATGGGCAATACTCCACCACGCGTGCCCACTGCGGATCGGTGGAGGTAGGCTAGTGGTCAACCTACTGTTGGAATTTTTCAAGTCGCCTAGGAGGCATCCAACTAGCTTAACGACTATCACAATTAAGTGATAACCGGGACCAACGGCTTTACGCGCCTTCCGAAACACGGAAACGCTCGATTTGAAATACCACTAGGCGGTCACCCATCCAGGTACCGACCACGACAGGCGTAGCTTAACTTTGCCGATCTATTAAGAACGGCTAATCATGCTACACCACGAGCGCTTCAATCATTATTCGCGCATTCATCATTTGCACTGCAGTATTTATATAGTTACGAAATTTCATAGAAAATATGTGTTTTCAGGAAAAAAAATGTCTTTGATATTAACTTATTGCACTGCATTTGGTATCTACATCACATCTTAATTATGGCTGTTGTCAACTGCTATTTGAGGTGTTAAAATTTCTAATTTTATACAAAATGGACGAATTTTGTACTGTGAACAAATACCGATAGCAAATGCAGTGTATTATTGTTGTATACAGCAACCGTCGTCATCGAACGTGGAGGACTACACTCGGTACATCCGCACGCTGCCGCTCAACGACGACCCCTCGCTTTTTGGTCTCCATAGCAACGCCAACATCAGCTATGCCATGTCCGAAACATTAACTTGTTTGAGTAAGTTACCTAAGAATTGTTCGACTGATGCCCATGGCTACCTTCCACCATCGCAACTCTCGTCGTCGATGGAGAGTCCATCTTCACACATTGAAACCACAATTGTTTTGTACTGTGCGGGCTCAAAGGAGCTTCCTTCCGCAGACGCTCAGATTGTGGAATGAGCTCCCCGCCGTGGTTTTCCCAATGGAATAGAGTATAGCATGGGGTTCTTCAAAAATGGAGTGAAGAGATTTTTGCAGGGTTGGCAACGCAACCACCAACAACCCCTGATGTTGCAAACGTTCATAAGCTACGGCTCTCAAGTGCAGATTCAGCCAGGCATATAGGTACTACAAAGTACCGTATCTTGCTATGATTTCCTCACGATATTTTCCTTCACGCTCATCACTGGTTCGTCCATTATCCGGTACCATTCTGGACAAATGGTAGCGAGTGATCACGGTGCAACATGGTGAATGCTCTGGCGGCAGGACCTACTGCAGATGGTCCCAGGCGCTTTGTGTTTGCCAGGAATAGTATGCCATACTTTATGCCTAAGGGTGGGTAAATTGGCCACTAAAATAAATCTAAAAGTAGTTTCGAAGGGAGTTGATCTACTATCACCGCTATAAGAATGAAGGTGTTACAGGTCGGTTAACTAAAGCTGGCACTTTCAACACATTTACACGTTGCGCTTGTGTAGTGTCTGTGAATAAGCGCGCGGCGTCACGTCGCACTGCATGCGCATCGTGACAAGTCTGTCCGTCTCTCTCGCGCGCGGTCAAACTTATGAGTATGAAGGAGACAGTTATTGTTTTGCTTTTGTTACTGCTCATAAATATAGAGTGGTCAAACTGTATCGTGGCATTGCATATGTGGGAGTACTGTGAACGTGCCAGCTTTAGTTAACCGACCTGTAACCTCATGTTACAAATAGATATTCTCCGCAACCTTCAACCCAAAGAGATGAGCAGCGGCGGTGGAATGTCCGCCGAGGAGTTGACAACACACGCAGCTAAAGAAATACTGGAGGTTCTTCCCCGTGCTTTGGATCAGAAAGCGATCGCTGAGGCGTGAGTTACTATACCTGACTAGTTTTTATTTCTTGCTGTTTCTTCTCAGTAAGCTGACTTCCTGACCGGTGGTAGCTTCGGTACCTTCAATCTTCATAAGTGCTAGGATATAAACTGGATTAATTGCTTAGGGAGATCTTATCTTTCGTGTCTGCCCTGCAGTTTTACAAAGGGATTTATTCCTGCATCAAAATTATCGTTTATAAAGTACTAGCTGTCCTCCGCGGTTTCACCCGCGGTAGACTATGTCCTTCTCCATACCATAGACTATCTGCATGCCAAATTTCATTATGATCCGTTGAGTAGTTGAGGCGGAACAAACAAACAAACAAACTCGTTTCATAGTTATAGTTCTTCAAATAAATTAACCTTGAAAATAATAATCACACAGAAACACATAACATGGATAAAATGTATGGCTGTGTAAGGTATCAGGAACATATTCTATTTGTGTGCCAAATTTCATCCAAATCCATATAGATGTACATCCTTACTATCTTGTGTATTTTTAAATAAAATGATTATTATTATTATTATGTTGAAGCGTGATTGAGTAACGTCCATCCAAGTAAGATTAGTTAGAATTAGTTAGGGTAAGGGGGTACACACAGCCTATCTGATCCCAAATTCCCAAACGAAGTAGAGCTTGTACTATGGAAACCGGATAACTGATATAATTTTATAACTTTTTGTTTGTATATACACACTTAATTAGCCAACAGGCCCGCCAAACATTTTTTAGTTATTTTTTTATCCCTCCCTCATTACCTTTTTTTTGGGTACCTTGTGTCCTTTTTTGTACCGCTGAAGGTGTAATGTGTAAGGTTTAAGGTGTAAGGAGTAAAGTGTAAGGTGTAAGGTGTAAGGTGTAAGGAGTAAGGTGTGAGGTGTGAAGTGTGAGGTGTGAGGTGATAGGTGATAGGTGATAGGTGATAGGTGATAGGTGATAGGTGATAGGTGATAGGTGTAAGGAGTAAGGTGTTAGGTGTAAGGAGTAAGGTGTATGGAGTAAAGTGTTAGGTGTAAGGAGTAAGGTGTAAGGTGTAAGGTGTAAGGAGTAAAGTGTAAGGAGTAAGGAGTAAGGTGTAAGGTGTAAGGTGTAAGGTGCGAGGTGTGAGGTGTGAGGTGTAAGGTGTAAGGTGTGTGGTGTAAGGAGTAAAGTGATAGGTGTAAGGAGTAAGGTATAAGGAGTAAGGAGTAAAGTGTTAGGTGTAAGGAGTAAGGTGTAAGGAGTAAAGTGTTAGGTTTAAGGAGTAAGCTGTAAGGTGTAAGGAGTAAGGTGTAAGGAGTAAAGTGTTAGGTGTAAGGAGTAAGCTGTAAGCTGTAAGGTGTAAGGAGTAAGGTAATAGGTGTAAGGAGTAAGGAGTAAAGTGTTAGGTGTAAGGAGTAAGGTGTATGGAGTAAAGTGTTAGGTGTAAGGTGTAAGGAGTAAAGTGTAAGGAGTAAGGTGTAAGGTGTAAGGAGTAAGCTGTAAGGTGTAAGGAGTAAGGTGTATGGAGTAAAGTGTAAGGTGTAAGGAGTATAGTGTAAGGAGTAAGGTGTAAGGTGTAAGGTGTAAGGTGTAAGGTGTAAGGTGTAAGGTGTAAGGTGTAAGGTGTGAGGTGTAAGGAGTAAGGTGATAGGTGTAAGGAGTAAGGTATAAGGAGTAAGGAGTAAAGTGTTAGGTGTAAGGAGTAAGGTGTAAGGAGTAAAGTGTTAGGTGTAAGGAGTAAGCTGTAAGCTGTAAGGAGTAAGGTAATAGGTGTAAGGAGTAAGGAGTACAGTGTTAGGTGTAAGGAGTAAGGTGTATGGAGTAAAGTGTTAGGTGTAAGGTGTAAGGAGTAAAGTGTAAGGAGTAAGGTGTAAGGTGTAAGGTGTAAGGTGGAAGGTGTAAGGTGTAAGGTGTGAGGTGTAAGGAGTAAGGTGATAGGTGTAAGGAGTAAGGTATAAGGAGTAAGGAGTAAAGTGTTAGGTGTAAGGAGTAAGGTGTAAGGAGTAAAGTGTTAGGTGTAAGGAGTAAGCTGTAAGCTGTAAGTTATAAGGAGTAAGGTATAAGGAGTAAGGTGTATGGTGTAGGAGATGAATGGCAAAACTGTATTTCTGATATAATCATGTTGTTATGCCGGACGACCTCGTTTTTTTTACACACAGCCTATCTAGATAGGCGGTCTATATAACGAAGTAGAGCTATGGAAACCGGATAACTGATGTAATACTTTTTGTTAGTACATACATACATACTTAATTAGTCAACAGGACCGCCAAAAATTTTTTATTTATTTTTCTATCCCTCAGGGAACATTACCTTTTTTATGGGTACCCTTATCTCCTATATCTTTTTTGTACCGCTGAAGGTGTAAGGTGCAAAATTTTATGACAATCTCATGGGTAGTTAATGCGTGTAATCGTAACAAACAAACTCACATTTGCATTTATAACATTATTATTTAGGATAATATGTCATTCTTCGCAAGAAAATCTTAATAGCAAGATTTACAGAACTTAATGCTCACCTTACCTTACCTTACCTTTTTACCTTTTGATAAACTTTATCGGAATCCTTAAAAAGTTACTACTTTAAGTCGGGGGATTTTAAATTATTTTCATATATCCTTTTTCAATTGCAACGTCGTGGGTTTTCAAGATTTATTTTTTAAATTTTAAACTATTTGGAGAACAGAACTTTATCTTACAATTGTTACTCTATTACATAAGAACCGTGCATTTTTCCGGGATAAAAAGACCGAGACAGAGCCGTTCAGCCGTTCTGGCGTGATTGAGTAACACACATCCATCCATCCAAACTTTCCCAGATATATATATAAATATGTATATATTTAGTTATAGTTATTCAAATAAATTAGATTCTGAAGAAATACAAATTTCATCCAAATCCGTTCAGATGTTGAAGCGTGATTGCGATACTCACAAATATCCCGTATTTATAATCCTTTAGAAAGTGACTACAAATCTGAGAATTTTGTCCTATAGAAAGTGACTACAAATCTGGGGATTTTAATTTTTTTTCAGCATATCCTTTTTTAATTACACAGTCGTGGGTATATCCAAAATATTTTTTTGTTTTTATTTTAACCTCTTCAGAGACTTTTTTTGTTACTGTGTAAATTGGTCAAGCCTTCTTGAGGAAATTGCGCTACAACTCTATTTCACGAACTTCAACGAAACTCCTTTTAAATACACGGTTCCTGTGGGATGTAATTATTATGCTATCACATAAGAACCGTGCGATTTTTCAAAAGTAATCTATGTGCTATTCCAGACTATAATCTCTCTCTGTATCTAATTTCATACAGAGTCGTTCTGGCGTGATTGAGTAACAAAATCCATCCATCCAAATTTCACAGTAGGATATATATATACCTATATAGTTATAGTTCTTCAAATAAATAAACATTGAAAATCATCCCACAGGAACACATTACCGGGATAAAAAGTATCCTATGTGTTAATCCAGAACATATTCTATCTGTATGCCAAATTTCATCCAAATCCGTTCAGATGGTGAAGCGTGATTGTGGTACAAACATCCAAACACACAAACTCACAAACATCCAAACTTTCGCATTTATAATATTAGTGAGATTAGGTATCCACTTCATGAAAAAGTTTGATCCAAATTCGTTCGTCAAGCTTATGTGTATGAACGAGACAGTTTTTTTTTATTATGTTGGCTTCACACGGCTTGTGTATTTTGCCATTTTACAGTTATATTATAAGTTCTAGTCACAATCATTCACATAGTCCTCAGTCAGTCACCGTCCATAAAAGTCATGTTTTAGTACAATGATAGTTGTACTAAAACTTTTCACGGACTTCTTGAGACAACTTGAAAAGTCACGATACACATGATTCATTTTATTTCACTTCACTGGTGCACATGGATTGATCTTTATTGGATAAAATACCACCGATAATGCAATGCAAAATACACGAATTTATGAAAATAAAAATGAAAACGCAACGTCACTCTGCAAGTTCCCGACAAAAAGTCCAACGAGACAGTTATTGACAGTTTTTGCTACGGCTCATAAACATAAAGTGGTCTTTTTTGCATTCGGCCGTTAGAATTCACTGACTGATTTGAATCAATAATGTATTAAAACATTCTCTATCGTGAAATTGCAAAAGTGTGGGTACGTGAATGTGCCAGCTTTACTTAAAGGTCGTTTACGTAATTGGCTTATATTTAATTTCAGATATCCAGTGTCCTACAAAGAATCACTCAATACAGTGTTGATTCAAGAGGCTATACGTTACAACAAACTGTTGACTGTCATTAACAATTCTTTGAGGTAACTTATTTTTAATTTAGGGTGCTTTAGGGTACTTTATACACGAGTAGCTTTCCGCCCCGCTTTTCACCCGCGGGCTGGAAATTTTAAAACCTTTAGTTGATGCCTGCTATTTAAGGAAACACTAACCCCAGGCTGTGCGTTGATAGATCTATGGTGGAGCAAGGTGGATGACACCTCCATTTATAAGGGAAGATGTTCCGGCAGACTGGCGCATCGTGCCGCAGGGACCGCGCTCCAACTGTACATGTCGGACACTTGTGATTTTTCAAAAACCACTGACCTATTTTATTTTTATTTATTTATTTATTATTTATTTATATATTATATTTTATTTGATGCTATAGAATTTAAGATGACCGTGTTTTGAACAACGTTTGTTCTAGCAAAACAACGATTAAAAAGTTACCGTGTGTACACAGATCGCGGTACAGTAGTACCCAACTAATATGGCTTACCGATATACCTGCGCAGAAGATACATTTTCAAAGCGCGGGAAATGCTATTGGTCGGCAGCTGCCGCCATGTTAGCGCGCGCCGTGCGGAGGGGAGTGACTTGCGAGTGAGACGGAACTAACAGCTGCACTGTATTATGAACCTTATAGTAGTGGTCTAAGGTTGATTATCAGTTTTAAGCATTCTTTCGTTAATCTTCGGGGACATACTTTTCTGTGCGAACGATGATTCACAACGCGCCATATCAGTTGGGTACTACTGTAATAACTTCAACAGCGCGATGTAGGTTGTCGTGGCGCCATCTATCTTTTTGTCTGTGAACTATCTCAGTGTAACTTATAGATGGTTGATAGATGTCGCTACAGATCAGTCAGTCAGTTATTTTTTTTTTGTATAGTTGTATAGATAATTATACAGGTCGTTGTTTTGGTCAGCGACGAGCGACTCAGGGTCGATAATACAAATGATACTGGTGCTAAAAAAAATACTTAATTTTTTTTTAATTATAAAAATAAAAATATAAAAATTTTGAAAATCATGTAATAAGCTAAAGTGTAGACATAATACTCAACGGGAGTACGAGGGAATAAAGGGGTGGGCCGATGGCGGCTTGAGCCTAGCTCTAGTCTGTACACGTGCCGAGTAACCATACTTTGCGGTAATTTTATTTCAAATTGAATAAGGTATTTCTCAACGCATTTACAATATTTAATGGAATTAAGTCCATTTTTGGGGAATATATTTTTTGTACTACCGCTCCTGGGTCGCTTGTCGCCGACCAAAACAACACCCTGTATTGAGAATTCTATTCTAATACTGAAGTTGTGTTTGGAACAAACTTTAAAATTGTAAATAATAATATGGTGGTAGGGTACATTATAGTCTGACTTCCACCCTCGAGTTGAAAATCTGTCTCCAAGCACCTATCGGTGTCTTCATTTGAAAGCCAGTTCAGCACAGGTTTTGTGAGATTGTGTTTTTTTTTTTTTTTTATACAACTGTGTCGGTAAACAAGCATACGGCCCGTCTGATGGTAAGCGGTTACCGTAGCCATATGGACGCTTGCAACACACGAAGCATCGCTCACGCGTTACCGACCTTTCCCCCCTCCCCTATGAGCTCTGGCGACCTTACTCACGCGCAGGAACACAACTTTACACAACATAAAGGTATTTGGCTGCGGTATGCTGTAAGGTGGAGGTACTTCCCCAGTCGAGCTGCTCTTTAAGCGAATAAACGCTATGCTCTACCTCTCTCAAAAAAAGCTAATCTAACTAAGCTAATCTAGCTAAGCTTGTGTTCAAACAAGGCTAAACATAGATAAGATAGATAGGTTATGTTTGTCTTAGGGATCTGCTGAAAGCAATTAAGGGTCTGGTGGTGATGTCCGAAGCGTTGGAGAACATGGCAGTCAGTCTCGCCAATAACTCTGTTCCGGTCATGTGGAGCTCGAAAGCCTACCCATCGCTCAAACCTTTGGGTGAGATACATCAAAACATTATGATTCCTTGATTCGTACTGGATTGTACTTAAGCATAGTGTTGTCATGGTTACCGGTTGCTTGTAGACTTGCATCTACACAAGGGTTAGCAGGAGCGCGTTGCCAACACACCACAAATATAAATATCCTGTGACATTCCTCACACGGCTGTCTGATCCAAATGAGCAGAGTTTGTACTGTGGAAACCAGATAACTGATATAATACATATTAGTTTTTGTTTGTACATAGGTATGTCTATACTAATGTAATAAAGCGGAAGAGTTTTTGACCGAATTAAAAAAAGGAGGATGTTCTCAATTCGGTTGTATTTTTTTTTATGTTTGTTACCTCATACCTCCGTCATTTATTAACCAATTAGGAAAAATATTTTTTTGGTTCCAAGGGTACACTTCCCGTTTGGTCGGTTTAAGTTTTTGTAAAACAGTTTTCAGTTATTGTTTGTTTAAACGGGATAATCTTTGGAAATACAAGTCGGCTTCGAAACTTTCTTTCATCAATAGGAAGTAACATTATCCCCGAGTATAATAAGGCTTTTTGTCCCGGGAACGTGGGTGAAACCGCGGGGAACAGCTAGTTTATCATCAAGTGCGAAGAAAACACCTAGATGAGGTAAAATAGTAATCGTGGATATTTTCCACTGTACTAAAGCGTCTTTTATAACATATTACATAAAAGTGGCTAAATATATATTAATACATACAAAAACTCACACATTCATACTCACTTACACATACACCCCTACACTTGCACACCTCCACCCACACTCACATACTCACACACACATACAGTCTCCATTATTTCATGCACAATCTAATTGTCAAAATTTCTATTTTTTCTATAAATACTCTGCTCATCGGACACATTCTGGTCTCTTCCTTACTTTAATTAAAAGATGAGGTATTTAATTGTTAATCCGTAATTGGCTATAAGATGTATTTAGTAAGATAAATGCATTTATTTTTTAAGAGCTGTGGATTATGTAATAAATAAATAAATAAGTAACACTTTAGCGGCGTGGGTGAAGGACCTGTGCCTGCGCGTGCAGTTCATGCAGCAGTGGGCCGACGGCGGCATCCCCAGGGTGTTCTGGATCTCCGGCTTCTACTTCCCGCAGGCCTTCCTCACCGGCGCGCTGCAGAACTACGCCAGGAAACATGTCATCGCCATTGACACCATCGCTTATGCTTTTGAGGTTAGTTCCCTCAACTTAGGGACCTTTGAAGAAGGAATTCAGTTGGTCCATTGGTTGGTTTTGTTAGAAAACTCAGTTTGATAGAAGTTTCATGTTTGATCAGGGTATGTTTTGGTAGTTTCAATTGAGAGCCATTTTGTTTATTGGCTTTGTGTACTTGCCATGGAAATGTTAGGCGGGTCAGTGAGGGCATCTACCTTAAGGGTTGAAAACACGCGAATATATTCTTAGGAGACTATGCCATATTTTTTAAGTTGTTGCTATCAGCATTTACAGATTTCGGAAAAAATACAGTCGCCAAGAAAACGGCGACAATTTTTTTTTGGAAAATGTGAAAATTCTGTAACTGCAAGCAATAACATAAAAATTTGGGATAGTCTCCTTAGACCATATTCGCGAGGCTTTAATCCATAATTTGCCCTTACTGATGCATCATGGACCTCTGGCGACCTTACCACATGAACACACACTTTGCTGGCTGCTCCATGAATCATTTCCTGTCTCTGTTAACGTTACGTTGTAATGTTCAGGCCCTAGCCGGTCCCCCGGCCAAGAAGCCTGATGACGGATGCTGCGTGCGCGGCATGTACCTGGAGGGAGCTCGCTGGAACCAGGGAGACATGAGCCTCGAGGAGAGCAGGCCTAAGGAACTGTACACTGGTACCTACCTAACATATCCACTTAAACATTAGTTACTAAGCAATGTATCTATATAAATTAAACTAAATAGAAGATTTACAGGTCGGCTAATTAAAGCTGGCACGTTCAACACATTGACACGTTGCGCTTGTGTAATGTACAGGTCGGTTAACTAAAGCTGGCACGTTCAACACATTGACACGTGCTTGTGTAATGTACTGGTCGGTTAACTAAAGCTGGCACGTTCAACACATTGACACGTGCTTGTGTAATGTACAGGTCGGTTAATTAAAGCTGGCACGTTCAACACATTGACACGTGCTTGTGTAATGCACTGGTCGGTTAATTAAAGCTGGCACGTTCAACACATTGACACGTGCTTGTGTAATGTACAGGTCGGTTAACTAAAGCTGGCACGTTCAACACATTGACACGTGCTTGTGTAATGTACAGGTCGGTTAATTAAAGCTGGCACGTTCAACACATTGACACGTTGCGCTTGTGTAATGCACAGGTCGGTTAACTAAAGCTGGCACGTTCAACACATTGACACGTGCTTGTGTAATGCACTGGTCGGTTAATTAAAGCTGGCACGTTCAACACATTGACACGTGCTTGTGTAATGTACAGGTCGGTTAACTAAAGCTGGCACGTTCAACACATTGACACGTTGCGCTTGTGTAATGCACAGGTCGGTTAACTAAAGCTGGCACGTTCAACACATTGACACGTGCTTGTGTAATGTACTGGTCGGTTAACTAGAGCTGGCACGTTCAACACATTGACACGTGCTTGTGTAATGCACTGGTCGGTTAATTAAAGCTGGCACGTTCAACACATTGACACGTTGCGCTTGTGTAATGCACTGGTCGGTTAACTAAAGCTGGCACGTTCAACACATTGACACGTTGCGCTTGTGTAATGCACTGGTCGGTTAACTAAAGCTGGCACGTTCAACACATTGACACGTGCTTGTGTAATGTACTGGTCGGTTAACTAGAGCTGGCACGTTCAACACATTGACACGTGCTTGTGTAATGCACTGGTCGGTTAATTAAAGCTGGCACGTTCAACACATTGACACGTTGCGCTTGTGTAATGCACTGGTCGGTTAACTAAAGCTGGCACGTTCAACACATTGACACGTGCTTGTGTAATGCACTGGTCGGTTAATTAAAGCTGGCACGTTCAACACATTGACACGTTGCGCTTGTGTAATGCACAGGTCGGTTAACTAAAGCTGGCACGTTCAACACATTGACACGTGCTTGTGTAATGTACAGGTCGGTTAACTAAAGCTGGCACGTTCAACACATTGACACGTGCTTGTGTAATGTACAGGTCGGTTAACTAAAGCTGGCACGTTCAACACATTGACACGTTGCGCTTGTGTAATGCACTGGTCGGTTAACTAAAGCTGGCACGTTCAACACATTGACACGTGCTTGTGTAATGCACTGGTCGGTTAACTAAAGCTGGCACGTTCAACACATTGACACGTGCTTGTGTAATGTACAGGTCGGTTAACTAAAGCTGGCACGTTCAACACATTGACACGTGCTTGTGTAATGTACTGGTCGGTTAACTAGAGCTGGCACGTTCAACACATTGACACGTGCTTGTGTAATGCACTGGTCGGTTAATTAAAGCTGGCACGTTCAACACATTGACACGTTGCGCTTGTGTAATGCACTGGTCGGTTAACTAAAGCTGGCACGTTCAACACATTGACACGTGCTTGTGTAATGCACAGGTCGGTTAACTAAAGCTGGCACGTTCAACACATTGACACGTGCTTGTGTAATGTACAGGTCGGTTAACTAAAGCTGGCACGTTCAACACATTGACACGTGCTTGTGTAATGTACAGGTCGGTTAACTAAAGCTGGCACGTTCAACACATTGACACGTTGCGCTTGTGTAATGTACTGGTCGGTTAACTAGAGCTGGCACGTTCAACACATTGACACGTGCTTGTGTAATGCACTGGTCGGTTAATTAAAGCTGGCACGTTCAACACATTGACACGTTGCGCTTGTGTAATGCACAGGTCGGTTAACTAAAGCTGGCACGTTCAACACATTGACACGTGCTTGTGTAATGTACAGGTCGGTTAACTAAAGCTGGCACGTTCAACACATTGACACGTGCTTGTGTAATGCACTGGTCGGTTAACTAAAGCTGGCACGTTCAACACATTGACACGTGCTTGTGTAATGTACAGGTCGGTTAACTAAAGCTGGCACGTTCAACACATTGACACGTGCTTGTGTAATGTACTGGTCGGTTAACTAGAGCTGGCACGTTCAACACATTGACACGTGCTTGTGTAATGCACTGGTCGGTTAATTAAAGCTGGCACGTTCAACACATTGACACGTTGCGCTTGTGTAATGCACTGGTCGGTTAACTAAAGCTGGCACGTTCAACACATTGACACGTGCTTGTGTAATGCACAGGTCGGTTAACTAAAGCTGGCACGTTCAACACATTGACACGTGCTTGTGTAATGTACAGGTCGGTTAACTAGAGCTGGCACGTTCAACACATTGACACGTGCTTGTGTAATGCACTGGTCGGTTAATTAAAGCTGGCACGTTCAACACATTGACACGTGCTTGTGTAATGTACAGGTCGGTTAACTAGAGCTGGCACGTTCAACACATTGACACGTGCTTGTGTAATGCACTGGTCGGTTAACTAAAGCTGGCACGTTCAACACATTGACACGTGCTTGTGTAATGTACAGGTCGGTTAACTAAAGCTGGCACGTTCAACACATTGACACGTGCTTGTGTAATGTACAGGTCGGTTAACTAGAGCTGGCACGTTCAACACATTGACACGTGCTTGTGTAATGCACTGGTCGGTTAATTAAAGCTGGCACGTTCAACACATTGACACGTTGCGCTTGTGTAATGCACAGGTCGGTTAACTAAAGCTGGCACGTTCAACACATTGACACGTGCTTGTGTAATGCACTGGTCGGTTAACTAAAGCTGGCACGTTCAACACATTGACACGTGCTTGTGTAATGTACAGGTCGGTTAACTAGAGCTGGCACGTTCAACACATTGACACGTGCTTGTGTAATGCACTGGTCGGTTAATTAAAGCTGGCACGTTCAACACATTGACACGTGCTTGTGTAATGTACAGGTCAGTTAATTAAAGCTGGCACGTTCAACACATTGACACGTGCTTGTGTAATGTACAGGTCGGTTAACTAGAGCTGGCACGTTCAACACATTGACACGTGCTTGTGTAATGCACTGGTCGGTTAATTAAAGCTGGCACGTTCAACACATTGACACGTGCTTGTGTAATGTACAGGTCGGTTAATTAAAGCTGGCACGTTCAACACATTGACACGTGCTTGTGTAATGCACTGGTCGGTTAATTAAAGCTGGCACGTTCAACACATTGACACGTGCTTGTGTAATGTACAGGTCGGTTAACTAAAGCTGGCACGTTCAACACATTGACACGTGCTTGTGTAATGTACAGGTCGGTTAATTAAAGCTGGCACGTTCAACACATTGACACGTTGCGCTTGTGTAATGCACAGGTCGGTTAACTAAAGCTGGCACGTTCAACACATTGACACGTGCTTGTGTAATGCACTGGTCGGTTAACTAAAGCTGGCACGTTCAACACATTGACACGTGCTTGTGTAATGCACAGGTCGGTTAACTAAAGCTGGCACGTTCAACACATTGACACGTGCTTGTGTAATGTACAGGTCGGTTAACTAGAGCTGGCACGTTCAACACATTGACACGTGCTTGTGTAATGCACTGGTCGGTTAATTAAAGCTGGCACGTTCAACACATTGACACGTGCTTGTGTAATGTACAGGTCGGTTAACTAAAGCTGGCACGTTCAACACATTGACACGTGCTTGTGTAATGCACTGGTCGGTTAATTAAAGCTGGCACGTTCAACACATTGACACGTTGCGCTTGTGTAATGCACTGGTCGGTTAATTAAAGCTGGCACGTTCAACACATTGACACGTGCTTGTGTAATGTACAGGTCGGTTAATTAAAGCTGGCACGTTCAACACATTGACACGTGCTTGTGTAATGCACTGGTCGGTTAATTAAAGCTGGCACGTTCAACACATTGACACGTTGCGCTTGTGTAATGCACTGGTCGGTTAACTAAAGCTGGCACGTTCAACACATTGACACGTGCTTGTGTAATGCACTGGTCGGTTAATTAAAGCTGGCACGTTCAACACATTGACACGTTGCGCTTGTGTAATGTACAGGTCGGTTAACTAGAGCTGGCACGTTCAACACATTGACACGTGCTTGTGTAATGTACAGGTTGGTTAACTAAAGCTGGCACGTTCAACACATTGACACGTTGCGCTTGTGTTATGTACAGGTCGGTTAACTAGAGCTGGCACGTTCAACACATTGACACGTGCTTGTGTAATGTACAGGTCGGTTAACTAAAGCTGGCACGTTCAACACATTGACACGTGCTTGTGTAATGTACTGGTCGGTTAACTAAAGCTGGCACGTTCAACACATTGACACGTTGCGCTTGTGTAATGCACTGGTCGGTTAACTAGAGCTGGCACGTTCAACACATTGACACGTGCTTGTGTAATGCACTGGTCGGTTAATTAAAGCTGGCACGTTCAACACATTGACACGTTGCGCTTGTGTAATGCACAGGTCGGTTAACTAAAGCTGGCACGTTCAACACATTGACACGTGCTTGTGTAATGTACAGGTCGGTTAACTAAAGCTGGCACGTTCAACACATTGACACGTGCTTGTGTAATGTACAGGTCGGTTAACTAAAGCTGGCACGTTCAACACATTGACACGTGCTTGTGTAATGTACAGGTTGGTTAACTAAAGCTGGCACGTTCAACACATTGACACGTTGCGCTTGTGTTATGTACAGGTCGGTTAACTAGAGCTGGCACGTTCAACACATTGACACGTGCTTGTGTAATGTACAGGTCGGTTAACTAAAGCTGGCACGTTCAACACATTGACACGTGCTTGTGTAATGTACTGGTCGGTTAACTAAAGCTGGCACGTTCAACACATTGACACGTTGCGCTTGTGTAATGCACTGGTCGGTTAACTAGAGCTGGCACGTTCAACACATTGACACGTGCTTGTGTAATGCACTGGTCGGTTAATTAAAGCTGGCACGTTCAACACATTGACACGTTGCGCTTGTGTAATGCACAGGTCGGTTAACTAAAGCTGGCACGTTCAACACATTGACACGTGCTTGTGTAATGTACAGGTCGGTTAACTAAAGCTGGCACGTTCAACACATTGACACGTGCTTGTGTAATGTACAGGTCGGTTAACTAAAGCTGGCACGTTCAACACATTGACACGTGCTTGTGTAATGTACAGGTCGGTTAACTAGAGCTGGCACGTTCAACACATTGAAACGTTGCGCTTGTATAGCGTCTGTGAATAAGCGCGCGGCGTCACGTCGCACTGCATGCGCATTATGACAAGTCTGTCCGTCTCTCTCGCGCGCGGTCAAGCTTATAAGTATGAAGGAGACACTTTGCTACTGCTCATAATGTTTGCATTCGTCCAATAGAATTGACTGACTGATTAGAAGCAATAATGTAATAAAACATAATGTATCGTGAAATTACATATGTGTGAGTAGTGTGAACGTGCCAGCTTTAGTTAACCGACGTGTATGGGAAGAATTTGTCGTTCAGAAATGGCGATCGTGTACATGAAGCCGGAGCAGACGCACAAGGTGGCGCAGGGGCTGTACGAGTGCCCCACGTACAAGACGCTGGTCCGCGCCGGCACGCTGTCCACGACGGGCCACTCCACCAACTACGTGATGACCATCGAGCTGCCCACGCACAAGCCGCAGCTGCACTGGATCAAGCGAGGGGTCGCGCTCTTCTGTGCACTTGATTATTAGCTCACTTTACTTTGTGATAATAAATGATTGTTAGTTATGGTTCGTTTCATTTAGAATGTATCCGTTTCAGCTGGGGCATAAATGTCTGTATCATCGAGGAAATATCCGTATAGAGTAGTAATACTGAACAATATAATTCCACAACTAGTCAGTGATTTGTCACTGAATTTGAATAGTAAGGACCACTCGCTGCGTCGTGTGTTTTCGACTTGGCCAATCAGCGCGCATTGTCGGCGTGGGAAATTGGCGGAATTTATTTCAACCAAAATGAACGTCATTGCGCTTCTATAGGTTAATTGTTCCATGGTCTGTATAGATGTCCGACTGTTTTATCGGGTCGAATTTCTCAACCAATTCTCAACAAATTTTGTGAGCAGGTTCGGTAGTTTTTTTTATTCAGTTTTTTTTTTAAATTAATCGCTAACATGTATATGGTCTGAAGGTAAGCAGTTACCGTAGCAATACCAGGGTATCACCGGGTGTCGATCCTAATATTATAAATGCAATTATTTGTGGATTTTTGTAACTCAATCTTACTGTAGTAAATAGATCGAATTTGAAAGTTGGCAAATGTTATTGACATGGGTATATTCAAGGCCAGAGTGAACAGGCATCTTATGGGTACGCGCGGCCCACCCTAGACTACATCTTCACTTACCATCAGGCGGGATTGCGGTCAAGCGCAAGCCAATTAAGTATTAAAAAAAAAACCTGGGAAGGTAGGTAAACGGTGGAACAGAATCTTGGCTTGATTTTTTTTTTTTATTTGTTGGCGTCACACGGCTTGTGTATTTTGCCATTTTCCAGTTATAAGTTCTAGTCACAATAAATCACGTTCACAATAGTCCTCAGTCAGTCACTGTCCATAAAAGTCATGTTTTAGTACAATGGTGGTTGTACTAAAACTTTTCACGGACTTCTTGAGACAACTTGAAAAGGCACGATACACATGATTCATTTCATCTTTATTGGATAAAATACAACCGATAATATGCAATAAAACTCAAAATACACGAATTTATGAAAATAAAAATGAAAACGCTATGTCACTTTGCAAGTTCCCGCCAAAAAGACTTGATATTTTTTTTAAAATGTTCATGTTGTAGGCCATAGTTTTACGAAATTTTGAATATATTATCTACCCTACTTCTACCTATTAAAAGATACAGTCCTTGTGACGGACAGATGGCATAGGCTTAGCCCGTTGGACACAATTTGGAACATAACCCTAAAAATCTTAAATATGTCTCCAGAATATGAATTTGCTCACGTTGATTTGAAGTTAACCCTAGACTAAGCCCAAAAAGGATTGTTCTATATTGAAAAGAAGAACACAAGCGCAGAACACTGAAAATGGCACTAAAATACAGAATTTTAAAACATCACCTCAAGTTACATCATCACTTACAGTAGTACCCAACTGATATGGCGCGTCGTGAATCTTCGTTCGCACAGAAAAGAAAGTATGGCCCCGAAGATTAACGAAAGAATGCTTAAAACTTGCAATCAACCTTAGATCACTACTATAAGGTTCATAATACAGTGCAGCCGTTAGTTCCGACTCACTCGCAAGTCACGCCCCTCCGCACGGCGCGCGCTAACATGACGGCAGCTGCCGACCAATAGCGTTTCCCGCGCTTTGAAAATGTATCTTCTACGCAGGTACATCGGTAAGCCATATCAGTTGGTTACTACTGTACCAATGTGTGATTATGAGGAGAAATACAAGTTTATTCCATACTTAAAATATATCACATGATTTAAAAATAACTCGACAACTATGAGTAGGTAGGTATAAAGGTTAATTAGTACTAATTCGTTTCTTTTGATTAATTTCCTAAAGCACTTTGATTTATAATTTGAAACGTTAAGTGTTGTAAACGAAGGGAAGGAAAAAGTAAAAATTCGAGTCAGTCGCCTGCCGAGTTCTCCAACTAATTGTGTTACAGTATGCTACTTAGCTCCAATTAAGACCTGGAAGAGGAGGTATACTTGTAAATAAATTAGCTCGTTAAACTTGTAAGGGATAGGTAGCAGGTACCTTCTCAATACCCACCTTTTTTCTATTGACATCAGAATCATGGGCCTATGAGCTAGGCTAGCGGAAGCTGGCTCTTATCTCCATAATTTTATACCTACCCAGCTTTTTACTATTGACATAGGCTAGCTCTTATCGCCATGATTTTCAACGCCCTGGAAATAATATCCCGGGTTCGAATCCTACAATGAACTTAAGCTGTCGGTGAAGGAAAACGTCGTGAGGACACCATAGCACAGTGGTAGGTAAGTACCTACTTGTCGTACGCACCTGGCTGGCTAACAATCTCAAGTTAAAAATCTGACGCCAAGCACCTATCGGTGTGTTCCGACAGCTGTACTTGAGAGCCAGTTCCTTCTAGGTTTTGTGTGTGCACCACCTTTGGCAACATCATCACTGCAATGACCATGGTCAAATACAGACTTACTTATACAAAGTAAAAAAAATATATCCTGGTAATGTTTGGCCATGTACATTTAATTTACCTATCCTTGTAGAAGAAAAGTGTTATTTTGTCAAAGTTTATTGGACGAGACATTTTGTGAATTTCTTTATTCGTTTCGCACCTACTTGTCGTTACAGCTGAATAACCTTAGATCCTTTACAATATTTCTGGCATAGGTAAAAACCCCTCTATTACTTCCCTATGCCGAAAATTGCGTCGAGCTGTCAATTACGCGATATAAGAATGGAACTTTTTTGCTTTATACCTTTTGTCCGCGTAAGGGTGATAAGGCCAAATTTTGGGCCATCACCTTATCCATTAAAAAAAACAACAAATAACTAATATTATAAATGCCAAAGTAAGTTTGTATGTTTATTACCTACCTCTCGTTGTCTCAACGGCACAACCAATTGCACGCAGATAGGCGGCACCTAGAATAACTTTAAGATATGTTTTATCTTTTTTTTTTTTTTTACTGTTTATAGGCCTGTGTTTGACCGCAATCTCACCATGGTAAGTGACGATGCGGCCGAAGGTGGTAAGCATACAAAGCCTAGAAGGAACTGGCTCTCAAGTGCAGCTATCGGAACACACCGAAAGGTGCTTGGCTACAGATTTTCAACTTGAGGGTGGTAGCCAGCCAGGCGGGTACTACAAAGTACCCTACCACCGTGCTATGGTTTCCTCACGATGTTTTCCTTCACCGAAAGCTCAAGCTCATTGTAGGAATTGAACCCGGGACCTTCAACTCGGTATCCGACGTCACTACCACTGAGCTAGCATCGCCTTAAAATCTATATATCTACAAAACATTAAACCTCAAGGGAATGCGGGATGAACCGCGACATGAAAACTAGTAAGAGTATAAGTATCCCACTTAAGTATAATTGTTTCAATATACACACATTTATAATTAAAAAACTTCATAAAACTTCTTTATCGTTTTAATTTTTAACGTGCTAAGTTTCTATAAGTTCTTGTATCCCGGAGGTACAAAACGGTACTTGCTTATATTAATTCATAGAAACGTTGTTCATTTCGCGTATTGTTAATACCCCATGGATTTGACTTGTGGAAACTTTAGAATCTCGCTTCAAACGATTTCGTTAAAATTGCTCTTATTTGATTTAACTTTTCCGTTGACGTCAAATCATTTTATTATTTAACTGGTAACTCAACAGCTGAGAAAACAAGATATTTTGCATGTTACGTATAGGTATCCATTGATGTATCCTACAAATCTCACCGCTAGGTAAACCTGAGCGGCGGATCCTGGTCCAAGAGATCGGACGAAATCTCTCCCTGCCAGCAGTCGTGTCGGCGATGCTGAGCGGGGATACGGCGTGGAGGGCCGTAGCCTCCTTCTGTGAGACCGTAATGGTCCAGAAGGAGGCTGCTGAGCGGGATCGGGAGAGAGCCGATCCCACCCGGAGACGAAGCCGCCGGGGCGCTAACGTGCCTCGTCGCGGCCCCCCTGCCCTGTAGCTCGGGCTTAGAATAACAGCTACGGTGTTCCCCTGCCTGTCGTAAAAGGCGACTAAACGGGGCCTTTGGGGTCGTGGGCAATCAGAGCGGGGGCTCTGTGCGCCCAGAAGCGACCCCAAGGAGGACGATGGGTCGATGTGGTCACGACTCATCGTGCGATAGCACAGCGAGGGTGCTGGGGGGAGGTGTAACGCTTCCCCCGGGACGAGCTATCTAAGCGCCGCGCTTGGAGGGGTGAGCAGGTACGCGTTCAACACGAGAGCCCGCCCCCCTCTCTATAGCGCAGGTGGCGACCACCGTGGGGTTTTAGCCGGTAAAAGTCCGGCATAACCAGGCCGCTCCCCCCCAGGGCGGTCGGGTATCCTATGAGGATTTCCCCACGCTAATAAAAAAAAAAAAAAAAAAAAAAAAAAAGGTAAAGTGGTTTAGGAACCGTCGATGGTACCTACACACAAACTAGGGTGAGATGGTTGGGACTAGGGATGATTCGTGGGTAAAAAAAACTAATTAGTCCGTCAGATAGGTTATCAAAAAACATATTTTTTGCTTTACCAAATCATAAAAAAATTACAAAGATAAAGCGCCAAATGGAGTGGGGGCTCGTGATGTCACTTTTGCGTAAAAAGTGTACCACAACGTCACGTCACGCGGAACTTCAACACCATCTCTTCGTATTTTTTTTGTTTAATTAACAAAAGAAAAAATACGTGTAAATGACGGAATAAACTTAATTTTTCAGGAATCTATCCTATTGTCTCTTACGAGTAGTTTTCGTACTAGGTACTTAAATCGATATGGGCTTGGAAGGTACCCAGGCTGGCGAGTACTATGAAAAAATGTGGATTCCACAAAGCGCGATAAGAAGGTCCCAAAGTCCCCAACTAAGCAGTATTGTTCTTCCTCAGAAAATAAATAAAAATATAACTAAAACATAATTAGAAAATAAGTTTTCGCTTAAAATCACCGTATTTTTTCGTAGCCAAGTGGTGTATAATTTAATTTAATTTGTTAGCAAGTAATTGGGAGCAGTGTTCATTGTATGTCTTCCTCAGATGCCTACGGTTTATTGTTTAAACTAATTAAATCCAATATGCACGGTAAATTGAACTTTTTGTGCGTCTTTTTTAAATGTCACGATTACTAGGGATGTTGAGACGAAAATAGTTAGAAATGTTCCAGACCTCGATAATTAGATTTATTAATAGGTACCTATATTTAAAATTAGAAAATGATTGATAGACTGATCCCCGCCGCAGGAATCTTGAAACGGCCAAGCCATATATGTTGACTACGGTGTGTAAAGTTATAAGCTTGGCTCTATATGAGATCTGATAACTTTTTGACAGTACGAGCCATCATGGTCTCGTCTTGGCAACATTTTACATGAAAATGTTCTTGGTGGGATATATTATACTTTCATAGATATACATCAACACTCATACCAAACAAATGCCTAGCCTTATCTTCGTCTTCATTCGGTCCCTCATTTCTGAGGATTGTTGACACTGGAACCCCGGAACGGACACTTACCAACCACGCCAACTGGCCCGTCTCTTGAAGACTACATTTCGGTAAATCGATATATACCTTAAATATTAACGGTCTTACATATAAAACGTTATTTACGTGGCCATTTAATGAAGGTATTATTTAAACAGCTTTTTATGAGTAAGGGGGTATGTGTCAAGCCTGAAACTTACGAGTGATATTCAACAAAGATATTCTTTTCACCTAGGGATAAGATTCCAGTGTAATCCGGATTCAAATCTGTTGCTCCTGTCGTCGGCTGGCAGTTAGGATATAGTGCGGTAGGCATTTATAAGTTGTAAATTCTTTCGTGGAATTCAGCGTTTTTAGAACTATCAATATACTGCAAACATAATTTATTTAAATCATCTTGGGGACAACCACCATCAGGTCGGGGGGGGGGGGGGGTCTTCACCGCTTCGTCGTCGACATCCCGACTTGCCGTACCAAGCGTTTCGCTTCCTCTTACCTTATAAGCACGTGTTTCCAGACAATTTTAACATGGGTCTATTCAAGGCCAGAGTGAACAGGCATCTTATGGGTACGCGCGGTCCACCCTAGACTACATCTTCGCTTATCATCAGGCGGGATTGTGGTCAAGCGCAAGCCCATTTAATATAAAAAAAAGTACCTAAGACGATAATATTACCTTGTTTTCTGTCCTTTTTTGATTTCTGATGTCAAAGAAAGACTACGTACAAATAAAGAGATTATGGGTGGCTCCCAGATAGACGCATTGTTTCCACACAATGTCTTCCTTCACCGAAAGCTCAGGATTCGAACCGACGACCTTAGCTGTGGCAAACGACATCACTACCACTATGCTATCACCGTCTATCTGTATTTACAAATATACAAACAAACCTGTAACACAGCGCTTTTATGTACATTTTTTGGTCCATATAAAAATACGACAAAGTGATAAAGCAGTCTTTTTACACTAATGTAATAGACAAGTAGCACATGTGAGACACTCAACGTAATATATGAGCCACTCTCATCACGAAGACGTGTGTTGTTTGACACTTTTTTCATCAGTTTAGGAGATATTAGGAAAACGCCTGTAATGCTAGGCTTTATTTAGAAATTGCCAACTTAGTGAATGTGTTTTAAGGCGATGATAGCTCAGTGGTAGTGGCGTCGGATACCGAGACGAAGGTCCCGGGTTCGAATCCTACAATGACCTTGAGCTTTCGGTGAAGGAAAACATCGTGAGGAAACCATAGCACGGTGATAGGGAACTTTGTAGTACCCGCCTGGCTGGCTACCACCCTCAAGTTGAAAATCTGTCGCCAGGCACCTTTCGGTGTGTTCCGATAGCTGCACTTGAGAGCCAGTTCCTTCTAGGCTTTGTATTTACCATCTTCGGCCACATCATCACTTACCATGGTGAGATTGCGGTCAAACACAGGCCTATAAACAATTAAAAAAAATGTGATCTAAATACTAGATAAAATACGAAGACTAATATTTTTTTTTTATTTATTTGTAAAACTAACAGCTAACAATAACGAAATCAAGTAGAAGAAATAGATACTAAAAGCAATACAGTTTTCACATACAAAACGCGTGGTGAATAATGGTGAATAATCAAAATGGGAAACGCTATTTCCAGATATAAATGAGTAGGTAAATATGGACGATATCACAACAATTTAAATCTTTTTTTTTTACTATTTATAGGCCTGTGTTTGACCGCAATCTCACCATGGTAAGTGATGATGCGGCCGAAGGTGGTAAGCACACAAAGCCTAGAAGGAACTGGCTCTCAAGTGCAGCTGTCGGAACACACAAAAAGGTGCTTGGCGACAGATTTTCAACTTGAGGGTGGTAGCCAGCCAGGCGGGTACTACAAAGTACCCTACCACCGTGCCAAAATCTAGAATTACTACGACTAATAAATGGTATCGAGTTTCAAAGTCTAGATAAAAAATATACCTACCTGTCCTCTGGATTATAATGACACACCCTCTTAGGAGTAGACGTAAATTAAATAATATACCTACCTACATAAGCCCGTTATTCTTTTGAACATTCATTATAATCACAATATAATTGGACTGTTTTACAAAAAACTTAAACCGACTTCAAAGTACACTAAGAAGTAATCAAATCATCTGATGACTATGGGACCAAACGGGAAGTGTACCCATTCAAAAAAAAAAAAAAAATTTCCAAATCGGTTAATAAATGACGGAGTTATGAGGTAACAAACAAAAAAAAAACATTTGAATTGAGAACCGACTCCTTTTTTTGAAGTCGGTTACAATGAAATTGGTGCCGATTCTGTTGTAAATAATTTTAGTCACATCTCATCTCTTTCTTACGAACATTATTGAAAAAGGATAGGACATATTTTAAGTTGTCACATTAATCTTTGCCGTCTTATTTTGCGTGTATTTAGGCGTAACCGCGCTAGATGGCGACTAAATTTATATTGAAAACAAGCATTGGACTAATTTGACAGGACTAAATTTCTTACATCCTTTTCTTATGTTCTTTGTTAGAAAGAGACATAGTGACATTAAAATTAGTTTAGTTGTGATCAACAGAATCAGGGCCATTAACTACTTACACAATGTTTTGCATTTCTAATAACAAGCTTAAATATATTGTGTAATGAGCCCTCTTGTTTCTTACAAACCATTATATTTACCTGTTAAAGCCAATTAAGGAAACAGTAGCGGTAAATTGCAAGGAAATTATTTTCTATGTAATTTATTCACAGTACCTGGTTTTCCGATCTTCTCTGTGCAAAAAAAGGTCAAAAGAATACAAAAATACTCGATGAAGTTTGTTTGTTGAAACGCGCTAATCTATACAACTATTGGAACTCTAAATTATCTAGCTATCCACCGCTTTTACACTATATCTATCTGTTAATCCAGAACATATTCTATCTGTGTGCCAAATTTCATCCAAATCCGTTCAGTAGTTTTTGCGTGGAAGAGTAACAAACATACATCCATTCTCACAAACTTTCGCATTTATAATATTATAGTGAATTTAAAACGTCCAGAAGGATAGTCGCCTCTATGGGAACACGAAATAAACAAGCCATAATTGACAGTAGGTATTAAAAGTAATAAGTTTAGGTAATTAAAAGTGACGAAATCGCAATACTTACACATGGAAGGTTAGTTTTTTAGTTTTTCCTTGGTTTTTATAAGTGTTGTGACAGTATTTTAATACGCAAGTTGACATTTTTTATTTAATCAGTACAGCGAGTATGACGCGATGACAGCCGTGCGCAATACGAACTGAGAGCGATTTACTCAGGAGCCCCTCAAGCGGAGTGATATTAAATGTCATGCTTTAGTAAGGCTGACTATCCATCTGGGTAGAGGCACGATGCCCTATGAAAATCTTTGAGTAGGACTAGCTACCCGCGACTTCGTCCGCATTTATATGAAACCTAGTATAATATAAACTTACTGTAGGTAGGTACACACGGCTACAGATCAAGCTATACATAAGCTGATCTCGCATTGTATAGGATTTCCGTACAAAGAGAGGTCAGCTTATATTGGAAATGTATAGCTTGATCTGTAGCCGTGTGTACATAGGGGGGGTAGGTACATCTATAGACTATCTCATAATCCCTTTAGGGACAGCGATTAGGGATGGTTTTGCAAAACAGTTGAAACACGTAGGTATTTTCTTAGTTTTAGCCGTGAACAGGTAACAAACAAACACACTTACAAACAAACAAAGTTACTTTCGCATTTATGATATTAGTATGGATTCTTAACAAAAGCCTAAATATGAATATTCAGATCCCTAACTCGAGGAATTATGGATTGCCCATAAACCTTCAACTCTTATTTCACTCCCTTCAAGATTATTTTTTGAGACAAACGATAGCCTAATCTATCTCTTAGCCAAATTTCATTACGATCCGTTCAGCCGTTTGGTCGTGAAAAGGTAACAAACAAACAGAGTTACTTTCGGATTTATAATAAGTTAATGTATGAATCGCTCGTGGTGTAGCAAGATTAGCCGTTCTAAATCGGTCGGCAAAGTTAAGCTACCACCGCGCCGTTGTGTTCGGTGCCTAGTGGTATTTCAAATCCAGCGTTCCCGTACTTCGGAAGGCACGTAAAGCCGTTGGTCCCGGTTATCACTTAATTGTGATAGTCGTTAAGCTAGTAGGAGGCCTTCTAGGCGGCTTGAAAAATTCCAACCACTAGCCTGCCTCCACCAATCCGCAGGGCATGCGTGATGGAGTATTGTCCAGTCCATTTCATCCCCATTTGTGAAAGGAGGCCTGTGTACAGCAATGGGATATTATAGGCTGATGATGATGATGAATATTAGTATGGAAGTATGGATATTAGTAGGGTTACTGGGTTATATACCTAGGTGGGAATTAGTAGGATATAATATAGAATTTGTATAGACGGGCCGTGGGGGCCCTTCAACCCTAATAAAATTAACCCTAGTTAAATTCATACTAGGTATACGTGAAGATTTAATTATTAATGTGGTGTATAAAATAACGAGGCCCATGTTGAAATAAATGTAATATTTTTGCGTATGTTCAATGCTTATCTTTTTTTAAATAGTCTACTAGTGTTCGCCCGTGGGTTCACCCTCTATTTTAACACATTAAGGGGTTGAACCATAGAGGACAAATCCGTTGATTAGTAATACCAATCCAATTCCGCAACTAATCAGTGATTTTGCACTGATTTTGAACAGTAAAGACCAGTCACTGCATCGCGTGTTCTAGACTTCAGAGCGCATTGTCAGTGGTGGGAAATTGGCGGAATACATTTCAAGCAAAATTAACGTCATTGCGATTCTTTGGGTTAATTGTTCGATGGGTTGAACGTAAGAACATTTCCGCCACAATTCAGAAATAATAATTCAACTAAGCATAGTTATTACTACTATAGAAACTAGACAATTGTTTGTTTTCGGGAATCGAACCCACAACCTCACTGACAATTGGGGTAGGGGAGCGAGGGGCTTGTTGTAACAGTTTTTGTGAAAACTAATATATCTTGAGATCCATTGCTTAAATTGCTACTAAATAAAGATGGATGGATGCTGTAACTCTTCCTCTACAAAATCATGTAAAATTAATACCATAACTATTGATCATTATTTTACAATCAATTATTTTCTAGAAGAAGTGCGGTGTTACAACTTACCTCGTGCTTGGGGCAAGTAGTAACGACAAAAAAAAACAACAATAATACCTAATAATTTTTTATTTACAACAAATATGTACAAAATACAATCTATATATAGAAAATTTCCTCAAGCCTGCCGCTGCTTCCGATTAACGGCAGGGTTCCCAGAAGGCTGGCAGCGTTTCCTCTTTGGATAGCCAAGCTGACGCGTTGGCGGAAAAAGCTCCCCGCCCGCTGGTCTCCGGAGGTCTCGATCAATTTAAACTAACATTTCATTTAAATTTCGGTCTAACATTGTTCCAGTATTTGTTGATGGAATAGCTTGTAGCCAGTGACCTGAGTCACTCTGAGAGACAGCTAACAAGCGCGCGCGGTCTGTATCTATAGAAAAGTTAGAAAATAAATTTTGCCAGGTTTTTTCACAAAGAGGCTTGTCCCACGCTCTCTGAGAGTGACTCAAGGTCGGAATATTTGTGCCTGGACAAGCTGCCTGCCAGGCGTCTCTAGCATCGGACAGGTAAGAAACCTCAACAGATCCAATAGAAGGGTCCAAAACAGAACTGACGAGGTTGCCCACACTGTATACCGAGGATAGAAACGCCGGTACTGATGTGCTTGAAATTTTCCGCACTCCTAGGCCACCATAACACACGGGTAGGGTGGCCTGAGACCACACTTTGTTTTCATAAAAACTGCAATTTAGAATTTTGGAAAGTGACGTTTTGATCATATTATCCAAAGTATCTAATATGTGATCAAATTTAAATAAGTGCGTACTGCGGAGCAAATAGGTAAACTTTGGCACCTACCTAACTAAATTTTAGTACCTAATAATTTATTCTTTGTTTATTTTTAACAACATTTACATCTTTCTAAAGTAGGTATTATGTAAGTCTTATCAAAAATCAACTTAAATACACTTTTATTGTACTTGTAATCAACACCTAAAAATTAAGTAATTAACAGTTTTATTTAGTTGTGTACGGGCTAACGACCGTACACTTGCGCGGTCAGCATTAACGTACGTAGCAATAATTTGTATTACTTTCAAGTCAGTTCACATCAAACATCAATACCGTGTACTCACGTACACTTTATTATTAATTCAGATCATTAAATAGTTTCCAGTTAATTTTCCTCTATTATTTCTATCAATTATTCAATCAATGTACCTTGCCGGTACATTTATGGTCCTTCGAGCAAAAGACCTTTCGCGCGTGTTGGTCTAACTCAGGATCTATCGCGAGGGAGGTGTATCAGTAAAATTGTGGTTTATCATCCAGTTCTGCTGAGCTATCAAGTCGCTTAGCAACTTCCTATAGTACCAATCAAGTGGTGTGCAAGGAAGTGCTCATCAAGGAGCGCTGGACAGGGCTATCAAGTCGCCCTGCAACCCAATAACACCTCTCAAGTGGTGTTCAACTCGTGCTCATCAAGGAGCACTGGACTGAGCAATCAAACCGTTCAGCCGCTTCCCATCTCACCAATCAAGTGGTGAACTTGGAGGAAGTCAACGCCAGGCAGTCAAGCCAGTCGGCAGCTCTCTACAGCACCAATCAAGTGGCGCACCAGGGAGTCATCAACAGCTATCAAGTAAGATCTTTCCAATTTTTTATAAATATCAAAAATGGAAGACTTAGTAGCCAATCAAGATCAATTAGTCGGTGCGATGGAGCAGCTACTCTCGTCTTTTAAAAAAACGGGACGCGATCGCAGGACACCCGACTATATTAAGAGGAAACTGGAAACGCTAGATACGTATTGGAATGATTTTGTATCCAACCACTCTAGCATATGTGATTATGGTGTCGAAAATATCATGTATTTCATTGAAAATCGCTATGAGCAAGCTTTGAACTTCTATAATAATACCAAAGCTCACATACAGCAATGTTTACCGACACCTTCTACTCCGAGCGGTGTTAAAGGAGATCCAAAAATCCTTCCTATAACAAGTTCAAATATACAGGGGCCGTCACTAAGTGTAATAATTCCTGAAAAGAAGTCACAAGCTACCGACAGTAAAACAACGGAATTGCTTAAAAAACAATCAAGTAACTTTAGAGCATTTTCTCGTACCGTAGATAACATGGATTTGGAAGCTGTGACAGAGAAATGGGAATTTGAGGATTTATTACAGCAATTAAAAACAAGATGGTCTGCTATCGACTCCCTTCACTTGGAGATTGATAGTGAACTAGAGGGCTCAAACGAGGAGTATGAAAGGTCATTTTTAGCTAATGAAAAAACTTTCAATTTCATGAAAAAAGCAATAAACAGTAAGTTGTGGTCCGCAACTCACAGGGAGAAGTCAACACCAAAAATGGAGATACCCGTTTTCAGCGGTAATTATTATCATTGGGTGTCTTTTAAAGATTTGTTCACGGAGACTATTCATACTAATCGCTCCCTTTCCAATGCACAGAAAATGCAATTCTTAAAAAGCAAGGTAAGGGGTGAAGCTGATAAACTAATACAACATCTTCAAATAAGTTCTGATAATTATCAAGTATGTTGGGACATCTTAAACCATAGATATAACAATAAAAGGCTTATTTTTACGTCTCACGTGAATCTTCTTTTAAATCTACCAATTATGCAACATCCAACGGCACCACTGATTAAACGCATTCATGATTCAACCAACGAGTGCTTAAATTCAATCAAGAATCTTGGAGTTGACGTAAGCTCCTGGGATCCATTGTTAGTTCATATTATTCTGCAGAAATTAGATTCGGAGACCTACAGTGACTACATGGATTCCTTAAAGCAACCACGAGAGTTACCTACTTTAAAGGACTTTCTCAACTTCTTAGAAAACAAATTTACTACCATGGAGTCGTCAACAATACGTAGAAAACAAGATCTACAGAAATCAAGCAACACTTCATCTCAAATGGAGAAACCGCAAAGATTTAGTAACTTAAAATCTCTTGCAATACATCAATTAAAGCATCCCGATTCATACAAACAATCTAAAAATAGAATAAATTATAAGAATCAAAGTAAGTGTCCAATATGTAGTGAAGAACATAAAATTTACTTTTGTCAACAATTTCTAAGTATGTCAGCGGATGCGAAGCGAAAAACAATTTCGAAATATAATTTATGCAATAATTGTCTAAATGAGCATAAAGGTAAAAATTGCCTATCCTACAAAACTTGTCGTGACTGCAATGGTCGCCACAATACAATTTTGCATGAGTTATTTATAGATAACCCAATTGCATCTACTTCTCAAGAAACCCATGCAACGCCCATTCAAGGGAGCACATGCGTTTCACAGCATACGGAGGTTTCAGAAATACTGATTACAACGGCAATGATCAATGTGCAAGCCGCAGATGGTTCATACCATAAGATGCGAGCTTTAGTAGATCAATGTTCACAAATGACTTTGATCACAGAGCATGCGGCGCAACTTTTAAAGATTCCCCGAAATAAATGTAAGGGTACTGTATCAGGAGTAGGTGGAAAAGAAAGCAGCTGTAAGGGAATTATAACATTAACATGTTCTTCCATTTACGATAGTAATTTCATCTTTAATGTCGACGCGTACATTATGAAGAAAATAGTCAAGGATCTTCCAAGCTCCACTTTCAAGAAACAGAGTTGGCCTCATTTGGAAGGTCTTCAATTAGCAGATAGTGATTTTACCATCAGTCGTCGAGTTGACATCATATTAGGTTCTGACGTATATCCAGAACTGATATTAGACGGACTCCGGAAGGGAAGTAGTTCATATATGCCAATTGCACAACAAACTGCACTCGGTTGGGTAATATGTGGTCAAACACAAACATCTATGGTGCGAAGCCGGCAATGCAATGTCATCGTAAACAATATAGACGACATTCAACGGTTTTGGGAAATCGAGGATATCACAGACGATTTAGATATCTCCGTGGAAGATCAACAATGTATGGATTATTTTAAAAATACCACCGAACGCGGACAAGATGGACGATATTCCGTACGTATTCCTCTCAAGCAGGATTATGAGAAAAAATTGGGGCCGTCAAAATCACTGGCAATTGCTCAATTTCGTCAATTAGAACGTAGATTTTCTAAAAATAAAAATATTGAAAATGATTATAAGTCATTCATTAACGAGTACATTGCACTCGGACATATGAAACGCGCTACCGGTAACATGAAACCCGATTGCTTTTTACCTCACCACTGTGTGCTACGCGCTGATTCAGCGACGACAGCGCTACGCGTGGTCTTTAATGCCTCATCCAAAACATTTAATGGGTCAAGTCTTAATGATGTAATGGCACGTGGTCCTAATTTACAAAAAGATCTTCAGTCACTAATCTTAAAGTGGCGTCAATATAAGTTTGCTTTCACAGCTGATATCGAAAAAATGTTTAGACAGATATGGGTAGCTGAAGAAGATCAAAACCTTCAGAAAATCATATGGAGAGACTCTCCTAAAGAAACTTTGAAGGAATACCAACTTACTACGGTCACGTATGGCACAAAATCAGCGCCGTTTTTAGCTATGATGACATTACAACAATTAGCGCATGACGAGCAAGAACGTTACCGGGGCAGTGTAGCTATTAAGGCTTTAAAAGAGTCCTTTTATATGGATGACGTTCTACATGGAGCTCATGAGAGCTCTTCTGCGATACAACTGCAGGAAGAGTTGTCTGATATTATGAAATCAGGTGGTTTCAACCTCCGAAAGTGGGCATCAAACTCGATAGAGTTACTTCAAAACATCAACAAGGATGAGCCAGAGCAAGATGGCTATGACTTCAAACAACCAGAATCCACTAAAACTTTAGGGCTTCGTTGGAACTGTAATCAAGACATTTTTCTGTTTGAGTCAAAGATGAAACCAAATACTTCAAGTCCTACAAAGCGATCAATGCTTTCAGACATCTCAAAAATATTCGACCCATTGGGTTGGCTTACACCACTTACAATCAATTTCAAAATTCTGTTTCAATCAGTTTGGCAGGCCAATCTTCAATGGGATGACAGTTTACCGGAAAAAATCAAACAAGATTGGATTAAGATATGTGAAGACATAGAAAACATAAAACATTACAAAATACCAAGATGGTTAGGTATTCAAGAAAAACAAGAATTAGAATTACATGGTTTTTGTGACGCATCAACGAAAGCCTACGGGTGCGTCATTTACTGTAAAATAAAAGAAACAAAATATAACAGAATAACTCTAGTAGCCGGAAAGGCCAGATTAGTGCCTATCCGTAAGACCGTATCCCTACCTAAGTTAGAATTAATGGGTGCGCACTTACTATCTAAATTAATGCATAAAGTCAAAGATTGTTTGAGTGACTACAGCATTACAACATACTGTTGGACTGATTCGATGGTAGTTTTAGGATGGTTAAACGGTGATCCTCGAAGATGGAAACCGTTCGTAGAGAATCGGGTCAATCAGATTAAAGAAGTTATACCATCAGAATCATGGAAGTATGTCAAGTCAAGCGAAAATCCCGCTGACTGTGCTAGTAGAGGGACTTCGGCAACTCAGCTTAAAGATCATTCGCTTTGGTGGAATGGGCCAATTTGGCTCTCAAAAGTTTGCAGTAATTTTGACACCGAGCAACCAAAATATTTCACTGATCAAGAGGTGAAAAAACAATCAAAAATAGTTAATGTCATCACAAATCAGGAAACAAACGACACTATCGCAACGCTGATTACAAGATTCAGCAGTTTTGCATTTACAATACGAGTAGTGGCATGGCTACGGCGATTCAAAACAAAAAGGCAAATTAATTATTTATCATTAGAAGAAATCAGACAAGCAACTACCGTTGTGGTGAAGCATCATCAAAGATCAGAATTTCCAGATGAGATTAATTATTTGCGAGATGGAAAGAGTATTCCTACGAAAAGCAAGCTCTTGAATTTAAACCCGTTTATCGACCATCAAGGTCTTTTACGAGTTGGTGGCAGATTGAGACACGCTCGTATCAATGAAGAAAGGAAACATCCGATCATCATTGCGAATGGGAGATTAACAGAGCTACTCATCGATCACGCACATAAGATGACATACCATGGCGGTGCACGATTATGTTTGTCATTCATACGACAAAAATACTGGGTCATTGGCGGCATGAGAGTAGTTAAAAAACAATTGCGAAATTGTGTTAAATGCCGAAGACACAGCCCAAGCACACTGCAGCAGCTCATGGGAGACTTACCACAATCAAGGTGCAACCCGTCCCCTAGAGCATTCTATCATACAGGAGTTGATTTTACGGGATTTGTCACTGTCAAAGCCAATAAAGGACGTGGTATCAAGACCACTAAAGGTTATGTTGCGGTTTTCGTTTGTATGGTAACCAAAGCCGTACACTTGGAACTCGTTTCTGATCTTACAACGTCTTCCTTCATAGCGGCTTTACGTAGAATGTCAGCCCGAAGAGGAACACCTTGTCACATGTATAGTGACAATGGTACCAACTTCCTTGGAGCCAATAATATCATACAACAAGAATTTGAAGAGCTCCAAATCTACAATCAAGATTTTATGAAAGAGGTCACTGACATGGAAATTCAGTGGCACTTCAACGCCCCTTCATGGCCTTCGGCAGGAGGATTATGGGAGGCCGCAGTCAAAAGCTTAAAATACCACTTGAAGCGGGTCATAGGCGATCAAAATCTCACATACGAAGAGTTCACTACTATATTAACCCAATTAGAAGCCTGTCTGAATTCACGGCCATTATGTCCACTAACGGAAGATCCAGACGATCTCGAGTATCTGACTCCAGCGCATTTTCTAACGGGAGGTTCAGCTTTAACTGTAATAGAGACAGAGAAAGATCTTCGGACTAGATGGCATCTAACACAAAAAATAGTCCAAGATACGTGGAAAAGATGGCGTAGTGAATATCTCGACGTTCTTGCGGCAAGAAGCAAGTGGAAAAAGCCTCATGAAAACATCAAAATAAATGACGTCGTTCTCATTCATGACGACAAATTACCACCTGGTAAATGGGCAATGGGTAGAGTCACAGAACTACATCCAGGAGCAGATGGCTACATCAGAGTAGTCACTCTTAAAACGAAGAACGGCTTCATGAAACGTCCTATCGTTAAACTGTCTATTTTACCAGTACAGGTTGATGAAAAGGATCAACAAAAAACATCTGAACAAACGCAACAAAATCAATGCAATAAGCGAAAACGGCGTTTCTCATTTAATTCCGTTGTGATGGCGCTGCTATTTTTCGTGACATTTATTTCAAATACATCATGTTTGAATATGTCAGGGTTCAAAGAAAGTCAAGCGATGTATTTGGATAGAATTTCCAACATGGAACTTGTAAGAGATAAATGGAAAATACTTGCGTACTACGACCTGAACCCATACAAGCAAGGCCTAACTGCTATAACATATTTAGATGAGCAGTGTACGAAAGTAAACAAAACAGTTCGATGCGACGTCCTATTGTTTAAATTACGTCACGGCGATTCCGAGCTCGAATACTACAATCATATATCGCAAAGTCAACATTCTCGCACGCGACCACGCCGGGGCCTTATCAACGGTGTCGGTTACATCGCCAACAGCCTGTTCTGCGTATTGGATCAGCGTTTCGCGGAAAAGTATGAGAAGGACATAGAACTCATTCAAAGCAGTCCATGGCGGCTTCTGCGGGAAAGGTCCCTCAGGCCAGCCGCCCCACTCCACACGGCAGCAACAGTGCTTCCAGCGGGTCGACAGATGCGCCTGCGGGTCAAGACCCTCGGGCCACCCGCGTCGACACCCTTGCTACTAGTGTACAGTGTCAGTGAGTGAAAAGTTTCCGTGTCAGTGCACGTAATAATAGACGAGATAAAGGCACATAGCCTTTTACAAAATTCTATTTACAGTGAGTGAACAATTGTGTAGATTATAAAAATAGAGACATTAGTTGATCATCAGTAGTAATTAAGCAACAAGTGGATCACCTTGTCTCACGCACATTTTCATTCATTGGGATTCATCATCCACCCTTTCACTTTTCTCCCCCGGGAACATGTACGGGCTAACGACCGTACACTTGCGCGGTCAGCATTAACGTACGTAGCAATAATTTGTATTACTTTCAAGTCAGTTCACATCAAACATCAATACCGTGTACTCACCTACACTTTATTATTAATTCAGATCATTAAATAGTTTCCAGTTAATTTTCCTCTATTATTTCTATCAATTATTCAATCAATGTACCTTGCCGGTACAAGTTGAACACTACTTTTAATCATCATGGCACTTTTAAATCATAGTAAGTAATTTAATTATTTATATCTAAGGTATGCTTCGTAATTATCTCTTTTAATCTCTATCTAATAAAGTATTGCACTTATATAAGAATCAACATTTGGTGGGATTCATTATAATTAAATTCAGTCTTCATCTGAGCTACAATTAATACAAATAAAAGATATAGTGTCTTCTGTAACACATCCAACATGTGCCCACATCTTACAAATAATACACTCGACCCAATCTTCTTTATTTGAATCTGTGTAAGCATCACCACATACCAGACAATACAGATTCTGAATATGAACATAAAATCTCTTTTTTAGCTCTGTCCACTCCGGTTTTATTTTTTGTTGAAGGGGAAGGGGACCTTTGCTTTTCCCCTTCCCCTTTTCTTTGCCTTCCCCTTTAATTAAGAATGAAAAAAAAATAAGTAGGTATCTACATCATAACTTGGGGCATGTTGTAACACGTTACAACAAGCCCCGGGATTTTGTTACAACTAACCCCATGGTATGATTTTTGACATTTATCAAGATAACTATTTAAACAATTTAGCAATCTTAAAAAGTGTTCCACATTATCAGAGATAGATAAATTAGAATGTAAATAAGATAGAGAAAGTTTGAAATTAGACAACAGTACAATTTTATATTACCTGGCAAAAATGAAGCGCGTGCACACTTCCGCTCACTGCGCCGGCCGGTGGGACACCGGCTATGGCAACATGATGCGGCGCGGTTTATAGGTCAAATCGAGTCAAAGAAATACGCTAATAAAGTTTAAGATCCTAGTGAAAAGAGCCTGTTACTACTTACCCCTGTTACAACAAGCCCCTCGCTCCCCTATTTTAACCCAACAACCAACACGCCTGCCTTTATACGGTTACTAGCTATCCCCCGCGGTTTCACTCGTGTTCCCGGGATAATCTAAATGCCAAATTTCATGATGATCCGTCACAGCAACCGTCGCGATACTATCTAGACGTTGTCGGCATTTTCCATGAGAACTAAGGCGTCGGACGACTGTATGGTTTTATAGACTGTGGTACTACATACACCACGATATCTAATAGATATCGTTGATAGATACTACATGATTCCGCTTTAGGCCTGGGTGAGCTAAAGCCGAAAGCCGCGTATTCATTAGGTGACAAGTCCCGCAATACGCGTCTTACCACCTTGGCCTAATATTTACTTACCTTATATTGTAGTCAAATAAAGCTGCCGTTACAACATTGTACTATAAACTTTTAAATGTTTGCTTTCATTACACAATGATATAGTAGGGATAGAGACAGTGGCGTAACTATACCATCTGGGGCCCGTGGGAAATTCTTTTGATGGGGCCCTATCACTAAAAATCATCACGTTGTACTCAGTTTAATTTTAATAAACTTCGAGATTTTCAGCGTACTCAATTACACGTTGTATATGTCCCACTAATGGCCATAGGCCTCCTTTCTTAGGCGAGAGAGAATGGTCTGTAGTCCCCACGCTAGCCCAATACGTATTGGAGACTATTTGCGGTGAAGGAACAACATCGTGAGGTCTGTAACTCAGGTACAATGTAAAAAAATATTTTTGAGCTCGCGGCCTCTTGGGCCGGGGCCCTCTTGGGTCGGAGGCCCGTGGCATTTTGCCAGCCTTGCCACCCTATTGTTACGCAACTGGATAGAGAGATGGTAGAGATAATTTTTAGTGATAAGGCCGTGTCAAAAGAGCGAGACATTCAGCGCGCTCATTGGTCATTCGTCTCGCTACGTTATTATTATTCTAGATTATAAGTTTTGTATATAAATAGAGCCATATTGTAAATAAATTCATTCCATTCTGAATACTTGAACCAAGCGTTTCACTTTCACCTCCGAACTCCAGTCCCTAAATATTTTTTTGTTTTTTCAAGCATTTGGTGTGACAATAAAGTATTATATTATATCTATCTATGTATGTATTGTGATCTTATTCTTTGAAAGTTCAGGTATCCTGTCACAGGAGATGACATGTATTCTAATAATTTATAGGTACCACAGACCATATAAAAATGGTTCAAGCATTTAGAAGACCAACAGACAGACAAACATACATATACAGGGTTATTGGTAAACACTTCAAAACACACACACACGTCAAAACCAATCTCGGTCTTAATTCACCTGCAATAAGAATGTGTAACGAATATAACAACGTTCACAAGAAAATGTATGATGTCGACGTGTTCAATGATTCCTTGGCAGTGTTTAAATCTAAGGTGCTGAAATCATTCATGTAGCCATTACAATTTAATTATACAAATTCCAATAGTATTAACTGTAATTATTATTTCTTAATTTTATTTAGTTTTTAATTTAATTGTACCGTATTTTTTTTTTATTATTTAAGCTTTATTGTTGTTGTCTTTTTGTGAATGCTGTACATGCCTGTCATAGGTCATATCAGGATTTAAATTGTGTATTATTATGTTAATGAATGTGTAAATATGTAAACTGTTGGTGTGTCTAATAAATAAATAAATAAATAAACACTAACAGCCTGTCAGAACTATTATTACTAGTATCATAAACTAGGTACAACTTTAAATAGGTAATTATTCACCAGACTTTCATACAAAAATTCAACCGCTCAAATTTTTACGAACTCTATGGAATGAGTGACAGTGCACGGGAGGCGGCTGTACAACAAAATACAGAATTGAAATGTGTTAGAACAGCGAAATCTTGAAAGTTTGATTTTGGTAAATGTATTTTTTTTAAACTCATAGAACAAAATATGTTTTTTTATGGTGTTAGTAATACAGTGGCCCTGATTCTGTTGTTCACAACTAAACTAATTTTAATATCACTATGTCTCTTTCTAACAAAGAACATAAGAAAAGGATGTAAGAAATTTAGTCCTATCAAATTAGTCCAATGCTTGTTTTCAATATAAATTTAGTCGCCATCTATCGTGGTTACGCCTAAATACACGCAAAATAAGACGGCAAAGATTAATTTTTCAACTTAAAATATGTTCTATCCTTTTTCAATAATGTTCGTAAGAAAGTGAAGAGATGTGACTAAAATTAGTAGAAAATTATGGAGGAGACTCTGAGGGGTATACCAGGAACGGTAGTATTCTTGGATGACATATGCGTAACGGCCTCGTCAAGGCCTCAGCATTTAGCTAATTTAAGAGCTGTACTTGAACGGTTACGTAATATGGGTTTTACGCTAAAAATCAATAAATGTAAGTTTTTACAACCCAGTGTAAAGTATTTAGGCTTTATAATTGATAAATTAGGATTACACCCAGATCCGAAGAAGTTGGAGGCCATTTCCAATGCCCCGAGGCCTGAAAATGTTACACAGTTAAAAAGTTTTTTAGGGTTAATAAATTACTATGGTAAGTTTATACGCAACCTCAGCATTACATTAAATCCGTTACATGAGTTGTTACAAAAAAACGCAATTTGGAAATGGGACTCTCAACATAATAAGGCTTTTTTAGAGGCAAAACGTGCACTTTCGAGTGATCAGGTGTTAGCTCATTATGAGGAAGGTCGGCAACTTGTGCTGTCAGTGGACAGCAGTGCCTACGGGTTAGGGGCTGTGCTCGCACATCAATATTCGGATGGCAGTGAACGCCCAGTTAGTTGTGTATCGAGAACGCTCAATTCGGCTGAAAAAAATTATAGTCAGCTTGACAAGGAGGCCCTTGCAATTTTTTTTGGAATCACTAAACATCACCAGTATCTTTTTGGTAGACGCTTTGTGTTGCGTACGGACCACCAGCCGCTCAGCTATATATTTGGGGCGAAGGGTGGAATTCCACAAACGGCCGCTAGTCGATTGCAGCGCTGGGCAGCTCGGTTAGCTGCTTATGATTTTTCAGTTGAATTCGTGCGTTCCAAAGAGAATGGTCCCGCTGACGCGCTCTCTCGCTTACCACTGCCTTGTGAGCGTCGCCTTACTGATCCAATAGGGTATGTAAACTTAGTAGAAGATTCAATGCCGGTGAATTTTAAAGAAGTCAGTAAAGAAACTTCAGTCGATTTATTACTCAGCAAAATAACTGGGTATGTCATGTTTGGTTGGCCAGCAACAGCCAGTAGGGAGGATGAGAAACCTTACTTTGCACGTAGGTTAGAATTAATGCTGGATTTGGGTTGCCTAGTATACAAGTATAGAATTATTATTCCGCCAAAGTTGCGCCAAAGAGTCTTAGAGGAAATTCATCTCGGTCATTTAGGAGTAAACAAAATGAAAAATTTGTCTCGTAGCTATGTATACTGGCCCAGTCTCGACAAAGACATAGAAAACATTTGCCGGTTGTGTGAGGCATGCCGAGCCGTTCGGGACTCCCCACCTCACGCCACTCTGCATCCGTGGGAATTTCCTCTGCACCCTTGGCAACGCATACATGCTGACTTTGCGGAATGTGCAGGTAGTAAATATATAATTGTTGTAGACGCTCACTCGAAATGGATTGAAGCTATTGCGATGACTCGTACGGATGCGGAATCGACAATATCGGTTTTACGTTCAATTTTTGCACGTTTCGGTCTACCACCGCAACTAGTCACCGACAATGGCCCACCATTTTTATCGATAGATTTTAAAAACTATCGTAAAATGAATTGCATTAATCATGTAACAACCGCCCCGTATAGGCCGCAAGGCAACGGCGCGGCTGAAAATGCTGTGAAAACTATAAAGAAAGCTATTAAAAGGGCTTTAGTAGAAGGAGAAAAGGTGTCGGAGGCTCTCAGTAAGTTCTTATTCCAATACCGTAATTGTGAACACGCCACAACCGGTGTGGCGCCCGCGGTGGCGATGCTTGGGCGCCGCATGCGCAGCCGGCTCGACGCTTTACGTCCTAATGTCGCGGCAGTAGTTAGTAAGGCCCAAGAACGACAAGTAACTAACGCTCGAGGGATGGACCGAGAAATTAATACAGGGGATACGGTACTAGCTAGGGATTACTCTAAAAACAGGGGAAAATGGGTGGAAGGAAAGGTTATAAATAAAACGGGGCCGGTTTCATACCGAGTTGATGTGGGGAATGGGTTGCAATATCGCAGACACCAAGACCAAGTTATACCTATTAAGAATAACAAAAACCGGTTTTCACTTTCTCGACCTAGTTTTGGGGTTACCAGCTCTGGGGATCAGGGAGAAAAAGATAGAAAATCTGAGAGTGAGGCCGACGACACCTTGGAAGATGCGGGAAGCGTAGACGGTTCGGAGGGCGCGGTAGGAGGATCTGCCTTGCCCGCATCAGCGGAGGTTAGTGAGCGTGCGTCACCGCGGACGCCCGCGCCGTCCACGCGCCCCTCGACACCGTTGCCGCCCGCCGCAGCAGCGCGAGCATTGCGCGCTATGCGTCGCGCGAATCTTAAAAACTAGGTTAAGGCTTAGTATTAAGGGGGAAGATGTAAGGTATACTTAATCATTATATGTATATGAATGTGGGTATTTTGTATGTCTGTACAATAAATCAGTCAGCTATTCACTCCCCCCTTTTATTGACGTTACAGTGCGGTTTACAACAGAATCGGCACCAGTACCTATTATAAGGATTTTAGTGTTTTATCAATAACCCTGAATAGGTAAATAAAAATATTGTTTGCTAAATCTGCATTTTCATAGTGTCTCTTCCAGTTAAATTCCTAATCATAATTTGCTTGAAACCAACTGGTAATCAAATTATTCTAGTTATTAGACTTATCTGAAGTAATACCTAGGTTCGTCTTTCCTTGAACCTAATTTATTAATATTCCGTTTGGATATCCGTATTTGCATAACTTTATGGTAAATTTACTTTTAAAAATTAAGTTTTAAGAGATAAAGTTTGTTTAATTTGACAGGCTTATTGAGATCAATAGACTTTTAAAAGTAGATATTTAAGCTTGTTTGTTATCTTCATTTTTAATACCATTAACTTTGCAAATGGATTCCTGTCGTTGTTATGAAAAAGTCAAAATACTTACATAACATTTTTAAGGTTGCCACGTTGCTAGAGTTCATTGGGGAGGGGGGAAGGATCGGTAAAGCGTGAGTGACGCCTCAGCATGTGGTAGTATAAAAAAAACATCGATTCAGATTATTTATTTAACGTAAACATAAATGACTACATATTTGACTTATTCTACACAAACTCTTTGGAATTGTAAGTCCATAAATTTTACAATACAATAACTTACATTAATAATTGTTTTACATACATAAATAACTACAAAATTTATAACAATAATTTACAAAATTAAATCTTTCAATTCAAGTAAATAAAAATAATAATGTAGTAACAATTATTATTTTTACTTCCATAATGTTAATTCATGATTAAATTGACAATTAAGTACAGTTGTTATTAATTTATCTACTAACATGAAAATACTCTTTATTTGCCACTTCATCATTTTGTTTCCGAAACGCTTACTATTAAATTATTTTTGAATATTATATCCAGTCCACTTCCTTATTAAATTAATAATTTATGCTATTTATTAATCTCATTACAAAAATGCGTGGTAACAAAACAAACATAAAGATGGTTTGATTGTGATTTTCTTGTGAAATGGCTGGGGTTTTCACAAGAAAATCATCATCATATTATTTTAAATAAACAAAAGTGTCTCCAAACGAAATTTACTATTAAGAAGCGATTTAAATGATATCTTCTAAAATATTATAATTTTTTTTACAAACGTAATTTTCCACGCTTTTCAAAAACTGAACTAAGTTATAAAACAAAACGACATTTAAACATCGAAGTACGCATCGCTCTCCTCAGCCGTCGATTCGTCGCCCGATCGTTTTCCGAGACCGAAACTGAAACGATTCATGTTTCTTTCCCTCTTACCGAGTCCGAAATTGAATTTGCTGCTCAATCGTTTTCCGAGTTCGAAATTGTAGCTCTTAGCACGTTTTCCGAGACCGAAGTTGTACATAGGCATCCTCTTGCCGAGTCCGAAATCGTACCGCGCTCGTTTATCTTCGGCTATTTCGTCGTCGTCGAACCGTTTGCCGAGTCCAAAACTGTAGGGCCGAGCGCGTTTTACTTCGTAGCCTGTAAATAAATGCATTTATTAGATAAATGCTCTCTTACTTTTTGCTATCATTTATAAGATAAAATTATCAACATGTATTAAAGCTTGATTCATGATAATTTTTATATTTAATATAATAATATTCGGATAACCTAAGACAACACACTCGGCTATCTGATCCCTAACTAAGCAAAGCTTATACTATGGAAACCAGATAACTGATATACTACACATACTATTTTTTTTTGTAAATACATCACTCAGACTCACGACATGCATACATGTTCATGCACACAAAATGCATGTCCTGGGAATTGAACTCACGACTTGCGGCGTGACGCCAACTGGCCCGTTATAATCTCGTTTATCAGACAAACAGATTTATACGCTGTATTCAATGTTCGATAGTCAACTCAACTAAGAAAACTCGCCTACTTAAACTCTACATTCCCGTTGACGAATAATGAAGAAACCGATCTCACAATGAAGTTAAATGTAAACGGCAAGATTAAAAAAGTTATAAGAATTTTTGGTACAAATTTATTAAGTCTATATAAATAATTTCGTGTAGGTTGTACAAAAAGCAAAGAGAAATGTTTTAGGCAAAAAACTTTAGAAAAGCATTGCTATTCGTAAGGAACTTCGTAGACGAACTCTATAATGAAAATATGGAGAATCAAACTGACTTAGTAACTGTTGCGGTGGTAATACGTTACAGAAATCCTAAAAAGGGTTAAGGCCTGGTATAACCTCAAATGCACAAAAATGGGTTTCATTGAGAGTCGAGTATGACGTAACGCAATGAAAATACCTAACACAAAAAAATACTGTGGACAGAAGAGGGTTTTGAGAAAAATGTTAACCGAATAGAATATTAAAAAGAGCTTTGATATTCCCAATAAAAAACTCGTAAGTTACGTCTAAAAAAAATCTTTCGCGTCGAAATTCTCCGTATTTTCAGCGATGACAACAATTTTATTTTTAAGAATATAATAAGATACTAAATTATATTAGAATGTTAACCGGACACTTATTCAATTTAATGTGTATATTATGTATAATCTAAAGAAAACCCGTAAATAACAGTCCATTTCATAGAGTCGACACATTTATGATTTACCATTTTCAACCCTATTCCAGTGAAGAACGAGTGCTGTCAAAATCGTAGTCAGTCCGCGCCTTAAATAGTATTTTATGAGTTAATAAGTCAGCGGAAGGGACAAAGTGCAATGTCATTTGGTACACTGGCAGCACAATGCCTCCTGGAGCTCTGGCGACCTTACTCACCGCAGAAATACAACACCACATTAAAGTGGTGTTATTTGGCTGCGATCTTCTGTAAGGTAAGGTACTTTCCCAGTTGGGCTGATCCGAGTTTTGAACAGGAGAATCTTATCCTCTCTTAATCTAGAGAGATAGAGTTGGTGAAGTTCCTCCACCTTAAAGAATCCTTCCTTCTTATGCGTTTCACTCTTGACAGAGTGGTCGTGGTCGTCATGACGTGTTATTTGTGGCGCGTTTCACAACACACCACCATTCTTCCCTAACTGCTGCCCTTCTGGTGCAGTTATTGATGGGACCGCCTATTGCCGCCGGGTGATCTTCCACGCGCTCTTGTGCCCTCCACTTTACCCTGCACCACCAATCGGTCTATGGAGACATCTCCACGCCGCGACACGAAAATAATATCGCAGCAAAATAGCTGAATGTTGTGAGTAAGATCGCCAGAGCTCATTGGGGAGGAGGAAGGGGCGATAGCGCGTGAGTGATGCCCCGAGGTGACACGGATGATGCAAGCTTCCAGTATACTAGTCGCTGAAGACATCGCGAGCCCGATAATTATATGGAATTTCCTTGTCAATTGCTGAACCAGCTCACAAAATTTCACGAGAATTGGTTGAGAAATCCGACCTGTAGAGGAGAACAGCCAGACATCTGCACATCCAGACATACGAAAGCATTTTTGTCCAAGCAGAAACGGAGACGTTTCGCTCGATAAAAAAATACTTCTTATTTTGCATAAATATCAGTATTCTGTGTACCAACCTGGTGTATCATCATATTGGTCGAAGAGTTCAGCGAGGGTTGCCTGGTCGATGTCGTTGGTGATTTCATCAGATGAATCTTCGTCTACGGAGCGTTTGCCAAGACCGAATGAGTAGGGTCGGGACCTGCCATCAAAAGTGTAGGTGAGCATCATACTTGATGTTTATAACTGAAGTTAATCATAATTATGACAGCTGAGTGGTAAAAAAAACTTATTTCAATTAAATTGTACTGTATTTAATGGTATATTATTACAAGCTTTTATTTAGTTTCACCTGTCCGGTTCACTTCCCAGTGTCCGATTGAGTTGAAATTTGGTATACATTAGTATATTGGATGACAAAACATACAACAAAAAGTACAGTCAACATAAAACGCTTGTAATAAAAATGTTTTTTTTTTTTATGTTAGCACCTACTTGTTTTCTTTGAAAAAATGCGCTACGGTATTTGATTATGACTGCCTTTATTTCATAAACCAAAGAATATTTGCAAATTCACCATTGAAACAATTCAAAACAAAATTCTTTAAACCAACCTTTTGCCCAATCCAAAGTTATAAACAGGTAGCCTCTTGTACTCCGACACATAACTGTAGGCCCGCTTGCCCAAACCGAAGTCGTAGTGAGGGGACCTCTTCTCCAGGGGTGCGACATGCTCGGAGTCATGTCCTGACATGTCGTGCTGGTCGTGCGACTCGTGCTCGCTCTGGACTCGCTCCGGGGCGCAGAGAGCCACGCCGATCGTCAGGAAGCAGACTGATAGTGACGTGAACAGCATTCTAGAAAAAGAAGAAGTCAAAGTTAGAGAAAAACACGCTTCCTAAATGATTGGAAATACAAGATTTAATTAAAATAAAAAAAATTGTACAAGCTTTTTGTTGTCTGTACTTGCATTGTCATCCAATATACTAATGTATACCAAATTTCAGCTCAATCAGACACTGGAAAGTGGGTCTAAATTAACTTGCAGACAGTGAAACTAAATAAAAGCTTGTAATAAAGAGGGGATGCCAAAACAAAAACCTTATATAACCGACTCTACAGTGAGGTTGCAATGAAAAATATAAAATAATATGTATAGGAACTTTAATCTGACTGTAATAAACATTAGTAAGGTACTCTGAAGTCAGTTACAAGCATCTGCGGTACCATACTTTTTGTAGAATTTGAAGTAGTATTGGCTAATTTGTGTTATAGAATAGTAACCGTTTACTTACGTAAATTCTTTACGATAGGATACATTAACTAAGGCTCTGTTGTCACCACAACGTTTTCACCCAGTTACATTTTATCCGGACCACTTTCTTTTCATCCTGGTACCCCAAAAACGACTATTAGTCACCTCACTAACTTTCCCCGGCAAATCCAACCCTACAGAGTAAATGTCCCACATACAGCCCGTACTTAAGTGAAACGGATCGTGTCTTTTTTCTTAATTTGACGACTGTTGTGCCGTTTGTCTGGCAAGGATTTGTTTCTTTTAGTCGAGGGTTAGTTTGTTGTGCAGCTTTTTTCATCCTTGTTAGATGTGATTGAGATATAATGCCTGCGAAAATGCGTCTTGAATTTAGAAAACGTTCGCCCCGCAGTTTATGGTGGAAAAACAGTGGATGCCTATTTTATGCACCTGTGTGCAAAATGACAAGTTTATGAGATTTAATTATTAAGTTGAAGCGCATGATTAGCCGTTCTTAATCGATCGGCAAAGTTAAGCTACGCCTGTCGTGGTCGGTACCTGGATGGGTGACCGCCTAGTGGTATTTCAAATTGAGTGTTTCCGTGCTTCGGAAGGCACGTGAAGCCGTTGGTCCCGGTTGTGATAGTCGTTAAGCTAGTTGGATGCCCCCTAGGCGACTTGAAAATTCCAACAGTAGGTTGACCACTAGCCTACCTCCACAGATCCGCAGTGGGCACGCGTGGTGGAGTATCTGTCCATTCCCTTTCACCCTCATTTGTGAAAGGAGAAAGGAGGCCTGTGCTCAGCAGTGGGACATTATAGGCTGATGATGAATTATTAAATTTTAATCTATGTGTGCATTTGACAATGAGTGACTCATGGTGCTATCATCACGCGTGTATAAGCTACGGTAACCGCTTACCATCAGGCTGGCCGTATGCTCGTTAAAATATTTCTTGTAGTAGTCGCAGCTAAGTATATCATATATACACAAAAGAGCTTCAAGCGATATTTCATAGTATATTTTACATAAGTGAAAGCTTGAAATATTGTGTAGATTACACGCGTTGTTCCTAAAACAACATACCTACTCTATGTGTTAGGGCGCAACCGGCCATAAAACAATATTTTTATACATTAACGTTTAATAGGGGTAGCGGGTACATTACACCTTAAGAAGGGAAAGTTTAAAAGGTCATGTAGGGTCAATTACACCCCCCTTCTTCAACCCATAGTTTAAACCTTTAGTGCAGCGGTTCTCAAACCTTCTTTGGCCATGGACCCATTTTAGAAACCGAAATATTAGAGCCCAAAAATAGTTTGTGTACGTATTCTAAAAGGATAAGTTTCGATAAGTGCCTCTATCGGCCCCCTTGAAATTTTTATAATTTTTGTGTTGTGTTGACTGAACTACACTTAAAAACAAATGTTTATAGCATCAGCCAATATTCGATCTATTTATGTGTTTAAGGTAAATGTTTGATTTCCAGTCGATGTGAATAAAGTAACAAATATAATAATTAAATTAAATTAAGTTTAATATTATAATTATAGGTTTTATTTGGATAAAGCCTTGAATATTAGGATTGTACAACATTACTATATCGCGTAGAGTTTTCTTCTTCATCTGACAATCTAACTGCAAAATTATATCCCGGGAACGTGGGTGAAACCTTGGGGTTCAGCTAGTTCAATATAACAAATTAAGAGGAAAGGATGGCTGCAAGAAATTTGAAAAATAGGTTTTTAACATATCTATTGCTGTCGCTCTGTGCCCAAGCTGTCCCGCCCGAGGGCGATAGAGACAACTACAGCTTGGACCGATTATACCTATTTAAATTAGACGAAATCGCTATTTCTTAATCTCCCGGTTATCTCCTCCAAAAGCGGATCGATTTAAAAAAAAATTCAAGTATCATAATAAGAAGGGCTTTGGCTACATCTGTCGATTTTCCTTTGTTTTTTTATATTTGTCGAATTTGTTGCTGGACGTCTGATAAGGACGTTAAAATGGTAAGTTTTTGTGATTTTAAAAGGCTCCTAATTCTTATAATAATTAATTTATGGAGAAAAACAAAACCGAGGGACATACAGTTGTATCTACAGATTGCATGGTAATCATTGCTCTAGTGTCATTATACAGAGAGGAAACTGAGGATTACGTTTGTATGGAACAAACGCCACCAACATTTCCTCTTAATGGGTTCAGCTACGCAGTTCAATAAAGTTATATAATTTAATACAAAGTAGGCAGCGTGTGAAATAAAAAGCTAAATTTCTTATACATACATTGGGGTCATTGTTGACCCCCTTGCAATATAATAATATTTTTTATTTTATTTGACGATCCACATTTCTATTCATAGCAATGTCCCTTTTTCTGAATCATGAAACATTTTTCATAAGTTATCTTCCATCTTATTATACAGGATGTTGTTTTGGTCGGTGACAAGCGACCCAGGAGCGGTAGTACAAAATATATATTCCCCAAAAATGGACGTAAATATGTTGAGAAATACCTTATTCAATTTGAAATAAAATTACTGCAAAGTATGGTTACTACGCACGTGCACAGACTAGAGCTAGGCGCAAGCCGCCATCGCCCCACCCCTTCACTCCCTCGTACTCCCGTTGAGTATTATGTCTACACTTTAGCTTATTACATGATTTTCAAAATTTTAATTTTTTTATTTTTATTATTTAAAAAAAAATAAAGTATTTTTTTAATATTTTTTTTAGCACCAGTATCATTTGTATTATTGACCCTGAGTCGCTCGTCGCTGACACAACAACCTGTATATATCTTAAGTCCGTGTTGTTTTGAATTTGGACCTATAATTGTATAACTTAAGATTTTAATTTCCCTAATAAAAGTTGAGTGGTTGCAGGCTCTTTTCATAACTTAATCTAATTTCATTATGTGAAAAAAAGTTTTTATTAATTCCGGGAATGTTTCCCGGAATAACAATGGAATGCAAAAACTTTTTAAATAACAATGAAAGTTTGTAGTAAGAATTTAAATGATATGGATTTTTGGGAAATGAGTTCCTTATGACTATGTTGGTAAGGTTTCTATAATAGGGAAAATATTTCAACAAAATGATGTCATCTTATTTGTGAAAATTCTCCATAAACACGTATCTCGTTTTCTTTTGTCAATTAAACGAAAAATTACGAATATATATGGACTGGTGAACAAACGAGTGACGTCACGAGCCCCACTTCCTCACTTTGTTTTTTAACCGACTTCAAAAAAAGGAGGAGGTTCTCAATTCGAATGTAATTTTTTTTTTTTTTTTTTTTTTAATGTTTGTTACCTCATAACTCCGTCATTTATTAACCGATTTGGAAAATTCTTTTTCTATTTGAAAGGGTACGCTTCCCGTTTGGTCCCTTTATCATCAGATCAGGATTTGATTACTACTTAGTGTACTTTGAAGTCGGTTTAAGGTTTTTGTAAAACAGTCCAATTATTTAGGGTTACGTTCCCGAAGGGGAACCTATTACGAAACGGGACCCTATTACTAAGACTGTTGTCCGTCCGTCCGCCTGTCTGTCAGTGGGCTGTATCTCATGAACTGTAATAGGTAGACAGCTGAAATTTACAGAGAATGTGTATTTCTATTGCCGCTATAACAATGAAAAATTAAAATGAAATTAAATTAGAAATTAAAGGGGGCGTCCATACAAGAAACGTTTTATTTGGTTATGTTTTCCATAGCAAAGTTGAGTTAGTTGATATTGTACGGAACCCTCCGTGTGCAAGTCCGACTCGCACTTGGCCGATTTTTTTTATTAATTCTATAATGCAAGAAATACGTGTTCAATATATTTTTTGATAATCTAATTGATGGTCATTAATTTTAAGCAGTTTACATCCCTATAATAAACGGTTATTTATAAAATATCCCAGATCCGGCCCTGCCGTTAGTTTCTCACTCGTCCATTTCACAAGCGTATAACCACCGTATTAATAATTAAATCAAAGTGCCGTGGGCGTCTTTGTTTATAAGATCAACACCGTAGATTTCAATCCTTATACTGTTGCAATACAGTGTAAATTCGTTTATGAAATGGGGTCTGTGAAACCCTGTAAAAGAACCTGTAATATTAATAATCTAGGTAGAATCCTATCAACTGTACTCTAGGAGTCAGATCGAATCCAGTGCATAACAATATATTTAATTTCTAGTTTAAATGTTACTAAGTATGTACGAAAAGGCACTTATCGCGCCGCAGGTCGTGGGTTCCATTCCCACACAGGACATGCATTTGTGTGCATGAACATGTCTGTATGTCCTGAGGCTGGGTGTAATTATGTATAATAAGTATGTATTGTATTTTTACAAACAAAAAGTAGTAAGTATATGTACCTATTATATCAATTGTCTGGTTTCCATAGTACAAGCTCTGCTTAGTTTGGGATCAGATAACCGTGTGTGAGGAATGTCTCAGGATATTTATTAATATTTGACCACAATCAATAAGTGATGATGCGGCCGAAGGTGGTGCACACACAAAGCCTAGAAGGAACTGGCTTTCAAATGCAGCTGTCGGAACACAGCGGTAGGTGCTTGGTGACAGATTTTCAACTTGAGGGTGGTAGCTAGCCAGGCGGGTACTACAGAGTACCATCGTGCAATAGTTACCTCACAATGTTTACATTTGCCGAAATCTCAAGCTATTTTCAGGATTCGGAGACGTAGGTACGATAAATGCCAATTCCCAGAACTTTATTAATTAGCATATAGTTACCAACCAGTCGTATTCCACCTTCGTCCAGTTAACACCTGCTCAAACCGGTTTGATCATAGTTTATTCAAGTTTACGACTTGGAAACTTAATCAGTGTATATACAGCTTTACAGGTAGTTTGCAAATTATTCATATTGTCTAACCTTTAGCTTGTAGAGTGAGCCTTATTAAGGCGGGGTTCTCCCGGTACCTATCGTCATATTTTTGGATATAACTGCCACATCGTGATAATTATACAACGGAAAGTGTATATTTGTGACCGTATTTTTGTGAAAACCGTTAGTTTATAATCTATCTGGCGAGATTATAAACTCCCCGATATATTGTGAACTGTACCATACTGCTTACAATAATATAACGTATTCATTTCCGATAAAATCTAACTTTGTCAAACTATCGGAAATTAATACGGTTTTCACAAAAATACGGTGACATATCCATAATAGTACACAACTCGTAAGATTTTTTTTGATAATAATATTAGCAAATGTCGTGAAAAGACTCTCATTGACCGATGACACATTGATTAGGATTGTGATTCAATAAACTTAGGAAGCAAAAATTTTTATAAATGTTTAGAAAGAAAGAAAGAAACATATTTATTTGACGAACACATTAGATTAATATAGTTAATAATATTTAATTTAAAAATAACCAGTTTGAGTAACTTGTTTGGAGCTGAAACTTTTTATAGATAGCATAAGCACCTGATGTAGACTGAATAGCAGTACACATAAAAAAAGCTGCAAATATTTCTGCCAGAATAGGTTAACTATAGATAGAGATTCTTTGACTCCGGAGAGAAAGAACATTTTTCTTTTAGGCGTCTGCCTACCGTGGACCGTCTGGTCCACCTGACGTCCACTTCGGATTATTAGTGTACTGCGTGGGGTCGAAAGGTTCATTCTCAGCATAAAATTATAGTGGACTGTATTTTTGGTTACAGTCTACTTTTAGTTCCTTTGATTACGCCCTATAAACATACAAAAAGTTCTCGTAGATATATGAAACTCCGGGGCGAATGCTAGTATCCAAATAATAGTTTTACATTAAGATTCGCAATTGATAAAATTGATGGAAAATTATTGGAAAAGAAGATGGAAATCAGATACCTATCTCACAATTTTAAATGTCATCTATTAAATTGAAATGGATCGCAAAAAAACTTTAAATTATTGAACGTTTTCTGTGCCTTTTTATCAGGGTTTGCATTCAGATTTGTTTCCTTTACTCACACTAAACATTTACCCCCTTATTCATAATCACTTTTTAACTAAATCAGTGTAATAGTGTGTCCCGTCTCACTCTTTCGATCACCAAATGTCACCTGTCAGATAAACACTTCGATTTTAGCTAATCAACGTTTGATAACTTTATTATGAATAAGGGGGTTAGATGCAGTAGGTCGGTTCTGTTATTAATCAGTGCAAAAGCACTTACTAGTTGCGGAATAGAATTCTATGTTTTACCTCAATCCAAACACGGTAGTGATGATGATGTACACAAAGCCGTGTGCTGAACTGTGCCGGTATTTTCCGGCGACCAATTTTCAACTTGAGTGTAGCAGAGGCAACATGTACTACGAAGTACAACCATGCTATGGTTTTCACGCAATGTTTTTCTTCATCGATAACTCAAGCTTATTATACGATTCGAACCAAGACTGGTCGATGGCGAGAGTTGGGATGGTGGAAGGTAGCCGTAATATTATGTGACGTTAGTTGATTCGAACCAACCTGTCATTCGACGTCACTGCAACTTTATCATCGTTCCAGAGGAAAATCAACCATTTCCCTCTTTATTACAAATTATTGTTTAAGTGTAGTGAAACCCAATTAAATATATTCGTCACTTTCTAACGTCACATAATATAACGGCTACCTTCCACCATCGCAACTCTCGCCATCGACGGGGAGTCCATCCTCACACATTGAAACCAGAATTGTTTCGAACTGTGCGGCCGCAAGGGAAGGCCTTCCGCGGACGCTCAGATTGTGGAATGAGCTCCCCGCCGTGGTTTACCCAATGGAGTACTTACAGCATGGGGTTCTTCAAAAAAGATGTGAAGAGATATCTGCAGGGTTGGCAACGTGCGAGTGATAGTGGTGTTGCATGCTTCCGTAGGCTACGGTAACCGCTTACCATCAGGCGGTCCGTATGTATGTCAACTTAGTGGTATAAAAAAAACTTAATATTAATATTGACCTGCCAAGGGCGAGTTGGACTCGCATACGAAGGGTTCCGTAAACACGCTTCTTGTATGAGCCCTATAATTTAATTTCATAGAGAGAGGGAATAGAAATATACATTCTGTGAAAATGTCAAGTGTCTACCAAGAATCTTATATAATATATAAGATTCTTGGTGTCTACATATTAGGGTTCATAAGATACAGCCCACTGAAAGACGGATGGACGGATAGGAGGCTTAGTAAGAGGGACGTTGGTACCATTTGGGTACGAAACCTAAACAAGAGTTGGGCCTATGGCGTCGTTTATGTATAATTAGGTTTGGTATCCATAACACAAGTTAATTCTTACCTTGGGTACCAAATACTGATAATTATATGGTTAACTGATAAGTTTCTAACTCCTCTAGTGTAAAATTGAGTGTTATTGTGTATTATCTTGCGAAATAAATTTATTATTATTATTTTATTATAATTAAAGTGTCACTTAAACGTAAAGTAAAATAGTAAAAATTCAACAGTTTTTCAATGAATAAAGTTGTGTATGCGAAGTTCGATTAAAGCCAGCAATACAATTGTTTATGTCGAGAACAAATGGTGCCTACATACGGCGCCCACGCCCACGCCAACATTGGGAATAAATAAGGAAACTTTACGCGATTCATTAGTACTTAATGTGTAGTCGAGCTGAAAATATGTGTACGTTAGTAAATAGAGGTGAAAAACAATCTACCGCTGTTATACTTATTTTTTTTATACGACGGAGTCGGTTTTCATGCGGCCCGCCTGATGGTAAGCGGTTAACGTAGCCATATGGACGCTTGCAATACACGAGGCATCACTCACACTTTACCGACCCTTCCCCCATTCCCGATGAGCTCTCGCAATCTTACCCACGCGCAGGAACACAACATAAAGTCTGTAAGGTGGAGGAACGCACACAGTCGAGCTATTCTTTGAGTAAATTAACGCATCGCTCTACCTCTCAAAAAACACGTAAGTATCTTTTGCAAATACCGTTTTGATTATTAATTTTATTAGGTCTGTTGATTACTATCTTACAACGGTAGATGATTTGGACAATAGGTAAGTTCGCAACTTAGAAAGAACTGGCTCTGACTCAATACTCTGTGTTAAGAGGTATGCCTAACATCTTATTGCCTTATGATAATTATACAAATTATCACCGAACTATAGTTTTCTTAAAGCTCAATGCTATCATAGTTTAAAATTGACTCATCTCCTAATTTTACATAGAAGAGATACAATTAACTAATTAGTTCTCATAACAAGTCAGCGGGAAAATATCAGCCAGAACGAATAAAGACATCGACGCATTTTTACAAAACTAGGATCGGACTTACAAAGAGTTGGGTTAAGTGATGCAAGGGAGAAGCTTCTCTCTTATTTATTGGACAGCCGTCCAACCAATTATGTTGCTAACGTAGACGACATAAGCCCCTATTTTGATAAAACTAACCAAGCTTTTGAGGCTCAATGGTGCTGATTCTATTGTTTACAACACAAATTTTAGTCTCACTATATCTCTTTCTAACAAAGAACATAAGAAAAGGATGTAAGAAATGTAGTCCTGTCAAATTAGTCCAATGCATTCAACATAAATTTAGTCGCCATCTATCGCTCTTACGTCATACCCGCAAATGAAAACGGCAAACACTAATTTGACAGCTTTAAAAATGTTCTATCCTTTTTCAAAAATGTTTGTAAGAAAGAGATGTAATGTGACTGAAATTAGTTTAGTGCGATTTACAACAGAATTGGCACCAATCTCTTTATTATAGATACCCTTTGACTTCTAACAAAACTTCAAGAGCAATACTTTTCTAATTTCAGCACCATTGTTCTATTTCGCTTCTCGCTTCATTTCTCACGCCCCTTACTCTATAAAACGACAACTATAAAAGGAGCTATAAAAAGCTCTATTTAACATAGACGATAGGGTTCAATTTCCTTTGTTTCCCGGTTCTAGAAACTTCGGTGGCTCGTGTAAAAGGAATGCGGGTGTCATTTAAAATTCAATCGTAAGGTTCTGTAAACAAACAAGTGGTGTTCCAGTGACTTATATTGGCATAGAGGGGACACTAAGTAGCAACAAGAACGCGTGCAATTCTACTATGTATTATTATAAATACCTAACTAAAGCGTATGTGGATATATTTTATTAAAATACGGTAACTGAATTATAAGTCAAAGTCAAAGCCATTTATTCAATTTAGGGCTCAGAAGGGCACTTATGAAGGTCACATTTACTGAAGATACCACCGATTCGGAACTCGGCCTTCAACTGTGAAGAATCCGGCAAGAAACTCAGCAAGGTTACATTTTTTTAATATTTTTTTCCAAATAATGAACAATAAAAAAGATATACCTAAGCATAGAGACAGATACAGATATATAAGGTCCTAATAAATTAGTGAACTTCCTCTTGAGGGATGAATGTATAGGTCATTAGTAATCAAAAAATAATATGAGAAAAAAAATCCGAGTCTGCTATTACAATTGTGTTCCAAAGAACTATCAGTGGTATCAAAATTGTCACATTTTACAGTTTTGGTAGTCTTCTAACAAAATAGCGTCATAATGGCGCTATAACAGCTTTCCGATGATTTTCCACTGAAACTACACTCTTGCTACAATCATCTTTTAGTTGTCAGTTTTGACAGTTTTTGTACTAAAATTCTTTTAATTCATTATGAGACCATTATGAATTAGTAGACTGCGCACATCGGCTCAATTATAAGGGAATTGCAATACTATTGTGTTAGTATGACATTTTAGCAGACTTGGCCCCCTGATAGTACAGTCCCATTAACTTATCTGTACAGTTGAGGGGGCCACCATGTTTTGACTACTAACTTAACATGGTTTTAATATTAGCAAAGAGTGTTGATTGTGTAGAGTGTAGAGTGTATTCTTTAGTAGGTATTCCGGAAATCATTGGTACCGATTCTGTTACAAAACGCCTAAATTCATTTTAATCACGTCACATCTGTTTCTTACTATTGAAAAAGGATAGAACATATTTAAAGCTGTTAAATTAGTCTTTGCCGTTTTAATTTGCGGTTAAATAGACGTAACCAATCTAAAACAAGTTTTTTTTTTTACTGTTTATAGGCCTGTGTTTGACTGCAATCTCACCATGGTAAGTGATGATGCGGCCGAAGGTGGTAAGCACACAAAGCCTAGAAGGAACTGGCTCTCAAGTGCAGCTATCAGAACACACCGAAAGGTGCTTGGCGAAAGATTTTCAACTTGAGGGTGGTAGCCAGCCAGGCGGGTACTACAAAGTACCCTACCACCGTGCTATGGTTTCCTCACGATGTTTTCCTTCACCGAAAGCTCAAGCTCATTGTAGGATTCGAACCCGGGACCTTCATCTCGGTATCCGACGTCACTACCACTACAATCGCATTGGATTAATTTGACAGGACTCAATTTCTTACATTCTTTTCTTATGTTCTTCGTTAGACAGTGATATAGTAAGACTAAATTAGTTTAGACGTAAACAACAGAATCAGCACCATTGTCTTGAAAACAGCAAAAAGCCGTACAAATAGTTTAAAACGGCTTAAAATAGATACCAAACTTTTACCGACGTTAAAGGTGGTGCTCGGTTAATAACGTTTTAAATTACTTATGGGTGACATAACATGGTGGTTGTCAAAGCTTTGTAAAAGTTGACGGGAGCTTTGAACTTACGGATGCAATCTACAAACTTCCCGCCTAAGAATATATTTGCCATCTTATGTTGAATGAGGTAAGTTAGAAAAGTGAGAAAGTTTTAAACCTGTCCAAATAATCAGTTAAACACCTGATCTTTCAAGGATGTAGATTTTTTCTACCATCACACCTGTCGCCTTTGATCGGGGGACTCTTAAATGGCGAGAGGTGCGATCCGAACAGATTTTTATGGATATGCTTTTTTTGTAGTGAACTTAAAGGTCTCAAGAATGATGAGAGATGTACATAGGAAACTTTTTATCCGAGGACGAGGGTGAAATTGCGGAGCCAGCTATAAAAAAAAATACTGAAATAGACGGTAGTTATTTTTTTAATCAAAATTTACACCACTTTTTTACACACGAAAAAACGGAGAAGTCGACGCGTATATTTTTTTTATGTATGTTCACGCATAACTTTTACAGAGTACTTAGTCCGATTTTGATAATTATTTTATTATTGGATAGGGTATACCTCGAAGTTGGTCCCAAAAAACTTAGATTAGGTTTTTTGGATACAAAAAACCTAACCTAAGGGTGGGAAAATAGGGGTGATTTATTGTTCACTCACAGATTTTAATGCTGAGTTGTGTATTACATCAAAAGGTATCAAAAATTAAGCATGTAGTAATTAGTAGATTATAGACACAAAAAATTATAAAATAAAAACTATTAAACAAAAAAAATTAAACCACCGAAAAAACTGAAAAGCAAAAAATAATTTTGAATATAACTTGAATTTTATAAGGTTTTGCAGTCGGGGATAAATAAACAAATATTACAAAAAAATACATAGGTACCTACGTAGGTTATTGGTTAAATTTTTTTGTTTAAAAGTTTTTTAAATACACAAACGGCGGACCTGTGAAAAAATATACGCGGCAACTGGCAATCCTCATTGTTTATTCATTTGCGTAATTACCAAATCCGTAAAGCAGTTGCAATTTCGCGCCAACATTACAAAATTAATTATGCATTTAACAAACTGGTTTACGTAAAATAACATAATTTTAACATTTTTAAATTGTAGTTAACATTTTCAGCTTGTATTTCGTAAATATATGTAAAGTTTATAATAATAAAAAAATATATTTAGAAACGTTGGAAATACGTAAGTACCTACCTAACTTGAAGCAAAATACTTTTTGCACCCGAGGAATAAAAATATTAATTCTATGTAATTATACGACTCGCAAAACGAGACCAAGTATAGCGAGACCAAAGACTTCTATTTTTATGGTGGAATATTTTAATTGTAATGTAATTTCAGCTAGAAAGACAGCGATGATTGTTCTGTGGACGTTGTCATGACAATGGTCGTGGGTCCCTATTTACAGTGAGCACGAGACAACAAGCAGGGTGGTCACACCCACTGTCTGGTTACCAACCTCAAGTTGATTATCTATCGCCGAGCACCTATACCGGCGTGTTCCAGCAGATGCACAAGAGAGATTACCAAAAACAATTGATTGTTGTTATTCGAATTACCTATTCGAATACCAATTGACGTCATTCGATTGTCCGTCAATTGTTCATAATACGCTCTGTGCACGGGCACGCTGCGCGTAGCCTGTATGCGGGCTATCTGTCCATCCTCCGGTCCAAAAATCTATTCGCCCGGTCGATTTATTCGTTCGTTGCGAACTCGGTACTCGCGCAGTTCAAAACAAACAATTGCACCGCGCGCTGGGCTTCGGTGGCGTTTTGGCGGCGGCAAACTGCCACGGATCGCGACCTTAGCATAAAATTGATCGGGATCAACTAAAAAAATCGTTCAATCAAATACCTATGGAGATGCGCGCGCCCCCGCGCTCACCCGTCGATTGTGCATACTATTGCAACCTACGTTGCGTGCGTCAATTTTCATTCAAAAGGTCGATTGTTATTCGATTGTCTATTCGCTAGAACAAATGAATCAACAATCGAATGTACAGTTTTACATTTGTCGATTCTTTCGATTACTTTCGAACAATCGCCCATCGCTACTCGAGAGCCAGTTCCTTCTAGGCTTTGTGCTTACCTTCGACCACATCATCACTTACCATGGTGAGATTGTGGTCAATATACCATTCACGAAAATGAGCTGTCGATGAGAGTTGTGAGATGAATGTAAACGTTGCAATAACGTTATAGTTATAATAAACGCGTTATAACGACATAACACGTTATAACATTATTATTATAATGCCTTAACGTCCATTTAAAGGTACTTATGTGCGTTAAACGTCTCGTTTTACTGCAAATAGACACTTTAAAGTTACGACTTTATCGCCTTGTGCTCTTTCATGCTTTAAATAAAGTTATTTAGCTTTTTAAAGTGTGTTTTTTTAACTTTTGCTGTTACTACAATCTCATGGTTAGTCTGAAGGTTTTAAGCGCACTAAACCTAGAAGGCCAAGTTTGCTATTTTTACAAAATAAATCAGTCTGACACGATCTCAACTGCCCGGTTTCAATAATTTAAGGACCGTTATCGGTTGAGATTTATTAAAATTAAGACTTATATATTTACTAATAATGAAGCAAAGACCTCAAAGCTTTGTATAGCAGACCCTCATGGAAGTAGCTATCACAGGTAAAATTAGCTTAAGAAATGATCTATATGCCCAGTTTGGCAATAAAAAATCCTACCATTGGTAAGCAAAACGATTCGTTTTTGTTGATTGAAACCGGACATAAGCCAATGTGATGTCTACTAAATCCATAATGGTTTGAGTAGACTACCAAAACTGTCAATTTTGATACCACTGATAATTAATTGGAACACAATTGTAATAACAGACTTGGGCTCATGGTTTTTCAGCTTAGATACCGACACAAACCAGTATAGAAAAAAAAACACGTTTTCAAAGATAATTTTTATAAAAGAAATGCCGTGTTAATTTTGCAGTTTCAACAAAATAAACAAAAATAAAGGAGACTCCGCAATTTACGGTACGAGGCATTGTGTTTTTCAACCGCATCACTTTTCTTTGTTTAATTTACAAGATTTGCATAACAACAACTAAGTATACAATGGAAATTAATTAAAATATTCTGTTTAGAACACTGTAGTTAATAAGATATCACAAACTGCAGAAAAAATATCAGTACATTTGTTTTTATAAGCGATGGTGCTGATTCTATTGTTTATAACTAAATTAATTTAGTCTCACTATGGCCCTGATTCTGTTGTTCACAACTAAACTAATTTTAATGTCACTATGTCTCTTTCTAACAAAGAACATAAGAAAAGGATGTAAGAAATTTAGTCCTGTCAAATTAGTCCAATGCTTGTTTTCAATACAATTTTAGTCGCCATCTATCGCTGTTACGCCTAAATACACGCAAAATAAGACGGCAAAGATTAATTTGACAACTTAAAATATGTTCTATCCTTTTTCAATCATGTTCGTAAGAAAGAGATGAGATGTGACTAAAATTAGTTTAGTGCGATTTACAACAGAATCGGCACCTATATCTTTCTAACAAAGAACATAAGAAAAGGATGTAAGAAATGTTGTCCTGTCAAATTAGTCCAATGCATGTTTTCAATATAAATTTAGTCGCCATCTATCGCGGTTACGTCTAAATACCTGCAAATGAAGACGGCAAACACTAATTTGACAGCTTTAAATAATTATCCTTTTTCAATAATGTAGTAAGAAAGAGATGTGATGTGACTAAAATTTGTTTAGTGCGATTTAGAACAGAATCTGCACCATTATTAATATCAATGAATTTAACCCACAATGTTTGTTTTCTCTAAAAATGCAGACAGAGGTTTCAGTAAGCAGACATGTTTCACCGCAGATATTTCAAGTAATTACGAATGTTTATATAGATAAATGTATGAGAAATAAATAATTAAACAATTTAAATATTTTAATTATTAAATGTTTGTTTATGACTATTTATTATAATTTTTTTTATACAACTAACCCCCTTAATTCAGTGATTACTTAGCTAAAACTCCGAAGTCTTTATCTGACAGGTGACATTTGGTGATCGAAAGAGTGAGACGGGGCACACTATTACACTGATTTAGTTAAAAAGCGATTATGAATAAGGGTGTTGGTCTGTAAACAAGCATTCGCCCCGCCTTTATTATTTTCTTTGAGATAAACAATCAGTAACATTGCGTGTACCTACTTACAAAATTAGCCTTCGTCCTACAACTTCGTTCTTCGACAACTACAATAATACCCACCTGGTAGACTGCAACATGGTAATTGGACCTGAATGGCAACCTATTGGCGTGACGTAAACTAATACGTGAGAGAACTAATACTAGACGTGAGATAATTTTATGTGTGCGCGTGGCTTGTATTTACAAGATGGCTGGCTTATTTGGGCTGCTTCACACGCCATTAGATTAAGAGCAGGCATCCCGCTATACTTTTCATAAAAAAACTCTGTACTTATTATGGCGTTGTTAAACATTAATCATTAGATGTTTTAAGCAAATATATATCTTGTGAACTATATCTAGGTCTGTATATAGGCAAAAATAAAATAAAAATTGAAATAAATTCAGTAAAAGCCTCCGAAGAACAGCGTTTTCCCCCAAATTTTACCTAAACTTTGGCCATATGTAATGTACCTATAAATTGTAAAAAGTAAATAAAACATGTTGAACCGACATTGAAAATATATTGGAGATTCAAAGTAACAAACTTTTTTTTCACAAACTTGTAAGATTTTTTCACTGGTCAATGATGACCTAGCGAAGCGGCCGCGAGTGATCAGCGGAATTTACCGACTGATAACCGACGGCTCTGATACTCTGTCTCTCTTTTTTCGCAGTCAAACATTACGTTGGATGAAAGTACCTACAAGCTTTTAGGCTATGCGTGCGTTGAAGTTGCGTTGGCCATGAAGGGCCCTCTTAATTGGGGGAGACACCATCCAGATTTTTTAATAGTTTTTATAGATTTTATACACCAATGATGAGGTTTCGTTACTACAGTGAACATTCGAAAATTATGGTGTTACAACGATCACATCAAAAAATTCACTTAAAAACGTGTTGGACAAAAACATGCAACCGACACGTTTTTAAATATAGAAGCGAGTGTCGAGCAAGCTAATAGTCAAGTTATCGAACTAATCTGCTGTGGAGCCTGCCTTATCTCGCATCGGAGTCCATTGAGAAAAAGGTGAAAACCAAAGTTGACGCCCGCGCCGCAAGCCTAGCAAACTGCTTAGCTGTGATCGACATTGTGATACATTTTGGGGTTATGGAAGCGAATGGGGGTTGAAAAATTAGTCTTATAATAAACACCGATAGGCTCCAAAAGCCTGTTCAATGTTAATCTCCGAAAAATATACCTGTCTTAATCATTGTCGTATAAAATGACAGAGATAGTAATTGAATTAAATTTCATTGACTTTTAGTATACGCTTAAAAAAAGAAAAAAAAACTCTTGTCGAGTAAATGGTAGTATAATTGGACTGTTTTACAAAAAACTTAAACCGACTTCAAAGTACACTAAGAAACAATCAAATCCTGATCTGATGACAATGGGACCAAACGGGAAGTGTACCCTTTCAAATAAAAAAAGAATTTTCCAAATCGGTTAATAAATGACGGAGTTATGAGGTAACAAACATAAAAAAAAATACAACCGAATTGAGAACCTCCTCTTATTTATTAAAACGATAATTGTTTTTTTAAATTCTTTAGATTCCTTTATTTTATTCTTAACAGTTTTACCACTAGAAAAATATTTTTGCCGATCATTTTGGAATAAAAATAAATAATCTATAGCTATTGTAGAAAAAACATTGGGCACAGGAGCACAAAAATACGACAATATAATATTTGAAAAGAGAAGAGGATTATTTCAAATCCATCATTTCCATTTCCACCCATACATTCGATTGTGCAAGAGAGATAAAAATTAATTCAATCCTCTGTCAATACACACATCCCCCTCACACCACTGATGTAGATAAAACATGATCACTAATTATTTCGCAATATTTGCAGGACAAAAATATTTCTATCCTTTTGTTTAAACGTGGGAAAAGTGTCCTTTTTTTGGGATCATCGTTTGTTTTAAATGTTGTTAAAATGGGTATTTGCTTTTAACCCACACTACTCCTCAAAAGGGAATGATTAGGTCGATGATAATTGAATAAAAGGGTAGAAGTAATATTTGTTAATTTTTTATCTAAATCTATGATAGACTACCCAGGTAAAATCATACTTTATCTTTTACTAAAAAGCTAGGCAGGTCAGTAGATTCAAAGAATACTAACAATAAATAAATAAATAACCTGGGACATCACAAACGGTCATCTGATCCCAAACAAAGCAGAGCTTGTACTATGGAAACCAGATAACTGATATACTACATATACTACTTTTTATTTGTAAATACATACTTAATATACATAATTACACCCAGACTCAGGACATACATACATGTCTGTATGTCCTGTGTGGGAATCAAACCCAAGCGCCAACTGGCCCGTCAATGTATCAAACCTCCCACGTATTAAATGTCGCCCGTATCGTAATGTTGTGATGATTTTCCAGCCATCGACTAATGACCTTATCTTGCGCAGTATAAAGTAGCTAAGGCCAAATGGCTCAAAAAGCCATGAAAGTTTTTTTTTCAACCACATTCTGGAAAGTGCCAATCAGGATGACCTTCCAACAGTAAATTCAAACTCAAAAAAGTATTTAAACAATTTAGGCCCTGATAAGGCACTTACGAACGTTAACAAAATGACTCTACACAGGTTCCAAATCCAACTTAAACTGAGAAGACTCCGGCAAGAAACTCAGCAAGTCTTTTTTTTTTAATGTGTACTTAGAAGTATGTAGAGTCGTGAATCGGAAAAACGACATGCTTAGTTGCTAAGTATATTCATCCATATTTGCGTCTCCCAGCAACTCTGACCAACTTGCCAATCCACCAGCTTGATGGGAAATATTGAAAAAATACTGCCAATGTTATAAAAAAGGCTGGCTTTTTCTCACAAAATGGACTCGTATAGCTTAAGGAAAATATAATGCGTCACCGTCCCCATATCGCAATTAATATGCAAATCATGTTATCTCACGTGTCTTCACTCAGCCGTCAATGGAGAAATATTACTTTAGGAGACACAAATATGGGGCATTTCCATTCATTAAACATACGTCAGAAATAGCAATAGGAAAGTGCATTTGGATTTAAAAAGATTATAGTTAAAAAAAAGCTGATGAACTAGCCAAAGTTGGTGCTATTAGCTCAGAGGTAATTTAGTCTAGCTAAACTACCTAATTATAAGGATCTTAAATGTAAATTCATCCATCGATTCTTTGGAAAACGCTCATGGGGCCTTAGTCTGCATTGCAATTGTGTTACAGTGAATTATCAGTGGCGTAAAAAGTGTCAATTTTTGTAGTCTACTATTTTAAAAGCATCGAAAAACAGAATTTTGTGATTTTAAATAGCAGACTTGACCCCCTGTTATGAACATTCAATGGTATGGTATTAACTCTACTCAAGGATTTAAGAAGCTCCTAAATTTTAAGTGGAGTCTCTTATAAAGGCCTTTATTGTTGTTTGTAAACTTTAGAGGCGGCATGATACAGTTTTTTTTGGTAAAAAATAACCTATATTCAAAAGTAGAGTTATCAATTCTACTTTCAATTCTGAACAAACTAGACTCAGGTTTTGAGTAATTTCAATAAAATGTTAGTTATATATAGGAGGTTAACAGATTGTTTATCGATAACGGAATACCGATAACGTAAGGAAAACAATAAAAGTCTTCACGGAACTATTTAGCAATACACGAGGAGCATCGGGTTTTCAATTTAAGTGTCGATATCAAACGATTCGAATCGTTTAGTTGGTAGAACTGAATGTTGTTTGGTTTGTGAAGGTGGATCTATTGTACATCTGAAGGCCCTTATTTGGAGCCAATTGATATACAATTTTTTATTGGTTTTGATATAAAGAGAACCTGGGTAAGTTACCAGTGGGCAAGGCACCAGAAAGAGTAACTTCCTCACTAGGCGTGCTGTTCCCAGGAATCTGGCCCTGATTATTATTTATTTTAAAACATAACTATACAAAATACCACATTTAAAAATACAAAAAATATATTTTTATTTTTATCATAGTGATTCGTATTATGGAGGCTTCGATTATTTTTATGAGAATATGCCTCTTTTGCCCAGATAGAGAGCGAATGTACTCGGTTCGATTCTCAAGTCGGGCTACTATGTAGATTGGGATTACGTATGTGATACTGGTCGGTAAAGTCTTCTTCAATGATAGGGAAGATATTTTGTTTTGATTTATATATTATGTAGTATTTCTTTGGTATAAGTACGACTTCTGCATCTTCGTTATCGTATCTACTCGCCTATTAACTGCTTGATAAATCTTTGGTGCTTTATAAAGTTTTAGAATTTAATAACCTTTTAAATTGAAACGATTCTTGTCTAAGATTGCATTTTTTTTCTTATGAATCCAGATGAATAAAATTACAGTGATATGTACTTTTATAACTGACTAAAGTAGGAGGTTCTCAATTCGAATGTTTTTTTTTTATGTTTTTTACCTCATAACTCCGTCATTTATTAACCGATTTGGAAAATTCTTTTTTTATTTGAAAGGGTACACTTCCCGTTTGGTCCCATTGTCAGCAGATCAGGATTTGATTACTTCTTAGTGTACTTTGAAGTCGGTTTAAGTTTTTTGTAAAACGGTCCAATTATTTATCATCAAAAGTTATTCGAAAGCTCATTTTTTTAACAATTCATAAATGAGCAACCGACTGAGTCACTGCAAATATTTCAGTTAGTGGACTTTATATCCCATAGGAAATTAAAAGTTTTTAATAAGCTTGTTGAAAATTAAGCAGATTCATGGTTATGCGTCACGAGAGAAACTCCTAAAATGAACAACACGTTACATAGAGATTTAATTATATTCCGAAGGGCTCGCACCTTGTCATCAAAATCGAGGCCTCCGGAGACCAGCGGGCGGGGAGCTTTTTCCGCCAATGCGTCAGCTTGGCTATTCAAAGAGGAAACGCTGCCAGCCTTCTGGGAACCCTGCCGTTAATCGGAAGCAGCGGCAGGCTTGAGGAAATTTTCTATATATAGATTGTATTTTGTACATATTTGTTGTAAATAAAGATTATATTAAATGACATAATTTAATTTAAATAAGCAGTGTTAATTCATACTTACCACCTTTACCAGACATTAGCGGAATTATGTTACTGGCTACAGATGCCATATGTAGGAGAAATTAAACAAATATTTCTATAAAGACAAAAAATACCGATCGCTTCCACGTAAGCCCATAAATAAATGTAATTTAAGAAGAAAAAACTCATGATAAAAAAACGTAGTAGTTTCTAAAAGAAGAGACAAGTACGACAGTGTGAATGAGCCTGTTTACCAACTTATGTGTCCAATGAGATTCGCTAAACTATTTGTATGAAACTTCTGAATGTTCTCATGAGGTATCTACATAATTTCCCTAAAGGCAACAAGTTAAAAACTAATAGAAAAACATGGAAAGTTAACCCGTTGTGAAGTTGACATATTGTATTTAATATTGCTTTGATACCAAGAGTGCTTAGACAAAGTCTAAGTTGTCAGTTTCAGAACATTTTTTTTGCGTTGTTTTCTCTCAAACTACACTCAATTTATTTTTAACCGACTTCAAAAAAAGGAGGAGGTTCTCAATTCGAATGTTTTTTTTAATTTTTTTTTATGTTTGTTACCTCATAACCCCGTCATTTATTAACCGATTTGGAAAATTCTTTTTTTATTTTTAAGGGTACACTTCACGTTTGGTCCCATTGTTATCAGATCAGGATTTGATTACTTCTTTGTGTACTTTGAAGTCGGTTTAAGTTTTTTGTAAAACAGTCCAATTATTACGTAAAGAAAGGCCAGCGAGACGAGATAAAGAATGTAAACAAACGTTCAGGAGTTCATTACAAATTTTATACTTCCAATGCTAATCGTTGTCGTCTGTATTAGAAGAAGATGTACTTCGAGCATGGATGTAAAGATAGATAAATTTATTAATTTTAGTCGCCAAATCTGACATAACCATAATAATAATAATAAACTTATCTGCAGCATGATTCGTCAGAAGAGTCTGAATCAGTCGTATTGACCGTAAAACTATCTACTATAATAATCAATCATTCATCCAGACAGGAATGAACTTATTCACAAAAAGTGCGGATCAAATGTTGATAGCTTACCGACCGCTTTCCTGTACCACGAATCACACAACGACAGCTGTTGTTGACCAACTGACGTCATTATTGCATGCGAGAGATTTGAATCGCTCACTATAGTAATGTAACTCAGTAGATGTCAGGTTTTTTACATTCTTTATCTCGTCTCGTTGGCTTTACTTTAGTATTTGGAATTTCTACATTTTTATATACCTACCTACCATACACTGTATTGAATCAAAAAACCGACGATTCATAAATTTTGTTGTATGTATGTATAACTCTCCCTAATTTTATTGCAATCGGGTGAATGGACAAACATAGATTTTTATATGTATAGATAACTACCAAAATATTAACGTTTTTCTAAAAGGGACGCTACTGCCCGATTCTTAGTAAAAACTGTAAATATTTAAATACAATGCCAACACTGGTACAACGAAACAGAATTACAAAAGTAACTGTCTTAATAACAAACTTAGGTCGTTATGTAGTCTGTCTGGTTATGAAGTAAGTTATTTGGCACATTTAAAATTAATAAAACAGATTCCTTAATTAGGATTAATGGTGGGTTTTTCGCTACATAAGTTGTCTCGTTTATCAAAATTATTATCACTAACTTCTTCTATTTAATTCAATTCTTATTCCAGCGTTGATATAAAGTCACATTGAATTTAATTTCAATTAGAAACAATCTTGACATTTACTATTATATTTATTGTAAAAATAAATGTATTATAAATTCGTAAATTCACGAAATTATATATTGATCGATTAGAAATATTATAATATCGAAAATGGTACCATTTTCAATCAAACATTGTTTAAAAGTGAAACTATCAGATTGTAAAGTGCAAAGCCGCTTTATTTTACTGGTTTCTAATTAAAACTGATTGCTTTACTTTACGTTATAGACCCGCAGAGTGATGCCGCATGTAACTTGCAGGAACTCTTAAATACGTGGACGCACGCGCTAGAAAAGTACGGCCTGAAGGTTAGCAGGAGCAAAACCGAATATCTGAAATGCCCTTTCAGCGGAAACGGTACATCTGAAACCATCTACATAGGGTCGACTCCTATTCCCACCGTAGAGAAGTTCAAATACCTTGGCTCCATGCTCACACCAGATGCTAATGTCGACGCTGATGTGACCCATAGAATCAACGTTGCGTGGCAAAAATGGCGATCACTCACAGGTGTGCACACACAACAAAGGGTAAAGTGTATAAAACGGCAGTCCGCCCGGCGCTACTGTATGGATCCGAATGCTGGACTACTAAGAAGACGCATGAACAAAAGGTCCACACCAATGAAATGAAGATGCTCAGATGGGCGGGAGGTGTAACTCGGCTGGACAGAGTCCGAAATGAATATATAAGAGGAAGCTTCAAAGTTGCGCCAATCCCGGACAAAGTTACTGAAAACCAACTCAGATGGTACGGACATGTCAAAAGACGCAGCGAAGACCATGTGGTACAAATCGCATTAAACCTACCGGAACAAAAGAGAGGTAGAGGCCGCCCGCCATTGACCTGGTGGTCTAACATGGAACGAGACCTCAAGAAAGCCCAATTGCCCGAACCGACAACCCAAGACCCCAAATAACGGGACCATGGGTAGGAAGAAGAAGATAGACCCGCAGAGTGATCAAAAAAGCTTGAGTTTGACTTTGTAGAAATTTAATGACCCCATGTCTATATATAAGGTCCTAATTATATATTCCTATTTAGAATAGTTTTTATTTTTCAAGATTAGGTTTAGTTTAGAGTAGTTTTTATTATTTAAGTTTTGTTTTATTTTGATTTTATTATTACTATTATTGAATAAATGCCCTAAGGTCCTAATAATTTCCTAATGAGGGATGAATGTATAGGTCATTAGTAATCAAAAAATTATATTAGAAAAATAATACGTGGGAAAAAAAACAAAATTCCGAAATTGAACTTAATATCGGTACAAAGTATTAATTAAACCATTTATCTAAAAAAAAAACCCTCGGATTTGAGGGATGAATGTATAATGACCTATACATTCATCCCTCAAGAGGAAATTCACTAATTTATTAGGACCTTATATACTGTTTAAATCAATGGTGCACGCACATCCATTACTTGGTGTCAGGAAAATTACTTTTAAAATAATAATGTTACGTGCATGCATAATCACACGTAAAATTACATAGGTACCTACATAATCCTCAAAAAGAGTTATGTTTATTCTAAAAAATACAGATGTTTTGTTATTAGTGACATCTAGTGATGAAATAAAGAAACAGAGATATAAACATACATACCAATGAATACATGAACTCTGAAAACATTACTACATTTTTCCGGCCAATCGTGTAAAACTAATGTGATATGCTAATTCAGTTCATTAAAAACCCATTCGTTTATTAGTTGCTGCCCACTAGACGTTATAACACTAACAAGTTAAAATGTAACTTATCATAATGAACTTAGTTTATTGAAGTTTCATTTTTACTTTTGTTGGGGAGCGCAAATTGTAGGGCCCTTTTTCATTTAATTAGACATTTGTATCCATATAGGAAGAATCCGAGCACCGATAAATAACAGGGGCCCAAGTCTGCTATTACAAATTGTAGGGCCTCGTGTGTGTGTATAGACTATTAAAAGTTTCACCTTAAAATAAATTACTCAAAGAATTCATACCTTATTGGTTCCGTAAATTTATTGAATTCATTCAATCAAGAAGCGCTCGTGGTGTAGCATGATTAGCCGTTCTTAATCGATCGGCAAAGTTAAGCTACACTTGTCGTGGTCGGTACCTGGATGGGTGACCGCCTAGTGGTATTTCAAATCGAGCGTTTCCGTGCTTCGGAAGACACGTAAAGCCGTTGGTCCCGATTATCACTTAATTGTGATAGTCGTTAAGCTAGTTGGATGCCTCCTAGGTGGCTTGAAAAATTCCCACAGTAGGTTGACCACTAGCCTATCTCCACCGATCCGCAGTGGGCACGCGTGGTGGAGTATTGCCCATTCCCTTTCACCTTCATTTGTGAAAGGAGGCCTGTGTTAAGTAGTGGGACATTATAGGCTGATGATGATTGAATTCAACGTGTCACCCCACAACGAGGGCCATTATTTTCACGTCTCTCGCTAATATAATTATTTAAACCTTTACCGTACTTTAATAGTTTCTTTTTATTTTTCTACTTTTCTCAATTTTATTCCTACCATGTACTCGTAACTCAACTTATAATACTGTTTTTATAATTATATAAATACTTGTCGGCACTGTTTGGTCTATATTATAAGACAACTTTTGTATAAAATATTTAATGTTTCTTGTATATTGACTGTTTGTTGCCAAAATAAATAGAAAAAAAAAAAAAATATCCATTCACTAGTCTTACTTGTCTTGTTAGTAAAAGGTATAAGTATTATCTTAGAGATTTTCACTACGGAAAGTGATTTCCGAAGATCCCACTACTCAGTTTTCAACAACCTACAACTCTGTTTATCAAATTGATGGAGAAATATGGCCGCCATCTTTAACTGCCGATAGCTCTCGTATTACCTTCCTGATTCCTATCCAATTAAATTGTATATCATTCAAACGATACAAAGGACAATTCAAGAGTTAATTGCCTATCGCTATACAAATAGATCTATTTGCAAGGTTCATACGTGTTTAGTTATTGCAAGTAACTTGCTTTCACTGTGAAACCTTTGTGCCGCTTTCTGTTGAGAATACGTATGACGTGTACGTTCGTAATGTTAAGTTATTAATAGTTTCTATAGTACATTATTAATAGTTAGAATTACTTGTGATTCAACTTGCTCTAAGAAGTACTTGAGTCAAGTTTATACGAAAATAAATCTGTAATGAGTTATGATGCTTGGAGCATTATGTTTTAAGGGTGCAAGCTAATGGAACAGAATAGATAATAATAGTGCTCTCATGTAAACGCGTCATAGTATAATACAGTAAAATTGAAATCTTTTGCATTCCTTTATGTTAAAAGAATCAATATTTTAAACTAGCTTTTTGCCCGCGGCTTCGCTCGCGTAGACTATAAGATCTTTACATTCGTGTTATCAACGATATATTGTTCGTGAAGATTGTTGTTGTTGTTGTCAAAATACTCGTATATTCTTGTGGACTTCGGTGGACGGTACCGACCGTATAAGGGTATTTAGGGGATGAGGACGCGGCAAGAAATTGCATCATTTTTTTTACTAAGTGTAGGCCTGTTGTTTGACCACAATCTCACCATGGTAAGTGACGATGTGGTCGAAGGTGGTACACGCAGCACACAAAGCCTAGAAGAAACTGGCTCTCAAATGCAGCTGTCGGAACACACCGACAGGTGCTTGGCGGCAGAGTTTCAATTTGAGGGTGGTAGCCAGCCAGATGAGTACAAAGTACCCCCGTGTTATGGTATTCGTTCACTAATAGGTTTTACATTTTCCCCAAGTATTAAAGGCTTCTTTTGTTATCCCGCAAAAGTGGATTTATATAGGCTAGGCTATAGGATTCCCCGATTGTCAGTGTTGCCAGAGCTCCATAAGGAAATAAAGTTTTTCCTCAGGCTAAGGGGCTCTAAACCACTTGTCGGCTCGGGATCGTCGAGAATTCTAATGGCACGTTGCTGAACTGAGTCTAGAGGCCCAAGCTGGTATCAAGGTGCTCCCACCCACAGATGACAGCTGCACTCCATATGGGGTCGGACTTGCGACTTATAATGTTGCAGTCTTTGCCCCGATGAGAATGCTTCGCTCTATTAAGCACTCCCGTGTTTTTTGGATACCAGTTTGACTTTGTCTTCTAGATGACTACAGAACAGAACGTTAGAGATATCAACGCCAAGGATCCCTTAGTTTTTTATGATGTTGAGGGAAAATGAAGAGCGAGTGAATGGAAGTAAGAGAGGTAGGTACTGCATGGGAAAGTACCTCCACCTTACAGAATACTGCAGCTAAATAACTTAATGTTGTGTTTGTGCGCGTCAGTGAGGTTACCAAAGCTCGTTGGGGGAGGAGGAAAGGTTGTTAACGCGTGATGCAAGCGTCCATATGGCTACGGTAACCGCTTACCATCAGGCGGACCGTGTGCTTGTATACCGACTTCATCGCATTAAAAAAAGTGAAGTGAGGGTCGGCAACGCGCGATTGATACCCAGGGCGGTGCAAGCGTCTATAGGCTACTATCAGACTGGCAGTATGCATATTTGCCACTTAAAGAAAAATTGTATCTTATCTGCATCTAGGTACACCTATTTACTTATGTGCTGCATCGATGCCAGTATGGTACTTTTGTTGATCAGTTTTGTTGCCCACCACATGCTATTGTGCGTAAGAAGCGCAGGCACGCCACTCCGACCGATCTTAATGACATCATTCATAGGGCTCTTGCCAGTGCCCACATGTCAGCTATTCGTGAATCGAGTGGCTTGATGCGGGACGACGCTGACGGTAATAAGTCTGATGGAATAACATTAATGTCCTAGAGGAAAGGACAGCCTTTAATATGGGATGTAACTTGTGTCGATACTCACGCACCGTTACACCTTTAAGAGACCGTCAAAATAGCTGCAGTGAAGCTGACTGTGCTTAAAATCTAAAGCAGCGCAAATGTATATTAGCATCACCATACAGCGCCGGCAATGCTTTAGGCATGCTACAGGCAGCTGGTAGCGATTCAATAGCTGATCAAATACCAACTGATAGTAGATCAGCTCTTCTCTTTGTTAACGGCTGTTCACTTCTTTTTATTTGTTTTCTGTTTGTTTTCTATTTTGTTTATCGAGGAATTACATCATATTTTTAAAATGTATGGTCTGATCATGATACAATTTATCTTAACGAACATTTTAGCGTTGATTACACGAATGTAAAAATCTTATAGTCTACGCGAGCGAAGCGCCTAAGCCATTTCTGAGGAATCGGTGAATATTATTTTTAATAAAATGATGTTGCGTTTTGCCACTGACCAATCCATAAAGCACGATGACGAAGCCTAAGATGGAGCACACTTACCCAGAAGAAACCTATTCACTCTCACCTTGAAAGTCCCTAGACGTTGGACGCAACTCCCACTCCCTTGCTGTCCGCATTATACATGAGGATATATAAATTACTGTGTCCGTACTTTCGGTATGTCAACAACATACGTCTGAAAATTTTCCCAGCGTCTAGTGGTTCGGTTTAAAAATGGGGATGGTGGAATAATTGGTCCTGCGCACACTCTTCGAAACAATTATATCCTGTTACTGTTCAGGCATGAAGTACCGCTTAATCTTAGACAGGTTCCCAGCTATCTAACAGCTGTTTATGCATTCGACTCAATAGAACAGTCCAAGTTTATTTTGGCTATTAAATTCATGCCGAGGAGATCAACACAATCGCACATAGGCAAGGATATATTTTGGAAAGCAGGAGCTTGGTGGAAAGGACTCCTTTTGGCGGTGAAAAGAGACGCCTACATACATGCATGGAAAAAAGACCCATACGCGTCGATCAAAGAACCTTCTCTTTTTTTTTGAGTCGGTTTATTATGGCACCTTTGTAACGGGAACAGTGGGAAGTCGTCCCTCAGCATGCTGCTTGGAGAAAAAGTATTTTTAATAAGATTTATTTTTAATTTCGCTGGTTCGATGCCTAGGTGGGCCTTTTTAAAAAAAATCTATCAATACAGCTGTGTTTTTTTTTAGCTTTTGCTATGTAACTAAACTGGCTTTTTTTCAGTGGACTAAATGGGAGGGAGTCTCTGATGAATTTATATTCTTCATCCGAAATCATCTTAAATTTCTTTTTGATAGAAGCTGTTGGTACCTTCCTCCCTTACACGGAGAAAATCCTATTCAGAAATTATTGAACGTGTCATAAAATCGTGAGAACGAAACCATAGTGCGATTCAGGAAAAAGACAACGCCATCTAGTCATCAATATTTTAGTACTTACATCTGTGTGTAGCCGTGAGACGGCCTGCAAAATTATTAAATTGGGATATCTTTTCTTCCCGTCAGCCATTTTTAATGAAACAAAGCCTAGTTGAAGCGCCAAAAAATGTCGAATCTGCTCGTGGTAGTTCCATGCAAATCCATTCAGTGGATTCTGAGATTAGCGTGTTCAAACAGACAGACAGACAAAAAATTTTTTTTTTAGTTTTTTGTATTCAGTTCCTCATCTCAAATCACCCCCGATCAGTTTTTGGTAAATACATTCAATGTACAGACACGCCGGTTCTACAGTTTTATTATATGTATAGAAGATATGGAATATATTATATTTTTAGGTCGTTTGTATGGCTATTTTAAATCCAGCCTGATTAAAAAAATTATCTATTTTACAAGAAGTAATCGGTATATGCTTTCACCTTCATTTGTGAAAGGAGGCCTGTGCTCAGCAAGTGGGACATTATAGGCTCATGATGATGAATCGGTATATGCGGTAAAAGTAGAGTCAAACGTACATTTTGGGATGCTTCAAAAAGTCTTTGACAATTATAGTTATTTTGTTTGCGAATTCGTAACATGATAAGTATACAACCTCCATATAATGTAATATTTAGTATAACGTGAATGAAGATTGTTAAAATGTTTACAGCCAATGCAATGATATGTTTTCCTAAAACGATCACTGAGGGCGCTTAGGTTATAGATTTTAGGCATATTTTATGTCAAAATTCAAAATCATTTATTCAAATAGACCTTCGCAGGCACTTATGAAAAGTCTGACTCTAATACTCTAATACCGGTTCGGAAGGTTGCATTTGCTGAGAAGAGTCGGCAATAAACTCAGCAATTACTCTTTTTAAAACAAGCTTAGATTCATTACATAATATTTACATTCTAATCGCACTGACAACAATTGCGTGGCCCGGTGCGGCGGCAAAACTACAAAGTAGACTGAATCTATATTTAATGAGTAAATAAATAAATGGTAAACTTAAGCAGACCAGCCCCCACAAGCAGCACCTGTTCACAAGTATGACGCGCGATGTCGTTAGATTATTTTTCCTAAACCTCTGCCAATGAAAAGACCCAAAGGTTCTTTGGTATACCAAAAATAACATTGTATTGATATATTACCGAAATAATTACTATTCATTCGTTGATTTTCATAGTTGTGTGTATGTAACCACGGTGCGTGGTGAAGTTTCATTTGCTATATGGAATGGAGTAATTAACAAAATGAGTTGTGAATAAAATGGACTGTAGGTAATAACAAGATATTGACTATTGATATTTGGTATCTGATAGATATGAATGCTTAATTTTTCTAGATATTTGGGTGCCTGGATGCCCACTTCCCAGTATTTGAGACTGCATAAGACATCCACTATTCAAAATTCAACTTCTATGGAGATTAAGAGGGGAGAAAACGCGGGTCGGAAAACTATGCCTCGATTGATTTAATCGTTCGAATAAAGCTAGGCAAATAACCATTTCATCTGGAATTGCTCACTAAGCGTCTACACACAGACAGAAGCCTAAATTTATGATGATCTTTACATTTATATTACACGGTTTGAATTTTATAATTATCTCTATATTTTGGGTCAAAAATTAGACCCAAAAAATGATAAGAGAGGTAGAGCATAGCGTTTATTCGCTCAAAGAGCAGCTCGACTGGGGAAGTACCTCCACCTTACAGAATACCGCAGCCAAATAATAAGTTGTGTTCCTGCGCGTGAGTAAGGTCACCAGAGCTCATCGAGGGATGGTAAGGCGTGAGTGATGCCTCGTGTGATGCAAGCATCCATATGGCTACGGTAAGCGCTTACCATCAGGTGGGCCGTATGCTTGTATACTTTGTCGTATAAAAATAAACTTTGCCTCCTTATGTGTGTTCTATTGCTTGTACAACAGATAGAGTTCTGAGGAATGCTTTGACTTGATGCATAGCTACCTTCTACCATCGCAACTCTTGCAATCAATGGGGAGTCCATCCTACCATATTGGAACCATAACGCTCTCGCAGTTTGCGATTTCTGAGGAGCTTCGTACCGAGGACTCTCAGGTTTTGGAACGAGCTCCAACTGTGGTGTCCCCAATGGTGTACCGAGGATATCCCCTAGACTTTTTCACAAGCTCTCGAGCTAGACACAGATCAGTACGAGCATTGTTTTACCCGGTTCTGTAACTTATTATAAGTTAAGACTAAGATTGTGAAGTGAAGTGACTAGCGACCCTATACCTATAAAAAATAAGCGAGCTCGAGATATCAAAAACTGTTATTTTTCACGAGAGAGAGAGAGAGAGACGGAAAAAGAAAACAGGGTCATCCTAAAACCAGATGGGATGACGATATTCGCACAACCTTGGGGCCATACTGGACTAGAGTTGCAGATGATAGAGTTCAATGGCGAGAGTTGGAGGAGGCCTATGCCAAAAGGCACAGAGAATTGCGGGACATTCCATAATTGTCTTTTGTTGAAAACAATCACTGTGTTGTACCCTAAGTTTCGGAATAAATGGCTATTATTATATTATTATATTATTATTTTTCTTTTTATTACGCTAGGTAGGTGAGGTATCTTTTAAAAGTTACATAATTTTTAATATCACTTAGTTGTTGCGTCAACCCTAGTTATTCCAAAGACAAAGTTCAGTTAATGACGTCAAAGCGTTTGTAAACCATAACCGTATTTCAGTAAGATGATACGCAAGTCACGCAGACGATGATTAAATCAGGAAAGTTTACGAGCTTTGGCGGAGTCGCTAAACGACACGCGGAAACTTATACGTAACTCAATTAAATACAGATAAATGAGGGTTGTTGTTCCTTTGTCCGTCTGCTGGTCAAAGTCAAAGCCATTCAGTTAAGACGGCTTTTTATGGCGATAATAGAACGCGACGAGGAAAATATCGTGAGGAAACCATAGCACGGTCGTTTTTGTAGTAACCACCTGGCTGGCTACCACCCTCAAGTTGAAAATCTGTCGCCAAGCTCCTACTGGTGTGTTCCGACGGCTGCATTTGAGAGCCAGTTTCCTTCTAGGCTTCATGTGCTTACCACCTTCGGCCATTTTCAAATTACTGACAATAGTGACACAGGCCTATATAAATAATTAAATAAATAATTTATAAAATCAAAAACCCGAATGCAAAAAAGATAATTTAAAAGTAATGCACTAAGAAGACCGAAACATGATTGAGAATAAATAAGCACAAAGTAAACTCTACTTCGGATTAAAAGACAAACCCTAAGGGGGTAAGTAATAAAGTTATCAAACGTTGATTAGCTAAAATTCTGAAGCCTTTATCTGATAGGTGACATTTGGTGATCGAAAGAGTGAGACGGGGCACACTATTACACTGATTTAGTTAAAAAGCGATTATTATAAGGGAGTAAGTATATTATGAAAGCCTAAGCTGTGGTCTAAGTTAAATACCCGTATTCAGTTTAGTAGAACGCGCAACCTATAAATTTTCTTTCGGTTTATAATTTGCAATTCCAGCCGTTTGAAAAATACGAGGTAATAAAGAAACTTACAAACAAGACGCAAAAACATAACCTTCCTTGGCAGTCGGTAAACAGTCGGTAATTACCAGACAAGTGCGATAAGAGGCTCTTCTGAGCAAAAGCAACTTTCCAAACCGTGTTTAGTACCATTAGAATCTACTATTAGTATTCTATTCATAAGTGCCTGTGAAGGCCTGTTTGAATGAATAAATTATTTCATTTTATAGGTATTGCTAAGAATAAAAAGAAGTAAACGGAGAAATACGCTGCAGCTTAATATCCTATCAGATATTTACGAAAAAAACCTTTGAAAAATCTTGTTGTTATTTAAATCATCAATTCAAAGCTTTTGAAATGGATTTTCGGTTTTGCCTTAATCGAATTGAGATCTAGGCGGGTGCCAAAATCTATTTAAGTTTAATGAAAATTCGGCCAAATGCGAGTCGGACTCACACTAAGGGTTCTGTAAAGACGTTACTCGTATGGAAGCCCCATTTAATTTTTTTATTTCATTTTTAATATTTGTTGTTATAGGGGCATAGAAATTACACATTCTGTGAAAATGTCAACTGCCTACCTATTACGGTTCATGAAATACAGCCCTCTGACAGAAAGACGGACGGATGGATGGACGGACAACAGAGGCTTAATAATAAAGTCCCGTTGGAGGGAATAAAAACCTAAAAAAAAGGCAATCAATAAATTTGATATCTTAAAAATATGTTAAATGTAGGAATTTTCATAGAAGTTATTTCAACCTCTATCATATAATAGATAGAGTTACATAACCCTGGTACAGGATCTAAAATAAATACCTCCATTGAATTCCACGTCGATCCACTCACAGGTTTCTACAGAGAAGTCTTTCAAGATATTGGTACGAGTGGACTGGTTATTATTGACTTTTTATTAGTGCGTTTGCAGAGTGCATTGGTACCTTTTACTGTAACAGAAGTGGGTCCGTACCTCGTGATCTGTGGTCCGTTGAAATTGAAAATATCTCCTACTTACTAATATAGTAAGCGAAAGTTTTTTGTTTGTTTAAACGGGCTAATCTCTGGAACTACCAGTCGGTTTCGAAAAATTATTTCACTAGTTTCTCTAGTATTATATGCTACTTTTTATCCCGGGAACACGGGTGAACTCGCGGGGGACAGCTAGTTTACTATGAGGTATCGTGTGACGGGTCGCTCACTTTCCTCCAATATGGCGAGGAGGGCGATGGCTGCCACACGCGTCATACTTGTGAACAGGTGCTGCTTGTGGTGGCTGGTCTGCTTAAGTTTGCCATTTATTTATTTACTTATTAAATATAGATTCAGTCTACTTTGTAGTTTTGCCGCCGCGCCGGGGCACGCAATTGTTGTCAGTGCGATTAGAATGTAAATATTATGTAATGAATCTAAGCTTGTTTTGAAAAGAGTAATTGCTGAGTTTATTGCCGGCTCTTCTCAGCAAATGCAACCTTCCGAACCGGTATTAGAGTATTAGAGAGACTTTTCATAAGTGCCTGCGAAGGTCTATTTGAATCAATGATTTTGAATTGTGAATTGAATTTGAGGTTACGATATGGTTTTTAGGTGCCCATTTCTTCAATCACAGATTATAGGATTTTTTGTCTGTACGTTTGTTTGTTTGATCGAGCATCACGCAGAAATTGAATGGACCAACTGTAATGATTTTTTTGCTGTGTAGCCAGCAATAAACTCAGTTATAACTCGTTAATTAGGCGACAGGTGATATGGATCTTATATTTTGTTTTTCTTATTTTACTTTGATATTTATGTAATAAATAAAATGATAGATACAACCAAACGTGATGTCAAAGGATCGAGTAATAATAGAAGGCCCAATAATATACGTAAATTAATATACTAATAGAATATTTCTTTGATATCGATACCTGTTATTTTTATACAGAAACCTTTCAAAATGTCGCGTGAATATTTCATATATTTTCGTGATTTAATATAGATGTAACGAAATACATATTTATTTTCATAAACACACACTACTCACATTTCTTCTTCTAATAATCTAGTCTGTAGAAACTTTATTGAAATATTATGACGACATAAGTTGGATTATAAAAGTAGCATTTAAATACGCAGTCGCCAACTCCATACCACGTTTAAAACACTGGTTCTCGTCCTATCACCGAAGTTAAGAAACGTCTGGCGTGGTCAGTACTTAGATGGGTACCGCCTGGGAATACCGCATGTCGTTGGATTTATGCATTTATTCACATTGAGCTATTATTACTACGTATAGAGAAGACACCACACATCACAACTATGTTCAGTTGAAGTGAGGCCATCCGACCACACTTGTTGTTGTAGAACGATGAACGAAACGCGTAAGCGCCATGAAAATCACGGTGTGATCGAGAAAAATACTTCTAAAAGTGTATATGTATATGTAATAGCGCTACGTGTTTCTACTGTCTGCTTAGACGACTAAATATTGTTTCAGCGCCAAAAAGAACTTTACTTGACTCTAAAAAAATGGGACATAAACTTTGCTTATGGTAGCTTCTCTTTAGTAATAATAGCTCAATGTTTAATCAGAAGCTTGACAGTATGTGCTATAATTTTTTTAAACATTTTCATGTTTCTTCATCTTTTATGTTATCTTATTGTAAACAAACCAATGTATGTTTGAGATGTTTCTTAAAGCATCGTTTTAATATCTCAGCAGCATTTATATACGGTATCTTCCAACTAAAAGGATGATAAACGAATAAAAATGAACCCATTTTCTAAAAATAAATCATTTTTGCTGTGCAAATCCTACCATGTTATTTGTAATATTTTTTTCACGGTAGCGGTGTATTTTCAAATAAAAACAACCAGAGTAAATAAATCAAAATTAATGGTTATCCGCAAGCAATAAAGCATATTTTCCTGTAACAATACACCGGTCAGTAGTTTATGATTTATATTGCAATCGGGAGGGAATAACGACCTTATCAATAACATCATAAAAACTGCAAAAATATACCTTAAAAAACTGTCTAAAGAATATAGCTAGTAATCCGTATATTTATTTAAAAACTAAAAAAAATATTACTGAGAAATAACTGAAATAATCCTCTTTTTTAAATAAAAATATATACGACCCTAATTAGGAAAAAACCATAACTTTTTTTCGTGTAAAAATTAAGACGGCATAATTTATATTTTGCATTTCAATAAGTTTTATATAAAATCTTTTAAATAAGACTTTGTGAATTCATCTATGGAATCATAAAACACTTTTTTATAAGACGGAAGAAAATATTACTGATCTTTATATAATGTAATTTATGGTATTCACCCCAATGAGTTCTTTAAATGGAATAAGCTTTTTTAAACTTCATTTTTAATAGCAATCAACGTGTTCTGGAGAAATATCTAAATTAGAGATTATTTTCCGAACCAATTTCAAAATTTTCTCAATCAAATGATTATTATTTCAACTGCGTCATTTGGTGTAAAAATAAAATTAGTTAGTTTTGATTTAAGGAGGTTTATATATAAAATATCCTAAAACAAATAATTCTCATGGTGAGCCCAAAATAACAAATCAAAACAAACCCTTTTCATAAATAGATACATCCATGTTGTGAAATGAAAACATTGTTTATATAAGAGTATATACATACGGACACTGTAAACATTATTAGAACTTATTTTATATTGTTGATACAGCTGCTTCTAAGCCCTTTCCCTTACTCCTCGTATTTTGTTAATCAAAGACCTTTAGGATACGCAAGTATTAATCGAATAAACAACAATTGTTTTCCTCCGGATATAGAATATTGATGAGATTGGATTTAAACACAATTTCACTGTGCCACATTGTGGACGAATGGTAGTAGAATACATCGACGAAAAATTCCTTTGGAGAGTAATATCAGGCAATTCAAATACAAAATCATTTATTCAAATAGACCTTCGCAGGCACTTATGAAAAGTCTGACTCTAATACTCTAATACCGGTTCTGAAGGTTGCATTTGCTGAGAAGAGCCGGCAATAAACTCAACAATTACTCTTGTCAAAACAAGCTTAGATTCATTATTGTTACATTCTAATCGCACTGATAACAATTGCGTGCCCCGGCGCGGCGGCAGAACTACAAGTAGACTGAATCGATATTTAATAAGTAAATAAATATCAAACTTAAGCAGACAAGCCCCCACAAGCAGCACCAGTTCACAAGTATGACGCGTGTGGCAGCCCTCGTACTCCTCGCCAATCCACTCCGCAACTAATAAGTCTTTTTGCCTGATACAGTACCGACCAATCACGGCTTCTAGATGTGTAGTGACGTGCGCGTGTGTTCTTGACTTAGCCAATCATAGCCGCTATAAATCAAGTCGATTTCATGTGAAATCAAAATGAGAGCGAAATGGTTTCACTGAATACCTAGTTTGTGTTTGCGATTCTACAAGAGACGGTTAAAATTATTGATAGAGCTTAGAGCATTTTGCTCGAAGGAAGGAGCGAATTGAACGTTCTTTGAAAGACCCACGCCTTTATTACGATGGAAGGTTACAAAAATAGGTAGCATTGAAGAGAGATCATCCAAGAATGGGTACCTAAATACAAAATTCAAAATCATTTATTCAAATAGACCTTCGCAGGCACTTATGAAAAGTCTGACTCTAATACTCTCATACCGGTTCGGAAGGTTGCATTTGCTGAGAAGAGCCGGCAATAAACTCAGCAGTTACTCTTTTCAAAACAAGCTTAGATTCATTACATAATATTTACATTCTAAGCACTGCCCAGCGCGGCGGCAAAACTACAAAGTAAATTGAATCTCTGAATCTCGAATACAAAGATTTAGATTTATTTCCTTTTCATTTGTCAATATAAATGTTTTTTTGACGAATGGGTTTGATGATGACCCGAAGGTGGTAAGCAAACAAAGCCCAGACGAACTGATCCTCAACCTTCAGCTGTCGGAACACACCGGTGGTTACTTAGCGACAGAATTCCTACCTATGGGTAGTAGCCAGCCAGGTGGGTACTATAAAGTACCCTACCACCGTGATATGGTGTCCTCACGATGTTTCTTTCAGCGACAACACATGCAAAAGATTTTCCGCACATATTTCTTTTATTTTATTTTTATTATCTTCTATACATATAATAAAACTGTAGAACCGGCGTGTCTGTACATTGAATATATTTACCAAAAACTGATCGGGGGTGATTCAAATCACCCCCGATCATCTCAAGATGAGGAACTGAATACAAAAAACTAAAAAAAAAAATTTTTGTCTGTCTGTCTGTTTGAACACGCTAATCTCTGAATCCACTGAATGGCTTTGCATGGAACTTCCACGAGCTGTATCGAATTTTTTTGGCGCTTCAACTAGGCTTTGTTTCATTAAAAACGGATGCCGGGAAGAAAAGATATCCCAATCTAATAGTTTTGCAGGCCGTCTCACGGCTACACACAGATATAAGTACTAAAATATTGATGACTAGATGGCGTTGTCTTTTTCCTAAATCGCACTATGGTTTCGTTCTCACGATTTTATGACACGTTCAATGATTGTTTGATAAGATTTTGTCCGTGTAAGGGAGGAAGGCACAAGCTTATATAAAAAAAAATTAAGATGATTTCGGATGAAGGAATTAAATTCATCAGAGACTCCCTCCCATTTAGTCCACTGAAAAAAGCCAGTTTAGTTACATAGTAAAAGCTAAAAAAATATCACAGCCGTATTGAAAGGCCCATCTAGGCAACGAACCAGAGAAATAAAAAATTTTTTTTATTAAAAATACTTTTCCTCCATGCAGCATGCTGAGGGACGACTTCCCACTGTTCCCGTTACAAAAGGTGCCATAATAAACCGACTCAAAAAAAAAGAGGAGGTTCTTTGATCGACGCGTATGTTTCTTTTTTCCATGCATGTATGTAGGCGTCTCTTTTCACCGCGAAAAGGAGTCCTTTCCACCAGGCTCCTGCTTTCCAAAATATATCCTTGCCTATGTGCGATTGGCTTGATCTCCTCGGCATGAATTTAACAGCCAAAATAAACTTGGACTGTTCTATTGAGTCGAAGGCATAAACAGCTGTTAGATAGCTGGGAACCTGTCTAAGATTAAGCGGTACTTCATGCCTGAACAGTTGCTACAACTTTATAAAGCTATACTAGCTAACTTTATATACTTTATAAAGTTCGGTCATACATGGAGTACTGCTGCCATCTCTGGGATGGATCCGCTGAGCCCTTGACTCAATAGACCGTCGAGCAAGGATACTCATTGGAGATGAATCTTTATTAAGGCGAAACTCACGAGCCTCGACAATCGAACGGTTGCTGGCCTATAAATTTTCTACAAGATATAATTGTTTTGAAGAGTGTGCGCAGGAATTATTCCACCATCCCCATTTTTATACCGAACCACTAGACGCTGGGAACATTTTCAGACGTATGTTGTTGAAATACCGAAAGTACGGTAAATAAAAAGAAGTGAACAGCCGTTTACAAAGAGAAGAGCTGATCTACTATCAGTTGGTAGTGGATCAGCTATTGAATCGCTACCAGCTGCCTGTAGCAAGCCTAAAGCGTTGCCGGCGCTGTATGGTGATGCTAATATACTGGCAAGGTATTCGCCAGCCCTCTGGCCACGCGAAGCATGAGGTAATCAGATACTTCGAAAAATCGCGTTAAATACGATGATCTTCTGACCTCCTGAGCAAAATATGTAGCCTCCATCAATTCAGGTGATTGATTACATTTGCGCTGCTTTAGATTTTAAGCACAGTCAGCTTCACTGCGGCTTTTTTGACAGTCTCTTAACGGTGTAACGGTGCGTTAGTATCGACACAAGTTACATCCCATATTAAAGGCTGTCCTTTCCTCTAGGACATTAATGTTATTTCATCAGGCTTATTACCGTCGGCGTCGTCCCGCATCAAGCCACTCGATTCACGAATAGCTGACATGTGGGCACTGGCAAGAGCCCTATGAATGATGTCATTAAGATCGGTTGGAGTGGCGTGCCTGCGCTTCTTACACACAATAGCATGTGGTGGCCAAGCTAATCAACAAAAGTACCATACTGGCACCGAAGCGGGACATAAGTAAATAGGTGTACCTAGATGCAGATTTTTTTATTTTATTTTATTTTATTTTTATTTCATAGGATAAGATTAAATTTTTCTTTAAGTGGCAAATATGCATACTGCCAGTCTGATAGTAGCCTATAGACGCTTGCACCACCCTGGGTATCAATCCCGCGTTGCCGACCCTCACTTCACTTTTTTTATGCGATGAAGTCGGTATACAAGCACACGGTCACGTTACCAACCTTTCCTCCTCCCCAACGAGCTTTGGTAACCTCACTGACGCGCACGAACACAACATTAAGTTATTTAGCTGCAGTATTCTGTTAGGTGGAGGTACTTTCCAATGCAGTCGAGCTTCTCTTTGAGCGAATAAACGGTACGCTCTATCTCTCTTACTTCCATTCACTCGCTCTTCATTTGCTGTAGATCCAGAACACTTCCCTCGACATCATAAAAAGCTAAGGGATCCTTGACGTTGATATCTCTAACGACGTTCTCATCTAGAAGACAAAGTCAAACTGGTATCCAAAAAACACGGAGTGCTTAATAGAGCGAAGCATTACTTCTCATCGGGGCAAAGACTGCAACATTATGAGTCGCAAGTCCGACCCCATATGGAGTGCTGCTGTCATCTGTGGGCGGGAGCACCTTGATACCAGCTTGGGCCCCTAGACTCAGTTCAGCGACGTGCCATTAGAATTCTCGACGATCACGAGCTCACAAGTGGTTTAGAGCCCCTTAGCCTGAGGAGAAACTTTGTTTCCTTATGGAGCTCTGGCAATACTTCTCACCTCAGGAATACAACAACACAATGTAATCTTATTTGGCTGCAATCTTCTGTAAGGTACAGGTACTCCGTCACTTGGACTGCTCCAAATTTTGAACGAGAGAACCCGATATACCCTACCTCTCTTGAAAAAGAAAGCTTGCAGCCAAATAGGGACCCGATTCTCTTACAAGGAAAATTTTGGGGAATCCTATAGCCTAGCCTATATAAATCCACTTTTCCGGGATAAAAAAAGTGCCCTTTAATACTCGGGGAAAATGTAACACCTATTAGTGAACTAATACCATAACACGGGGGTACTTTGTACCTGTCATCTGTCAAGTCAACTCAACTCAAGTTGAAACTCTGTCCACAAGAATATACGAGTATTTGACAACAACAACAACAATCTTCACGAACAATATAGCGTTGATAACACGAATGTAAAGATCTTATAGTCTACGCGAGCAAAGCCGCGGGCAAAAAGCTAGTTATTTAGATAATTACTAATTAAGTTTGTCTAATGTATTCAAAATCTCCATTGCATTCTCAATCTTTGATTTTGTTAGCGTATTACCAATATAATTTTGTAACTGTGCTATTATGTATAAGTATGTAGGTATAAAGTAATAGTAAGTAGTCTACTTTTTCTGTATTATTAAATTTGTTACCAAGATGTCCGTAACATCACTGGCTGGCCTCAGCAGAAGACCAGCGCTGTGGTACAGATATGTGCTGCAGCAGCTGAGCTGTAGGCCATATTTGTCCCCCATGTATATTGTGTTTTAACTATGTATAATTTCTTTTTTTTTATCTATCTTGTTTTTGTTTAATAACATTGTTATTTTTTTATTTAATTTTCAATAAATTGTTTGTAACTTAGATATAATATTCCTACGGTGGGCAAATAAAAACTATTTCTTCTTCTTCTTCTTCTTCAAAAAGATAAAATAACCTCAGTGACGACTTGTTTGAGAATTTCCACAAACATATTGTAATGCGACACCACGGATGACACACATTTTTAAGGATTAAAATGACTAAAACAACAGCCTTTGCATTATCCTACGCAAACAGTACATCATGTAGGTATATTATGTATGTTGGTGTGATATTAACAAATTTATGGTGTGTACGGAATGATAAAGTAAATCTTAAAAACTAAAAAGGATCTTGAGTCTGTAGTGCGTACGAAATAATGTTTACAAATCACTAAATAAACCAACTATAATAGGATAAAATGTTTTTTAGGTAAGAAGCATAGAACGCCTTCAAAAGTAATATAGTCAATATCTATTTAGAGTAGTTAATACCGAGCAATCCAATTCCGCAACTAGTAAGTGCTTTTGCACTGATAAATACCAGTACAGGCCAATAAATGCATCAAAATTTTAGTGTGTCCTTCGCTGCATTGGCGGTGGTAAGGATTGCGCTTCTTGGTTCAAAAATTGTTCCATGGTTCAAAATGACAATGGACCTACCAACAAGTATTTTTTTAAGAACGCGAAAATTCAAATTTCGATCTACGATGTAATTTTTCGTTTGGAAACTTCGAGAACTGGAAGCATTGGTCCGAAACAAAGTGGAAATAAGTTGCCAAAGAATCCTGTGATAGGTTACACTCGGTCGGTGGATTTTGGATTTGAATAAAACTTTGCATCAACAGTATTGCTACAGCTTAGTGCAGCTTCGACACAATATTTTATACTGGCTTTTCAGATAATTTTAAACGTAGTTTTAATTACGGTGTACGTGGCGTCACCTTTGGCAGCGACTGAAAATCAGTTCTGTAGCCCGGTGCCTGTACTACTGGCTTACAGTTTACAACTGAGTCGCTGTCCATTTCTGATGTCACACACATGTTTTTATATTTCTTTTACTTTGTGTATGTAATTGTGTTGTGTTACTTTGGAATAAATGTATTTTCTTTCTCCTTTCTTTCTTTGTTTTTAGTTTGTAAGTAGTTGAAATTTATATCTGAATACCTATGAATTATTATGGACTGAATCATGCAAAATGCCTTTTCAATCTCTATTTAAAACAAAGACTTTTATTTTATAAATAATAATAATATTAATATATCACCATCAGCCCGTAATGTCCACAGCGGATCGGTGGAGTTGGCTAGTAGTCAGTGGCGTGCATTCCATATAGGCAAATAAGCAATGCTTACCTCATAAGATTCAATAATATGATATATTGATTCAATTAAACTACATAATCATTTTAAATAAAAATTCTAACCTAACATTCAATACAAAATTTCAAACTTTGCCGCTCAGGCACTCGCGAGTTCGTGTAACAAATTCACGCACACTAAAACGATTTCGGCATATGCATACACGCACACACACTTCTTTAGGATAATACGACGAAAGCATAAATCACGTTTTTACTATGCGTAGCACACTGACATTTGACATTCGCGATTTATGGACCAAAAGTAACCATACCTACTCTGTTGTGACACTAGTAACCCAGCCAAATTAAAAAAACTACAGTTTACCAACGTTAGAGCAACTCAAATATAACTTCGCAATTTATTTGTATTGTTTTGTTTATGGTTTGGCTGGCATTGCATAGGGTTACCGTACTTTGACAAAATTTATTATCGATAGGTTCAAATCGAAGTGACTGATATCGATTAAAAAAAATATATACAAGGTCGATCCTTAGAAAATCAATATTTAGATTTTATATTATATTATGATATAAAATATATTTCTTAGTTAATTAGTAGCAAAAAATATTTTTATTAGGTCACTAATAATAATTAAACGAATATCGTTATTCGATTAAACTTACACTGTCGAGATTTTTAGAAAAACAATGATTTAGACGCCCTCCCATCGATTTCGGCATTGAAAGAGAAAGAGAGTAACTTGTGCTAATTTATTCAAAAAACTTTATTAAACATAATACTGCAAAAAATAATCGATTCGAAAATTCGAAATGGAATATTCTGGTCTCGTTAAAATCGATTTCCGATCTTTTAATTTCGTGGCGATCTTAAGATCGATCCGTATCTCCAAAGAGGATTTAAAAGATCGAATATTGATTAAAAAATTGATCGATTCAACCGAGGCTGGAAACCCTAGTTTGGCTTTTTTTTATATTTGTTCATGACCATGGACGCAAAGTCCTTCAGCCGCATACATTTTATTTATAATATCACTTTCATATAGTCCGCACATTAACTTTTACATAGTCCGCATTATCAGTCACCGTTCAGTCGTGTTTTAGTAAAATGGTGGTCACTGTACTAAAACTTTTCACGAACTTTTTGAGACAACTTGTAAAATCACGATACACATAATTAATTGCATTTCACTAGTGCACGTGGATTGATCTTTATTGGATAAAATACCACCGATAATATACAATAAAACTCTCCTAGTACTTGATTGCCTACCTCCTCCAAAAACCAATGCACGCCACTGCTAGTAGTCAACCTACTCTTGGAGTTTTCAAGACGCTTAAGAGGCTTCCAAATAGCCCGGTACCGGCTTTATATGCCTTCCGAAGCATGGAAAACCCTAGAGTTGAAATACCAGTAGGCGGTCACCCATTACGGCACAAAGTTTTTTATTTTTTTTACTGTTTATAGGCCTGTGTTTGACCGCAATCTCACCATGGTAAGTGATGATGCGGCAGAAGGTGGTAAGCACACAAAGCCTAGAAGGAGAACTGGCTCTCAAGTGCAGCTATCGGAACACACCGATAGGTGCTTGGCGACAGATTTTCAACTTGAGGGTGGTAGCCAGCCAGGCGGGTACTACAAAGTACCCTATTTCCTTACGATGATTTCCTTCACCGAAAGCTCAAGCTCATTGTAGGATTCGAACCCGAGACCTTCATCTCGGTATCCGATGTCACTACCACTGAGCTATCATCGCCTTAGTTCAGAGCAAGTGACCAAGCTGTTCCACCTTGTTTGTGACACGACAACTGGTTGCATGCAAGTGGGACACAAACTCATATTTGACGGATATCGCGCTGAGTCATATTGCTATCCAGACAGATTTATAGTTACGATGAAAAATAGACTCTTCTATCATCCAATAGCTGTCCAGTTCCGAATGAGCTTTATGTGCAATCAGCACATTTGTTCCAAATTAATTTGAATTAAAAAACTTTAGATGCCTTCTTCATTATATTTCTATCACGCCGCAGGGGTGGGTTCGATTCCCACCCTCATAAACGTGTCTCAGTCTGCCCATAATAATTCGAAACTTTTGTATCAGAATCGGATTCGGTTTCGGATAGATTGTTATTTCGGTCGATAGTTTCGTTACGGTTTCGGAGATTCATAACATTCCTGATCTGAGACAATGTTCACACACGGCTATCCCGAATTAAGCAGAGCATTCTTGACACAGTAGAGTTCCAGGCCTCACAGCTTTCCTTGCTCTTATATTACCCCCTTATTCATAATAAAGTTATCAAACGTTGATTAGCTAAAATTCCGAAGTCTTTATCTGACAGGTGACATTTGGTGATCGAAAGAGTGAGACGGGGCACACTATTACACTGATTTAGTTAAAAAGCGATTATGAATAACGTTTATACAGGTGCCAACCCTAAGTACACCTTATTACCCCTACATTACATGGCACACAATAAGCCATTGTCCATATTTAGGCCATATTGTGTACATTTGGAGCTGTCAAATGCAGTTACGTAGCCGGTGTATAACTTGTGTGTAAATAACCAAATAAATGTAGGAAATGGACCGCAAAGGATTTTGCTTTGATATTTTTACGTTCCTCGGAAATATTTACATTTTAATTTGTTAGGTTATCAATTCATGGAAAAAATATGTAGAGTACCGTATCTGATGAAGGTTGTATTTCTTATTGACATAATCTATTCTTAAGACTTGACTTCGGGCCTAGAGCTGCAAGCGCGGAGGAGCACTTGGGGCCATAAGAAGCCACAGTAGTGTCAGAAAATATTCAAAGAAAAGTACATGAGTGTCAAATATATATGTATCTATATTATAGTTAAAAGCAAGCCAATTTCAAGTAAAAAAAAATAGATTCCCTTGTATAGATTACTACTCCATAAATTACTATTCAAGGCATTAGCACCTCTGATAAACAAAGATGGCATCCCGCCGTCTTCTCGACGCCATTGCGCTCAGCCGTAAACATCGCTCGTTAAAACTAGTTCATAAAATACTACTGGATTAATAACGTTTTATTTCATTGGATAGGCATATGGCACATTATTATCTGTTGTATTTGCTTTGTTATTTAGCGACGATGTAGAATTTTATAATCCTAGGTCATTCTGTACAAACTACGCAACTTGTGATATTTGAGCTTTTATTTAGTTTCACCTGTCCAGTGTCTGTAATCGAATCTTGCAAGTTAAAGACGCACTTCCCAGTGTCTTGGTATACTTTAGTATATTGGATGACAATGCAAGTACAGACAACAAAAAGTACAGTCACCTTAAAAACTTGTATTAAAAATGTTTTTTTTTGTTAGTACTAACATGTTTTTGTGTATAGGCTAAGCTATTATTACTACGTATAGAGAAGCTATCATAAGCAAAGTTCATGTCCCATTTTTTTACAGTCAACAAATTTCTCTTTAGCGCTGAAACAATAATTAGTCGTCTAAGCAGACAGTAGAAATACGTAGCGCTATCAGAACGCTTTTTAACGCTGAGTATTTTTCTCGCAAACACCGAGATTTTCACGGTGCTTACGCGTTTCGTTCATCGTTCTACAACAACAATTGTAGCCGAATGGGCTCACTTGAACGGGAAATAGTTGTGATGTGTGGCGTCTTATTGTAATAATAACTCAATGGTTTGTGACAGATTTCTCAACATGAGCATGGTAGCCATACAGGCGGGTACTACAAAGTACCCTACCACCATGCTAGGTTTCCTCACGATGTCTCCCTTCATCGAAAGCTCGTGGTAGTCGAAATTCGAACGTGCGACATTCGTCACGCTTTTCGACGTCACTGCCATGAGCCTATACTCTTATTACTTGAGATGGTTTAAACCAAGTCTAGTAAAACCATGTTTTAAGATTCTTTTTGTTATATGACGTTAGAAAGTGACGGATATTAAATTCTGGGGTTTGATGATAGAATTGCTTGAAACCATCTCATCTCACGTAATAGGGACTCACGTCTCATTTCAGTCTGAGACTATTACAATAATGTAGTTCCTCTAGTACAGTGTTTTGCAATCTTATTGATTTCGCGACCCCCTTACAGGTTGAAACATTCTGGCGACCCCCTTTGTCAGATAGACAGAATTTATAAATTAAAAGACTACGATAATGATTTTCTTTATTTTGATACCTTTAATTATTTAGTCTGCAAGAAGCCGCGAGAGGCAACTATGTAAGTAAAAGGTAAGTTGGACGCCCGCTTGCGCGAAGTCTACCTTGCCTTTTTCCTTTTGCCGGTGACCCCCCGACTAAGGTTTCGTGACCCCCTAGGGGTCGCGACCCATAGATTGAAAAACATTGCTCTAGTAAACATAGATGTAATATCAATATTACATTGTCTAAGACATGGTACATATTTGACACGTTTACCATGCATGCGGAAACTAATATCACGTTAATAATTTAGGAAGGTTGGTAATTTTCATCATCAAAGTTGGAAACGTGATGTATTACATGTTATTAAGTGAAGGGGTGTTATTAAATATAATTGGTGATATACAACGTGTTACGGAAAGGTATATCTACCCAAAAGGGGTGAAGACTACCAGGCATAGAATCTATAAAAAGTTTCAGCTCAGTATAAATTATGTTCCAAAGTATTCATTGCATTTTTTTGTTCCATACGTTTATTGAATTAGTGTTTTATAATAATAATAATAAATTATTTATTCACTCCCACATATAAACAAAAGAACATTTTTTTTATAATAGTTCATTGGTATGTCTTTGATCCCGTGGAGTGTCGGCAGGTCGCTGGTGTGGGATGCCACATGTGTCGATACACTCGCGCCATCTCACTTACCGGCGACTTGTAAAGCTGCAAGGGCAGCTGCGGCCAGTGCGATAAATTAAAAAAATACGCATCGATTGGAACAAATTATCTTTTTATGCCTTCTGCGGTTGAGACCATGGGACCGTGGGGGTCCGAAGCTTACTGTTTTGCTCGCACTTTGACATCAAAATTGATCGAAGCCTCCGGAGACCAGCGGGCGGGGAGCTTGAGGAAATTTTCTATATAGGTATAGATTATAATTTGTACATATTTGTTGTAAATAAACATTGGTATATGCAAAGTGAGTTCTGATAATTTAGTTTTTTTGTTAGGAAATATCGTAATATAACAAGTTTCATGAAATATATTGATAGACTATAGCGTATATATGCGTGTACTATAATTATATATAGGGTGTATCATGTATGTACCGCGTTTTTTTTAAGTCAGCTACCTACTTGTAATAATATTCGGTGACAGAAATTAGGTCGTAAAAGTGTTAGCTAATATAAGTATAATCGACCTAATCACATGAAATAAGTTCCTAGTTTATATAACACTCCTGTATTATAGAACGAGATCGAATAGATAAGTCTCAGTAATGGCTCGTGTTAATCGAAATTTAATCCTAATATTATTGATGCTGGTCCGAAATTCAATTGTTTTAAGCTAGACTCAAGACTTGCCTTGAGCATTGGCTGCATTCTGGAAACCTAAGAAAGGTTTTCAACCCCTAAGAGGGTAAAATGGGGTATCACAGGAGAATCCGCAGGCTAAAGCTAGTTTAACTAATTTTGAATTAATGTCTATAAGAAAGCCTTACCGTTTAAAATGGCCATAGCCCAAATATTCCGACAGAGCTGTCCATCGCAGACTTATTATTTCTAACTATATAATTGCTTGTCCGATTATTATTGACAGCTTGTTTGATATTTAAAGTTAATTTAACTGGTATTTGACGAACTAATTAATATTTATGTCTTATAAAAATGCCGTCGAAATTGTAAAGGGTGATTTATCGAATTTATTTATTCAATTTAGTCCAAGGAGTAATGAAGACACAGGACACAAGGAGGTAGACAAGACTGGAGTTACCAGCGTTTCTGAACTGAGAAGCAAAACTGCAATTTTTTCAATACATCTTCATATTAACTACAAAACATTTTCCTACATTCTAATCTCTACAAAGTTTAAAGTTATACTACTAGGTTTGCAAATAAACATATGTTTCGCCTGATACTTTTGCAATTACCCATTCCTGCTGTACTAGGTGACGTAAGCACGGACATTGAAACGAAGTGCGCGTATAGTTTGAACAACGAAATACAGATTACAAATTTCACGTTTTTCTCGATGTTGTCAGTGCGATTAGAATGTAAAATTATGTAATGAATCTAAGCTTGTTTTGAAAAGAGTAATTGCTGAGTTTATTGCCGGCTCTTCTCAGCAAATGCAACCTTCCGAACCGGTATTAGAGTATTAGAGTCAGACTTTTCATAAGTGCCTGCGAATGTCTATTTGAATAAATGATTTTGAATTTTGAATTTTGAATTTTGAATTCTTATCCAGAACAAATGACAAGTAACTCTTATTGACATTATTTCTAAAATTAAATAATTCGTGTACAAAGTACAATATAGGGTGACTGGTAATTAGTAAACAATACTTAGACACATGATTGTACTCATGATAACAAACAACTTTCCAAAAGTAACAAATAGGATAAATAACTAAATTAAATAAAAGCTGATGGTGTATTCTTATTCTTGTTAGGTAAATATAATGTGCTAAGTAAATTAAAAAAAAATTTTTCTTCGGGAAAGTTGTTTGTTATCATGAGTACAATCATGTGTCTAAGTATCGTTTACTAATTACCAGTCACCCTATAAATCTATTAATGCATCTGCAAACTGCTCACGCTACAAACTATCACTCTATATTTATTCTTCTATGGGAGAACCCATTGGGGTCTACCACTCATAAAAATGTGGACTATTATCGACTTTTCGTCTGTATCTATGCTTAGGTATATCTTTTTTATTGTTAATAGGGATGTTGCCTGGGTAAAAATATAATAATTCTAATTAGTCCGTCAGTTAGATTATCAAAAAATATTGGACACGTATTTTTTGCTTTACCAAATCATTAATAATTGACGAAGATAAAGCGCGACTAAGTTCGGGAGTGGGGGCTCGTGACGTCACTTGTTCCTAAAAAGTGTACCACACCGTGACGTCACGCGGAACTTCAACACACGATATCTTCGTATTTTTTCGTTTAATTGACAAAAGAAAAAATACGTGTCTAATATTTTTTGATAATGTAAATCACGGACTAATTAGTTTTTTTCAGGAAAGTAGCCTATTATTTGGAAAAAAAAGCCAAACATAGTCAGATTGTCCAAAAAATATATAAAAAATGTAACCTTGCTGAGTTTCTTGCCGGATTCTTCTCAGTTGAAGGTCGAGTTCCGAACCGGTGGTAACTTCAGTAAATGTGACCTTCATAAGTGCCCTTCTGGGGCCTAAATTGAATAAATGGCTTTGACTTTGACTTTGACTTTGACTTTTTAAATTTCAATAGTATTTAATTTAATCTTTCTCTTTGTCTCCTAATGACGTATCAAAACCCAAGAAAACAAGTGTTAACAAAGCGTAGGCAAACGTGATACATAATGTAAAACATGTTTATGACCACCATCTACGAAACAGCTTGACAATATTTACAAAGGCTGTGGCCCGTTGTAAATGTCAATATGGCCACCGGATGTCCGGTTTGAGCCGAGTAAAGGCTCAAGTGAGGTCAGCTCGTATTTCAAGCTTTCACATAAATTGTTTGTTAAAAGTAGGGTGGTTTATGTTGTGTGAAACTTAATTTTCAACTACTGTTATAATTTTTGTGTTAGTTTTGTTCCGTACCAGAAGGGTGCCAAATATGACCCTATTAGTCTGTCAGTGGGCTGTATCTCATGAACCGTAATAGGTAGACAGATGAAAATCACAAAGAATGTGTATATCTATTGCCATTATAAAAATATATATATAAAATTTAAATTAAAGGGGGTCCCCATACAAGAAACGTTATTTTTTCATAGCAAAGTTGACTTAGTTAATATTGTATGGAACCCTCCGTGTGCGAGTCCGACTCGTACTTGGCCTTTTTTTAAACGTATAGCGTGTGAAATGGAAACGCTGCCATCGCTTATTAATTTGTCGCAATAACTTTTCCTTCTTTTTCCATTAATAAGTATCTATCTTACGAATATTTTTGATCTTCTAAGTATTTTAATATAGACTTTAGGCTCTTTATTATAAAAACCACATAACATTGAAAACCCTCCTCGTAGAGACGCCGATCTCCACAATATTCAGACATAACTGGTCGGCACAGTTTTACACTATTACCCAACTGATATGGCGCGTCGTGAATCTTCGTTCGCACAGAAAAGAAAGTATGGCCCCGAAGATTAACGAAAGAATGCTTAAAACTTACTGGTGGGTTTTTGCGTGCAAATATCAATATGGAAAACGAGGAGCCTCCTAGGATAAAGGTAAGGACTTACCAGGAACTCCTATGGCAATCCACTGCACACAGCAACTATCACCACTATCTCACATCAAAATCACAAGTCACTGAGTTTCACTGAGTTCAATTTACAAATCAACGCCTCCCGGTCGGCAGCGGTTTTCGTACTGTTTATTTATAAATCACAAATTTAGATGTTTCCCTGACGGTAGCGGATCTCGTACTGCCTTTTTGCGGCGTTGCGGGGCGCGCGCCTTACGTTTTGTGATGCGTCGCCGAAGTATGTAGAATATTCTCGAAGCTCTTGTCTCGCTTACACATATGAGGTGGGAAAAGGAGAGGAATCGGGAAGTAGAGGCTCGTCATTGATACTCAATATGAGTAGGTTTTACTATAGATATTATTATAGGTATTTTGGCCTAAACATCCTCCGCCGCCTTGAGAATACGTAGTGTTCTCAAAAGAAAGAAAAAATAATTAATTATAAGAACTAATTACAGATTATAATAATTACTAAAATACTGAATATAAGATGCGGTATGATTAATTTTTATTGTGAGGGTAATGGACATAACTTGACAATGGGTCTTTTGAATGATCCATTTGAAGTTTTTACTAAAGCGACGCGGATATTTCCATCCTTGCCAGGATAAACTTGTGATATTATGCCCAACGGCCAACGTAAAGGGGGAATATCATCTTGGTGTATAAGAACCACAGTACCAATCTTAATGTTATCTTTATCAATGAGCCATTTCTGTCTAACTTGAAGATTATGTAAATATTCTATACGCCATCTTTTCCAATAGCTACACACCATCTGATCTAATAATTGTTTCCGACAACGTAAAGATATGGTTTCCTCGGACACATTCTGAAGCGGCAATGAAATCAATGGTGAAGCCATTATAAAGTGAGCGGGAGTAAGAGGCTCCGGGTAGGGATCTTCAGATAAAATGCAAAGCGGTCCAGCATAGTCAACGCCCGTATGCACAAACGCTTTGGTCTCCTGAACGCGGCAAGAGGGTAAATCAGCCATTTTTGGGCTGAGAAATGAAGGGGAATTTTTAAAACAAAAGTTACATGAATGTACTCTGTGTCTAATGACACTTCTAGCGGACAGTATCCAATATTTCTGGCGCAACAGCGAGCTCAGAAGATTGGCACCAGTATGGCAGTGAGCACGGTGAAAATAGTCTATAATAAGATGAGTAACGTGGTCATGTTTAGGTAAAAGAGCGGGATGCTGAGCTTCATACGGAAGATTTGCATTTGAAAGTCTACCTCCAATTCTAATAATTTTATCTTGATCTATAAAGAGGTCAAGTTTTTTAAGCGGGGAAGATACTTTTACGTTTTGAATATTATTAAATAAATTTTGAAAATGAACTTGTTGTACAGAGCGTATTAAATAGACTTCAGCTTTATTTAGCTCAGAAGCTGTGATGCGGCTGTGACCTTGATCACGAGAAATTATGCGAGAAAATCTAAGTATGTATACTATTATGCGTAATATTTTATTCCATGATGAGTATTTCAGAGCAAGCTCGTAAATTAAATTAGGCTCAACAGAAGCGGACGCGGTACAAGTAACAAGCGTTTTACTATTAAATTCAGGTAGGTCCTCACAGCATTCGGGACTAAATGGAGTGATAGGCCATTCTGAAACTGTATCTTTTAACCATTTCGGGCCGTGCCACCATAAGTGATGTGACACTAGCTGCTCAGGTAAAATACCTCTAGAGAGACAGTCGCTAGGATTTTCTATACCACTAACGTGGTAGAAATGTTTTGGGTCAAGATTTTCTTGACATTTAGCAATGCGGTTACTAACGAAAACATTCCATCTATGTGGAGATGAATGTATCCATGACAGAGTAATTTTAGAATCGGAGAATGCGAATATGTTATCAATAGCGGTTCGAGCACTATAAGTCTCATTATAACTAGCGCGTAGCTGTGGATCGCGTAGCTTGGTACGCTCCAAAGCAAGTAAACGGCGGTGAGCAACGGAACGGGAATCACCTAACACGTCAGGATCCTCACGAAAAGGTAACGCGGTGCAATATCTGCCTGCGGAGTCCCGTGAGAAGTTACGAGAGAACAGCTGTTCACACTCCTTTTCGGCCGAGCTCATAAATTTTTGCGCGGGAATTTCTTCGAGCTCCCAAAATTTAAGTAGGGAATCATCTAAAGAAATAGTAAGGTCATTGGGACCAGAAATGAAAAAAGTCGCGGTATTAAAATAAGTGGATGTATTTTTATTAATATTAGAGTTAGCGGGAACGTCGCCCATAAGAATATAACCGAACACGGTTTCAAGGGCAGAAGGAGCGGGAGGTGCAATAATTTTTTGACCTAATAATAAAAATGGGAACAATTGTGCCCCGAGAACTACTTCGACCTCTCGGGGGATGTGCCACAGAGGGTCAGCGAGCGGTAAGTTACCTAAATGTTGCACTATAGAAGTCTCAACATATTCAGTCGGTAACCTGTCAGTAATGCAATCAACGACAAGAGCGGTAATATTATAAAAATATTTTTTATTTTTCGCGGTTATTTTAAGTTGAACGTAGCCGTGAATAGGACGCGAAGTGGATCCTACACCCTTTATAAAAGAATTGCTAAGCGGTATTATATTTAAATTTAGTTATTTACAACAGGCAGTTGTAATTATGTTGTTTTGAGACGCGTTATCTATTAAACATCTAACTGAAATATATTTATTGTCCTTATTAGACGCATAAACTTGAGCGGTTGATAAAAGTACAGTAGTATGGGAAGGATTTAATTTATTAAAAGAATCGCTTTCGTTATCATTATTCTTATCAACTCGCGCTCGGGTGCATAGCGACACCGGTTGAGGAGCGTCCGTAGCGTTAGAAGGAGACGCGGTCGGATGCGCGGGCGAGGCTGCGCACGGGAGCGGTCGCGGCGCGGCGCGGGCGGCGGCGGACGGCTGCGCGCAAAGCTGCGCGATGCGGTTATCGCTATTATCAAGACGCGCCGAGTGAGAGGGACGCGAGTCAGAAACTATTTGTTGCGATTGCGAATTGCTATCCAAATGCAAAAGAGAATGATGGTGTTTATTACAAGTTTTACAACTATACGACGACTTACACTGAGAAGCAGTATGCGTAAGGCTGAGGCAGTTTACACAGCCTCTTTTAGATTTAACAAAATCTAAACGATCTTTAGTATTAAGTGCTTTAAAAGAGGAACAATTAAAAATCTGATAGTGATCAGATTTATTACAAAATAAGCAAGTGCTTTTATTATTATTATCGCGTGCAAGGAAAGCATGGTGGACTGTGTTTGAATTACGCGGTTGAGAACGAGAAGCGGGCGGATTATTAAGGTTGCTACCGACTGGGGCGGTTCGCGCGGAGCCAGCAATTGGCGTAGAAGTGCGGTCTAATATTTTTACTTGCGATTTAATAAAATCAACAAAATCCTTATAAGAAGGAATTTCTTTATTCCTCATAAACATTTCAAAGGAATTTGCGGTTGCGGGATCTAACTTCTTTAAAGCTAAAGAAAGTAAGATAAAATCTTTCATATCTTCAATACCTAACTGTTCCAAAGCAGATACAGAAGCGTGGAAAGTTTCAATGAACGTATTTAAAGACGCGGAATTATTTAATGCGGGTTTAATATTGAATAAATTAGACATGTAGTGTGAGCCTAATGCTCTTTTATCTTGATATTTTTGAACTAAGCTGTCCCAAATAGAATTATAATTATCACCGGACGGTATAATACCTGCCGTGATTTTTAAAGCATTTCCTGTTAATTTACCTACAAGATATTGTACTCTTTGAGAATTCGAAAGATCAGGATTTGAATGTATATTAGATTTAAAAGATTCAAAGAAGACGGGCCAATTTTCTATTTTTCCATCAAATGACGGAATTTGAATTGGTGGTAGTTTGATACGACCTTTATATTGGGACGGAATAGTATTCTGCGCAGACACATTCGACGTAGTATTTGTCTTATTGACGATAAGAGAACGAACCCTTTCTATTCGGGTGTACACTGTATCAAAGGAAATCATTTTTTTATAATCAATCTTATATTCTGGATCAAGTTGCATATTTAACGCGTTAATTGTATCTAAATTGGCACTAAATTCATGACGAATTGTACTAATAATTTCAGTGTCCGCCATGAATGTCTCTGAGGAACGAAGGTCTGCACTCGCGGATGTGGAAACATTCTTAGAAGAATCATATAAGAACGATAATTGTAAAAAATAGCTTCATTTTTAGCTTCCAATATTTTAATTTTAGTTTCAATAGCTTCCATTGTGAAAGATTGCGTAATAATAAATTGCAAAATTACCTAATTAAAGTAAAATGACGTAGGTAAGTAGGTAGGTATATCCAACAGTTTAGGCACCTACCTATATAGGTATGAAAGTTTATTTCAAGTCGACAGACAAGGCTCATAGAATGCAATTATATGCGTAGTAATAGTACAAATAGGGTCGTTGCGCTGGTTTTCGTCCAATTATCGGAGTTGCCAGCTTTGTGATGCGAAATGAATATCTTGAAGTACCCTTACCTACATGTATTATATTTTTTGTGTGTGCTTAATTAATCTTCTTTAGGTTAATGTTAAGAGAAAATAAATCATTTTCACACCTCTTTTTATAAAAAAATATTTTATCAAAAGTAGGGATTTTGCTAGTTTTCGTCCAAAAAAATTGGTTTTCGTCCTAGTGTGAGCTAGATTTCGACCACTGTGTAGACAAAGGAGTGCAGGTGAATTATAAAGTTAAAAAGCAATTATAATATACTTTTATTTAATCAACAACATAATATATATACTATTTAATAGCCTTATTGTAATTTTTTCTATTTGTATTACATTACTATTAGCTATAATTAAACAAATTAAGAAAATAAATTAAACATGCGTATTACAATGACAACCGTCTACGGTGGCCAACTAAAACAATCAACGCCCAAAATAAAGCCATCATTGGTAATTTTTTAACATATACCTATATATATTTACATCCTGCTAGACATCTTGCGTCAACCACAAAAAAATCCCATAGTAATACTGTGTCCACCGACTTGTCGCGTCCGGTATACGGACGCAAGATTTCCCACGGATTATTTTTCCAATATTTTTTTTTATTACTAATACATACATTCATCCCTCAAGAGGAAATTCACTAATTTATTAGGACCTTATATTGAGTATGTATTTACAAACAAAATTGTATATATTTTGGCGACATCGGACACCATGGGCTTTCGTGCTCTCTAAGTGCTGGTCGAATACCACGACACTCAGCTATTAATGACATTATCCGCAGGGCTCTTGTTGTCGCTAACGTGCCTTCCGTACTGGAACCAGTCGGTATTGCGCGGGGCGATGGCAAGAGACCGGATGGTATGTCTTTGATCCCTTGGAGTGTTGGCAAGTCGCTGGTGTGGGATGCCACATGTGTCGATACACTCGCGCCATCTCACTTACCGGCGACTTGTAAAGCTGCAGGGGCAGCTGCAGCCAGTGAGGAAAATTCAAAATTCAAAAAATACGCATCGATTGGACCCAATTATATTTTTGTGCCTTTTGCGGTCGAGACCATGGGACCGTGGGGGTCCGAAGCTCGCCGTTTTGCTCGCACCTTGTCATCAAAATTGATCGAGACCTCCGGAGAACAGCGGGCGGGGAGCTTTTTCCGCCAACGCGTCAGCTTGGCTGTTGACAAAGAGAAAACGCTGCCAGCCTTCTGGGAACCCTGGCGTTAATCGGAAGCAGCGGCAGGCTTGAGGAAATTTTCGATATATAGATTGTATTACATATTTGTTGTAAATATATATGTATTATATCAGTAATCTGGTTTCCATAGTACAAGCTCAGCTTAGTTTGGAATCGGATGAGCATGCGTGGGGAATGGCAAAGGATATTTATTATTTATTAATTTATATGGTTTTCAGGGTCTGATGATGGAGCAGGAGGGTAGGCACTGAAACTATAACGGAGCAACGTACCCTAGCCGTGTTTGGGGTTGTTGGAATTGTCGTGAGATGAACTTTGACCATATATGGTTTTTAGGGTTTGATAATGGAGTAGGAGGGTAAGCACAGCAACTCAGTAGTGGAGCAACGTATCGTAGCCGTGTTTGAAGTAATTGAAATTGTCGTTAGATGAACTTTAATCATGCATGGTTTTCAGGTCCTGATGACAGAGTAGGAGGGTAGGCACTGGAGCCCAATAGTGGAGCAACGCATCCTAGCTGTGTTTGGGGTTATTGGACTTGTCGTGAGATGAATTTTGACCATATATAGTTTTCAGGGTCTGACGATGTACCCGTAAGGTAGACACTGGAAATCCAAAATGGAACAAGATATCCAAGCCGCGGTTACATTCTATGAAACACAGTTAGCACTTAGTTAGCGATGTATATACAGGGTGATTTTGAATTACTTAGCTATTTTAAAGGAGTCTACAAATTAATAAAAAATAAAAAATACATGTTTTATTTTTAGGTATAATTTTTATAGAAAAAAATAAAGTTATGACGATCCAAAGTTTTCTCAAATAATCGAAATCGTTGGTCGTACCGCGCGCCAATGCGCTACGTCACATAGCTGTCAACAACCGAGAATGTGAGATACTGCCTATGTATGCGAAAACACGAACATCATCCAAATTAAATCCTATACATAACTCTAGGTATTCTTACCCGATTAAAATTTATAAAATGAAGCCACAAAAATACAGTAACTCACTTTTTTTATTAACTCAATTACAAACATACTCATCGTATCACAATTCTAACATCTGTATCGTTGTAACACTTTAAAACTTTTGGGCTAACTTAAAGCTAATTCAAAATCACATTGAACTGAATATTGCATTTTATTGTTAACTTATTATTTGGTTTTAAATAACACACTTCCAGTGATCTGCAACCACAGAGCACACAGTTGGTGGGGTGGCGGGCGCCCGCGCCGCGCGGCACCGTGTGTGAGGCAGAAGCCCTCCATTGATCAAACTGATAGTGTACTCCAGAGAGTCCCATAATTATTCAATTAAATTTAAAAATATTTTGTATCACCCAATAACGACTGTTGATATTCTAAAACGTTGCCCTAGCAACCAGTAACCAAAGAATACATGCGTGCGCAACTCATAATATTTTTTTTAATTAGCTATTTTCAACTATTTGAAACTATTTCAAATATGAAGTATTAAGGCGGGTCTACACGCTACCACACTGCGGTAAAAAAAATTAAGAGTATTTTAACAATTGTTCGAAATGAAGTCCATTCCTTTCTAAACAAAGTCTAGCACGTTTCATAACGTTCCTTCTTACTTTCATTAGCAATGCACTATCACTTTTGACCGTCTCAAATGCACTTATTATTTTTACCTTTAGCACTTCGAGACTTCGAGATTCATCTTGATAAACGAGCCGTTTGATTTCACCCCACAGAAAGAAATCACACGGAGTGAGATCCGGTGACCTGGGTGGCCAAGGCACGGGTCCGCCGCGACCTATCCAGCGGTTTCCGTACTCACTATTCAAGTACTGTCGTACATCACGGGCGAAATGAGGTGGTGCACCGTCCTGTTGATAATAAAAGTCACGTAGAAACGCGAGTGGCACATCGTCCAAAAACTCTGCAAGTACACCCCGCAACATATTAAGATACGTGTCTCCAGTCAGATGACCTTCAATAAAATACGGTCCGAGTATTTTATCCCTAACGATGCCCGCCCACACATTTGCACTGAACCGCACTTGATGATGGTCTTCTCGTATTACGTATGGGTTGCGGTATGACCACCAATGTTGATTATGTTGGTTATAAAGCCCCACACGTGTAAATAGGGCCTCATCCGTCCACAAAATGGTAACGTTTTGATTTTCAATCAACCACTCGCAGAAGGCTCGGCGGGCATGCGCGTCGTTGTCATTTAACTGCTGCACCACTTGGTAATGGTATGGATGAAGTTGAGCTATGTTCAGTAGCTTCCATACCATTGTTTGACTGATATCAAAACGGCGTGCTGCGTCTCGAGTACTAGCCCTCGGGTCTCGCTCGAAAAAATCGAAGATAGCTTGCTCTACTTCAAATGGCATACGTGATGGGCCAGCTCCACGTACGTGGGTCGGTACGGTAAACTGGCCATAGTCGAGAAGCCGTTGATTCGCAGCTAAAATTGTGTTTCGGTGAGGAACTGCTGCATTAACGAATCCTTGATTGCGAAGCCGGGGGATGCTTTCCGACTCGTACAATCTTCGGGCTTCATAGAGACTCTCTCCACTTTCGATATACACCCTCACCATCTCGTAGTACTCACGATTACTGTACGTATACATTTGCACGAGGTACTTTCAAATAAATGCGTGTCGCGAATAGTTGGCGAATAGGATCTGCCGTTTTCAACTGACAGTTTCCCGCCAACCTGTGATATGTTTTTTTTTTGCAAACTGCCAGTTTTGTTTTTGACAACGTTCTTTTTGGATTATTAACCAAGTCAAACGTTTTAAAAAGTTATCCTGATTTCTGAAGTTATTATCAATTAAATAAAAATTAACTTACTATCTTATTTTACCTTCTTCTTACAAAGCGGACATTTAATAGACTATGGGATTCAAGTTTTCTGTTCTTTCCGACATAAAGTTGGCCTGCGATTGTATGGTGTGTGCAGGCCTTAAATTGTTGATAATTATTGAAAGATAAGTCACCTTCAAAGAAACCTCCTTGGTGAAAATTAAAAAATAGAAATTATTTTAGAAGATTTTAATGAATGAAAGATTCGATTTAATGACAGTTTTTACTAATCAGAATACTCGAAATGTAAACAACATTATGATGAGTTTATTCCTGATATTACTTAATTTTGTAAATGGAAAATAGAAAAATAATATGGTGAAATTTTAGTAGGTATTAAACACAATTTCCACCTAGTGCGCGTTACGAAAGTATTCACGTATTTCCGCAGTATATTTCAATGTTCTGGTGACGTCTGCCAGCTGAAGTTCAAGGTCACCTACTTGTTAACGTTATCCAGCAATGTGGAGTATTTAGGATATTCTTACGACAAAATTATGAAAAAAAAAGGTCCTTTTTTTTGCACGGATTTGTTCTATTAGTGATTCTGATCCGAAGAAAAAAAAATAGCTAAGAAATTCAAAATCACCCGGTATATCGAGGACCGTAGATTAAGGAATCCCATAATCTCTACAGACTTGTCTAACTGACGCCTTATTCTCCCAAATTGCAGTTAGAGCCTTTATTAAGGAATCTTACGTGTACGCGGCGGTTTTCTTTCTAGTTTTAAAGTAAGTTTTTAAAAGGACAAGGCTACTTTTTATCCTGGCAACGCGGGTGAAACCGCAGGGGAACAGCTAGTATACAAATAACATGTCTATGGACGAAAAGTAATGCAAAAGAATATATTTTTTTTAATTTTCGTCCACCCTAGTTCTCGTTCATGGACGAAAACTAACACCACATTAAACGCTTTTTTTATTTTTCGTCCACGTCCTATAAATATTTTTTATTCCCGCAACACTGACAAAGGAGTGGACGGAAACTAAAATGTCTAAACTCATTGCAATAAAGATCATTATTGGGAGATAATTCATTATTTTATAGGTCCGTTGAAGTAAAATGACCATTACAAATATTCACATAGCTATTTGGGTTTCCGTCCACGTGGACGAAAACCAAATATTTTGCTAAATTGGTATGCTAGTATTAGTCCACTAAATTTTACTAAGACTTACATAAAAAAACTATAATAAACACTTAAATTTGTGTTAAATATGGTTATAGATAGACACACTTGCCAAAAACATTACGTAAACTAGCTAAAACAGTTATTAAACTTACCATGAACTTTTCGTACCGGTATAATTTTTTTTAGGCGCGTTGACTTCTGCAAGTCAGGGATGCGAAGCGGTCACTGACGTTAATATTTTTGAAGTCACTACTCGTTAAATCACATTTTCATGTTGATAGAACTGTTGCCTAGACATTATGGATCGCAAAAAGTCCAAACTTGCGCGGTTAGGTACGTTTGTATTCAAATTTTACGCATGTGTTTGTAGTACCTCAGTCATATGGACGAAAAGTGGTACTGGACGGAAAACCAGCGCAATGACCCTAGTAAGTACGTATTGCGGTTATTAGTACACCATATGATTTCGTATAATAAGATACGAATCGGTACCTATAAAATCTAAGTCCTAAAAATATGGAGGAGCGGCGGCGGTATTGAATACCTAACTACTTTTTATCACGATTGGCGTGGTAAAAATGGCGGGAGTACGAAATATCGTATTTATATAGTCTAAAACCTATTTATGAGGTACAAGACTTGCGTATTATGAGGTATATACCTATTTAGAGGCATAAAACCTATAGAAAGCGGGAAATTATACGTGATTTGATATGAAATTAAATTGCTGTAATGGCTGACTCAAAATGAATCCGCTCGAAGGCGTACCAGAAAAAATGGTGGGTTTTTGCGTGCAAATATCAATATGGAAAACGAGGAGCCTCCTAGGATAAAGGTAAGGACTTACCAGGAACTCCTATGGCAATCCACTGCACACAGCAACTATCACCACTATCTCACATCAAAATCACAAGTCACTGAGTTTCACTGAGTTCAATTTACAAATCAACGCCTCCCGGTCGGCAGCGGTTTTCGTACTGTTTATTTATAAATCACAAATTTAGATGTTTCCCTGACGGTAGCGGATCTCGTACTGCCTTTTTGCGGCGTTGCGGGGCGCGCGCCTTACGTTTTGTGATGCGTCGCCGAAGTATGTAGAATATTCTCGAAGCTCTTGTCTCGCTTACACATATGAGGTGGGAAAAGGAGAGGAATCGGGAAGTAGAGGCTCGTCATTGATACTCAATATGAGTAGGTTTTACTATAGATATTATTATAGGTATTTTGGCCTAAACACTTACAATCAACCTTAGATCACTACTATAAGGTTCATAATACAGTGCAGCTGTTAGTTCCGACTCACTCGCAAGTCACGCCCTTCCGCACGGCGCGCGCTAACATGGCGGCAGCTACCGACCAATAGCGTTTCCCGCGCTTTGAAAATGTATCTTCTGCGCAGGTACATCGGTAAGCCATATTAGTTGGGTACTACTGTACCAACAGATGACATAATTATGTGTTCTTATCATTTAGTACGACACAGTGCTGTGGTATAGAGTTGATATTAGACTGACGGCCGCTCACACTCGGTTGAGCGATATTTACAATTCACGGGCACGAGTATTGTAAGTAAGTGCTGGAATGACCTTCCTCCACCAATACGCAACTTGCCACTGACGTCTAGTTTCCGCGTCAAATGCTACAACTGGCTTATCTCAAAGCAATCTATGGCCTAGTTTGGGACTTCATTACTTGTGGTTTATTACTTTTTATTTTATTTTAAATTTATTCCAATCATATAATATATTATTGTATATTGAATGCAGACTCATCATTTAATATCAGGCTAGTGCAGAATATCAGCGGTTGTGCGATATGCCTATCCACAGCCATGGCTGAGCACTAGACCTTTTTGTCTCTGCTTTTATTTATTACTTTTTACTTTTGTTTTATTATGTTATTTTTAAGTTGGAGACAAATAAACGTTCATTTATTTTATTTATTTATTTATTTATTGTCCTTGTTTTCACACCCCTAAGTACACTAACCCTTTAGTAGGTACCTATATTATTTCAGTGCCTAGGCCTGTGTTTGACTAAAATCTCACCATGGTAAGTGATGATGTGGCCGAAGGTGGTAAGCATACAAAGCCTAGAAGGAACTGGCCCTCACGTGCAGCTGTCGGAATACACCGATAGGTAGTGTTTCACTCACGATGCTTTCCTTCACCGAAATCTTATGCTCATTGTAGGATTCGAACCCGGGACCTTCGTCTCGGTATCGTCACTACCACTGAGCTTATCATCGCCTTAAAGTATTTTCATAAAGAAGTAGATTTTTTCTTTTCCTGACACGTGAAGTTTCGTGAAGTCTTTTCCTGACACTTGAAGTTTCGTGAAGTCTTTTCCTGACACCTGAAGTTTCGTAAAGGGAGGAAATATATTGAGGCTAATAACATTATTTACCAAAATAACCTTAATGTTTAAGTTTACATCGATCGTTACACAGACAAATTATGTCATAATGCAAATAGTAATTTTATTAGTCTGTAGTGAAAGTTCTATGCCCCAATGGGGCCAGAATCAATTAGCACAAGTTGGCAATACGCTATTCTGTTATTAGGTATTCGGGTGGAAACACTTGACTAAATGAATTTTCTCCTGATTAGCCGACCATTTACAATATATATAAATAATATAATAGGATTGAGATGCATGGCAATGTGCCAGCTAAGTTCCTGAAGAGAGACACAAATTTAGAAGTCAGTTGCTCTATTGAGTGAATATTTTGTAATGGCGTCATTTTAAAACCTATTTTTGTACCTATGTTGTGATGCAGAAGAACTTATAATATGAGTCTAACTATATTTTTTTATTATTGCTTATTACTTGAATAGTTTTAAAACCTCAAACGTTCCGAGTTTTATTAAAAATAAATGAATGGTCAAGCAGAATTTTTTATTTAATTATTTACGAACGATAAATGTGTGCGCCATCAAAATTTATCATTTGCCATGGTTTCTACGTTGCTCAGTTTAAAAACGAACGACAAACGAACAGGCGGACACCGGAGTGATCTTATCAGGGTACTTTTTACTTTTATTAATCACAAAAATACTTTACTTAAATATTAAACAATTGCCCCGCACTAGTAAAAACCTGTAAAAACCTATGTTTAAGGTACAGAACCCTAAAAATATCATAAATAAATAATCTAATCTGGGAATGATTGAATGAAGTTATAGTTTATAAAAGATAGCTTGATCTCTGCGACAGTTGTATGAGTCATATGAAAATTAACCTTGTGCCATTGAATTATTACACATAGAAACAAAGTACACGCGCGAAATATAATCCATTCAATTGGAGCCATAATGGCTCCAAATGACCGCCGCGCTGTCAGTGTACTGACTGGCGTTTTAGTGAGTGGAGCTCTCAGAAAAATAATAAATATGACGGTTTGTGCAGTAAAATTGTGTCATAATTCATCAGGGAAGAAAGATTAGAATTCTGTTGTAATATTCCACAGATAAGCCACTAGTTTTATTGCGTAATTCATCTAAAATAACAAAATTCAAAAATTTAAATACTTCACTCAGATTTCGAGCAAAGTGTTGCCAGCTGTTTGTGTGCAAATTTGTGTTATTTTACGTAATTGATACTGATTTTGTTAGAGTAGGAAGTAGAGTAAGTAATTGAGTCCGATAAGTTGTTTCTTTTACTTATAGCTATTATAACTGACTAGCTGTCCCCCGCGGTTTCACCCGCGTTCTTGGGATAAGTAGCCTATAATACTCAGGATAATGTAGCTTCATAAATAAAAAAAAAAAAAAAAAATATTAGTGAAATAATTTCGAATCAGACTGGTAGTTTTACAGGTAGTTTTTTTTACAGAGATTGACCCAACCAACTTTTTGATTTCATTGATTAAACCAACAAACAAAAAACTCTTCCGGTTTCTTGTATTATAAATATAAATATTATATTAGTATAGATTCAGTTAGATATTATAAGAATGTATAGCTATTCGTTTTTTATACGATAATGATAATTAAATACCTACATACTTCTTAATCTTCTTTTTCTATACAACCTATCATATATGCAACCTATCATTACCAACAATACCTACTACAAATTGTACGATCGTTCATAGCTTTGCACATTGTCTTGGTTTACTATGTTAAAATACCCGACATAAGTACTATGAAACATAATCATTAAACTAGTAATAAATAAATAACAGGCCTGTGTCTATGATAAATTATCTAAGACGCAGAACATTACTTACTTCCAATTTCATTAACTAGTATCGGAAGGTTAATTTTACCGAAAATTTTCGTTTAGCTTGCAACATTACTCGTGCGCTTGTGTGCGTGTCAGCGAGTGTAATTATATGGTACTCACGCACACATTGGTTGTCAAGTGGCCTACGAGTCGCGAGGATTTTTGTTCGATACTTCGCTTCTAAGCGTAATAATTCAATGCCTTGTGCTAACATAAGGTTTATCTGTCATCATAAAATCAACCGCAGATTAAACAGATGAGCCTTATTTTAAAGACATAAAGTTAATTTTCATATGACAAAAACAACTGTCGCAGAGATCAAGCTATACAGATAAACAGATAAACAGATAAACAGATAAACATATTTATTAGTAATATTTAAGATTACAAGTCATAATTTCGTTACATAATTTCAGATTTCAATAATATCAAATTAAAAAGTAATAATTTCAAGTACAATATAAATAAAATCAAAATACAAAAAGAAATAAAAATAAATTTCTGCCACTATGTCAAAAATTCTTCTACGGTATAGAACTATTTTATAAACCATAGAAAGGAATTTAACAAACAACACTTGTCTTAATTATTTTATCGGCGAAGCATTCTTTAATCTAAACTTGGACAAACAAACACATTTATGTTTTTTGTTGCGACGTGTTTAAATACGATTGGTTTCCTTTCAATTCGCTGAAAATGTAAATGAATTGATTTGGCTTTTTGTGTTTTCTTTCAATATACGTGCCGTTGATATTTAGAATTAATTTAAATGCTAAACTCGTATTGATGGAGTTATATTCTTTATTGTTTTTACTGTGTATTGTATAGGCTTGTATTTGACTGCAATCTCACCATGGTAAGTGATGATGTGGCCGAAGATGGAAGCCAACAAAGCCTGGGAGATGAGGCTCTCAATTGCTTCAGCTGTCGGAAGAACACACTACTAAATAGTGTGTTCTGAACTTCTGACTAGAGTTTCTGGTTGGTGCTTTGCGACAGATGTTCATCTTGAGGATGGCAGCCAGCCAGGTGGGTACTACAAACTATTTTACCACCATGCTATGGTTTCTACACGATATTTTTCTTCATCGAAAGCTAAGACGCCACACATCACAACTATCGGTTCAAGTGAGGCCATCTGGACACACTTGTTGTTGTAGAACGATGAACGAAACGCGTTAACGCCGTGAAAATCGCGGTGTTTGCAAGAAAAATGATCCTAAAAGCGTTCTGATATCGCTACGTGTTTCTACTGTCTGCTTAGACGACTAATTATTGTTTCAGCGCTAAAGAGAACTTAAGTTGACTCTAAAAAATGGGACATAACCTTTGCTTATGATAGCTTCTCTATACGTAGTAATAATAGCTCAATGGCTCTAACGGGAATACTTAGTTCACATCAGCCACTCGGTCACTATTCAATTAAGGTTCCAACAAAAAAGTTTGGTGTGGTAAAAATATTTGGGTTTTGATTCAATATTTTTACAGGTGACTCTTATGAATATCCTTGTATATTGTTTAGGTCAGCCGTTACATGCTGTATACGTAAAGATAAGAAAGATATATGAGCAAAGATAAGTCTGGGCTTAACAGAGGCGATTTATCCCGTGTGAATATTATATACCCCCGGTGTGAGGTTGCAATGAAACTGCGGGTAGTTAGATTATGTAACATCTCATATGCTTAAGGCCTATAGTAGACGAACCACTATAATCTGATGAACAAAATGACACATATTTCGACGGGCTGGTTTTGCGTGAGGTATAAACATCCCAACATTCGCATTTATATAGTGAGATGAGATTTTGTGGATGATTATTAATATTATTATCCTTGCTTGAAAGCACGTAAAGGCGTTGGTCCCGGCTATCACTTATTTGTGATAGTCGTTAAGCTGGTGGGAGGCGGCTTGAAAACTTCAACAGTAAGAACTAGAACTAAGATTCCCCAGTCCTTTACATAAACGAGGGTGAAAGGGAATGGGTAGATATTCCACCACGCGTGCCCACTGTGGATCGGTGGAGGTAGGCTAGTGGTCAACCTACTGTTGGAGTTTTCAAGCCGTTTAGGAGGCCTCCAACTAGCTTAACGACTTAAGTGATAACTGGGACCAACGGCTTTACATGCTTTCCGAAGCACGGAATCGCTTGAGTTGAAATACCACTAGGCGGTCACCCATCCAGGTAGCCTCACCGTAGGTAGCTTAACTTTGCCGATCGATTAAGAACGGCTAGTCATGCTACAACACGAGAACTTGAGGTGTCTAGCTTACTCTGAATCTGCGACTATAACAATCGGCACGGCAGTGCCCCTGCCGAGTCGAGCGCGAAGCAAACACTGCCGTACCATCCTTTACTGGAACCATTTCGCGGCATTTTCAGGCCCCTATTTGAAAACCTCTGGATAAGACCCGAACGCAGAAATTTTCGTCATCCAGTAAGCTATAATCACATACTCAAAATCCCCTTCAACGGCCAAGTCACACAACATTAACTATAATAATAAAGAAATCGCAGTAAGGAACCTTAGAATTGGCACGACTTTGTCTAGATTTCATTACTTTTTAGAGATAAACAAGCAGCTCCATCGAGACTTGGCTAGTTTTTTACAGAATGTTTTTGATGGGTATAAAGTACTTATTTAAGTTTGTCTAGCACCCAGTAGGGACACAAAACTGTTTAGACAGTGTCAGCACTAATCACAGTTTCTGTTCAGTGTAGTTACTTTAACTAGGTTACACTACTTAATTATTCATCGCGACCTTTTCTGTGTCGGTCTGTGCGACTATACAATTATCTAGTTATAGTATAATGTAATGAGTTGCAACAATGTAAGCTTTTTAGTCGTATCTTGTGAAACTCCACGTAATTTCTGTGATGCTACCACAATATATTTCAAGAGATCTTGCATCTTGTTTGTCCATCCCTGTTCCGTTTATTTAGGGACGGGTCTCATCACTCTTTTGCACGAGGACATTCTGTCCTGGGTTGTCGGCTCTGGCAATTGGGGTTTACTGAGGTCTCTCTTGATGTAAGTCCACCAGGTCGATGGCGGGCGGCCTCTACTTCTGTTCTATTCGGGAAAATTTACTGTACAGTTCCATCTGAGGTGGTTTTTGGTAATTTTATCTATAATTGGTGCTACTTTGAAGCTGCCTCGAATGTATTCATTAAGCACTCTGTCAAGCCTAGTAACCTTGCTCTAGGTCAATTTACCTTGCCGCGGAATGTAATGGAAACGAATTTTTTGAACAAAATTGAACATGAGCTAATAAAGAGATCGCGCGTCGTTCCGCGGCAATGTATATATTCATAATCGCTTTTTAACTAAATCAGTGTAATAGTGTGCCCCGTCTCACTCTTTCGATCACCAAATGTCACCTGTCAGATAAAGATTTCGGAATTTTTCAAATCGGTTCTGTAGTCTCGGACACTATTCAATGCAAACAAACAAACAATCAAATCTTTCCTCTTAATAATAATTATTATTAGTATAGATAAGGGGTTTAACATTTTGCCCCTAAAGAGGTAAATAAAGTAAGGGCACGAAAATTGAATTATAAAATAAAAAATATTTAAACTATCTTACTGAAATATTAAAACGTAGAAAACTTTGTCTTTGTGATATCTGTTTTCAACTCTCTCTTAACGTCATGGGACAATGTCTTGTTATTTATAATATCTATTAAAACGGTAACATTACCTAACGAAGTTAGAGCATTATGTAAAGCGAGACCACTGAAGAAATATTATATTATAGAGAGGTTAAACATTAAATAAACTTTGAACTGTAAGGCAATATAATGTTGTAGTTTGTATGTCTTATTTATTTTATTACTGGTAATATCGGGGGGCACGGCAGTGCCCCCGCCGAGTCGAGCGCGAAGCAAACACTGCCGTACCATCCTTTACTGGAACCATTTCGCCGCATTTTCAGGCCCCTATTTGAGAACCTCTAGATAAGACCCGAACGCAGAAATTTTCGTCATCCAGTAAGCTATAATCACATACTTAAAATCCAAAATTTCAAGTCTGTAGGTCATTTAGTTCCGAAGTTAAGCGAAAGCAAAGTTTCACATTTATGACACTCACTCACTCACTCATGATCATCAAAATAGAACTGGTACTTCCCATAAACTCAGAGAGCTGAAATTTGGTACAGAGTTAGGGTTTAATGGCCACATAAAGGGAAAACTATATCTGGATCTGGAGTACCTGGTGACCCTGATTAGAAAACACAAGAGCCCAACCAAACTATTAGAGATGTCGATCTCTAATAGTTTGGTTGGGCCTTTACAAAAAATATTCAACTTGGTGGGCCGCTTCATTTTCTACAAAAAGAAGTGAAATCCCATCAAAAACATTCTGTAAAAAACTAGCCAAGTCTCGATGGAGCTTCTTGTTTATCTCTAAAAAGTAATGAAATCTAGACAAAGTCGTGCCAAGTCTAAGGTTCCTTACTGCGATTTCTTTATTATTATAGTTAATGTTGTGTGACTTGGCCGTTGAAGGGAACACAAGGGTACAAAACCAGGTGTTCCATGACACCATTGCACCAATCTGTACTTGTACCCACTAACGTATAAAGAATGCTCAACGGCCAAGTCACACAACATTAACTATAATAATAAAGAAATCGCAGTAAGGAACCTTAGACTTGGCACGACTTTGTCTAGATTTCATTACTTTTTAGAGATAAACAAGAAGCTCCATCGAGACTTGGCTAGTTTTTTACAGAATGTTTTTGATGGGATCTATTTGTACTATTTGGACGAATAATATTAATATAATAAATAAGTAGGTACAAATAATACTAATAATAACAAATAAAACTAAACTAAATAATAGAAAATATAAATACCTAAATATATATACAAATTATACTATTATTTTATTATATTATTATTTATTTAATTTATTATATTTCTATTTTCAATATTTTTAATTTCGATATGAATTAATAAGCTTCAATATGTCCTTTTGTCTTTAAACCATGTTCTAAAATTCTATATTTATTCCTATAATATAATACTATCAATCAATTAGTCACTTCTTGTAATGATATGTAATATTTTTTTTGTCTATATAACTAACTCACTCGCGCGTGTTTACCGTTTACTTTTTATTTTTTATTACGCTCCCGTGATAAAAAGTAGCCTGTAATACTCGGGGATAACGTAGCTTCCTAATAGTGATAGAATTTTCCAAATCCGACTGGTAGTTCCAGTGATTAGCCCGTTTAAACAAACAAAACTCTTCCGCTTTATTATAGTAGTATTATTAGTATAGATAAGACTAGAAATATTTTTTTTGCAAATGACATCACTCAAAATAATATTTGCTAGCCTCGAAGATACTGCTATTAAAAACTATTCCATTTAAAAAAAAAGATAACAGAATTACTATCAGTTCTTGACGTAAGCCAATAAATGAAAATGCCTCGAACCAGATTCAATCAAACCGTACTTACATAGACATTTTTGAACACAAAGGGTTGGAGTGGCCTCTTTAACAGGCTCTAGCAACAAAGCTGCATTTTCAGTACGCCAGCGAATCTATTAGACTAGTTCAAACAGAGTTCGACGTAGTCTTTCGAACATGTCCGGGGTTGGAGGCTTATATTCTGTAACTAGAGACAATCTTTTGATGTATAATGAAATACTATCCCATTACAAACTTGAATAATGTCACAAATCAGGGGCCCAAGTCTGCTATTACAATTGTATTCCAATGAACTATGATAGTACAAGCTTAGTTTGGGATCAGATGACCGTGTGTGAGGAATGTCCCGGGATATTATTATTAAAGGTGTCAAAATTTACACATTTTACAGTTTTGGTAGTCTACAACACAATAGCGTTACAATGGCGTCATAATGGCGCCCTAATAGATTTTCCACTGAAACTAAAATCGTGCCACAATGATCTTTCAGTTGTCAGCTTTGACAGTTTTTGTACTAAAATTCATTATGAGACCATTATGAATTAGTAGACTGCGCACATCGGCTCAATGATAATAGAATTGCAATAGTATCGTGTCAGTATGACATTTTAGCAGACTTGGCCCCCTGAGCATCAGCCTATTATGAATTGTTTTACTGCCTATCTATGTTGATATCATGCTATATAATGCAAAAAATCACAGTTGTAAAAATTTAGATTAACAATTTAGCAACTAGTCCATGCCAGGGCCGCCAGACCTTCCTTATTGTCTGATGGACAAAATGGATAGAATTGAGTAGTGTTACGCTCCTACTTCAAACGTATACATACCTAGTTAGAGCTTATTTACATCAAACAAGCCCTAAAATAATATTAACCCGTTGGTTCTCGCGAGAGACGCGCGGCCTATTATAACAATTGATGTCATTGTTATATTTTTAACCGCGAGCCGTTGATTGTGATTTAGACACATAATAAAACTCTTCCAAACACGCGGGAAACCATCTTGTTTCGATCTGACAAAACTCTTAATAGTCCTTTAGTGACGGGACACGCTGATGAATCGAGGTAGTGTTGTGACCAACTCGATTTAACACTAGGTATGTAACAACATTACGTACTTTACTCAAATCAATACTTTTTGCATGCAGCCCAATCGTAGTAGCGAAACATCCTCTAAACAAAATTAAAATGTCGCTGGAGTATGAGCGCGATTCATCATCATCATCATCATCAGCCTATAATGTCCCACTGCTGAGCACAGGCCTCCTGCACACAAATGAAGGTGAAAGGGAATGGGCAATACTCCACCACGCGTGCCCACTGCGGATCGGTGGAGGTAGGCTAGTGGTCAACCTACTGTTGGAATTTTTCAAGCCGCCTAGGAGGCATCCAACTAGCTTAACGACTATCACAATTAAGTGATAACCGGGACCAACGGCTTTACGTGCCTTCCGAAGCACGGAAACGCTCGATTTGAAATATCACTAGGCGGGCACCCATCCAGGTACCGACCACGACAGGCGTAGCTTAACTTTGCCGATCGATTAAGAACGGCTAATCATGCTACACCATGAGCGCTTCTCGAGGGCAATATTATAATGCAAATAAGACGTCGATTGTCATTTTTGAGCCAGATAATAATGAGTGGACGTGTGTGATAAACCATGTATTTAAATACGGGATTATTCAAAGAAAATACCAGAATATTCCAGAATTAGTTTTGTCTGTATCAACAGCAGAATTGACCTCTCTGATTTACACAAATTTTGCTACAGAAATGATCACATACAGCATCAAGTGCGCGCGATAACTCGCCCAGATTTTTTTGTACGTTTATAATCCTAACATGGATATTGCATAGCTCTTCGTTGTGCCTCTGGTAAACTAGATATTGCGTCCAGGAACTTCCTGCCGCCGCTTCCCTATTCCTTTTCCTGTTGCGGCTGTTCTGATATCCGTTTCAGATTGCACCGTATCTCCTATTTGCTTTACTTATGTATTTAACTGCTTCATTGAACGAGTTACTAGTGACATTTCTTTCACGGCCGCAGAACATGTAGTTTGGAAACCATTAGATAAGTGATATACTACTTGTAGTCTGGGTGTAATTATTATCTAAAACAGGTACATGTTCTTGCAAACAAATGGTTATCCTGGGAGTAGAATCGATCAGTGGCGTGCGTGGTGTGTACGTCAGTGAGTATGAATGTGTGAGTTTTTGTATGTATTAATATATATTTAGCCACTTTTATGTATTATTTTCGTAATGTACTTTTTGAAACACGCTTTAGTACAGTGGAAAATATTCATACAGACAAAACTCTTATTATATGAACGAAATGTCCCACTTGTAACAGAGTCATACATGACAGTGGCGTGAAAAGCGTGTGATAAGTGCGGTTTATAAAAACACTTTTAAGTTACGTTGTATTAAACAGCTCTATAAAACTAAAACCTTTTATCTCTTTCACACTTAGGTCCGTAAAGCGTAATGAGGATTATGGTATCCAATGAGCTACCAGCGTACGTTGTCATTAATGGGATTAGGCAAATGGGCAAACAATGACCGTTTGCCCAAAACATTACAATAATGACGAAATTAAGGTATCCGCTCACTGTCAAACCACAACGATACTTTATACTAGTGAAAAAATTTCATTCATTCCATTAAAGAAAAGTTTTCAAAATGGCAGCTTCTATTTGTATTGGCAGTTTGTAACACAGATATAAATCTAATAGATGATTCGAATGTAATTTTTACACACATAATAACTACGCCATTACGTTCATATAATAAGAGTTTTGTCTGTATGGATATTTTCCATTGTACTAAAGCGTGTTTCAAAAAGTACATTACGAACATAATACTTAAAAGTAGCTAAAAATAAATAGATACAAAAACTCACACATTCATACTCACTACCATAAACACCCCTACACGAAAACACCTCACCCATACACAATACCTCCATTACTTCATCCACAACCAAACTATAAATTTTTATGTTTCCTATAAATACTCTGCTCATCGGACACATACTGGTCTTTTTTACTTTAATTATAAGATTAGATAAGATAATATATTGTTAAACCTTAATTGCTATAAGTTATATTTAATTAGATAATACAGGTCGTTGTTTTGGTCAGCGACGAGCGACTCAGGGTCGATAATACAAATGATACTGGTGCTAAAAAAAATATAAAAAAATACTTTATTTTTTTATAATAATAAAAATAAAAAAAATAAAAATTGGAAATTCATGTAATAAGCTAAATTGTAGATGTAATACTCAACAGAAGTGCGAGAGATTAAAGGGATGGGGCGACGGCGGCTTGCACCTAGCTCTAGTCTGCATACGAGCCTAGTAATCACACGTTGCGGTAATTTTTGTTCAAATTGATTAAGGTATTTCTCACTGTATTTACAGTATTTAATGGAATTAAGGGCATTTTTCGAAAAAATATTTTTTGTACTACTGCCCCTGGGTCGCTTGTCGCCGACCAAAAAAACACCGTGTATAATAAGAGAGTTTTCAAGAGCTGTGAATTATGCAATAAATAATTACTTCGCGTGCCAAAAGGGTGCATATACAAAGGATGGAGGGACTTGCGTTATCTATTTAGTTCTATGTCTGTGGGTACACAATCCACTCGATAGAAACTATTACCGTGGTACTGCTAGATGTAAAGGGGGCAAAGTCTACTATTTTAAATCAAAATGTCATTATGACACGATCCCATCACAACTCCATTGCCATTTGCCATTGGCCCAATGTGCTGTCTACTAAATTCATTATGGTGTTCGACGCTATTGGATTAGTGGACTACCAAAACTGTCAAATCTCGCAATACTAATAGTTCATTGGAACATAATTGTAATAAAATTAATTGGGGGAAGTGTAAGATTTAAAAGATATCTTATAATATGATTCCTTGCTTGTGTTTCAAAAGTTATATTTTTAATATGCATTTTTTTTCTATTTCTGGTTATATGTGTATTTAGTGGACGGAGACCTTTAAACAAAATTCATGATGGCTGGTACATCCCAAAGCCTTGGAATGTTATCTGCATTAAATTTCAATTTGGAGTGAAATTGTATTGTTATGGGTATTTGCGGGTCAAAATCGTTTTTGATATGCATTGGATTAAAACGAATGGCCGGAAAAAAAACAGGATTCTTGTCCTTTTTCATCATAACGTCTAACTTGAACTGAATTTGGTGGAGGTAGGCTACCTACAGTAATCTGCAGTGGGAAACCGCGTAACTGACTGCACCAGACAGTCTGCCAACAGAGAGAGATGGCGGGAGATCGTGCGGAGAGCCGTGTCCGCCTTTATCACCGATGTGGACGCCTCAACGTGACCACGACCGCTCTGCCAAGAGCGAAACGGCAGAGAAGAAGAAGAGGCTACCTACTGTTGGAGTTTTCAAGCCACATAGGACACCTCCATCTAGCATAATATCTATCACAATTAATAGCCGGGCTTTATGTGCCTTCAGAACCACAGAAAACTCTCGAGTTGATATATCACTAGTGGTCACCCATCCGAATAGCGTCCACAACGGTGATTGCTTAATTCTTCCGATCGATTAAGAACTTCATAAGTGTCTTTCTAGGGCCTAAACTGAATAAATTACTTCTTATTATCATTTTTTTTCAAAACTACTGAGAAAACAAAGTACCTCCGATTATTAGTTACGTTAGGAGTACTAGTTAAATTAGAAAAGCAGGTAGGTATATCCATAATTGTATGAGAACTACGTTATAACTCAATATATTAAACAACAATGTATGCACAAGTTTATTCATAGATTACCGACTAATTAAGCCGGGCCTAACATAGTAATTCAATATGTTAACATGAGTGACAGGTTTAGGTTAGTTTATTAACTAAGTTATAACATAAACTTAACCTGACTTGCCTTACGAGTTGGCATTAGCATGTTTTACTGTTCAGTCTAGAAATTTAAGTGTCCGTTTTGATACTCGCATATATAAGGCGTTGATCCCGCAGAGAGAGTTCTAGAATTCCACGTTCAGAGTTCTGAGTTCCGCGTTCACTACTGTACACACAGCGAGCGAGCAGTCTAGAGTTCTAAAGGTAAATGGGCAAATTTGTATAGAGCTTGTCCCATTGGCGGCTAGCAATCATTTCTATGTTTTCTATTAGGCAATAATATGAAAGCTTATTACTGTGGTATTTAGAAAAAAAGTTATAGAGTATTGAACATTTAAGAAATAATTGGAGATATTATGAAATTGCTAGGTAGTTGCATTTAATGTAATTGCTCATGGGCCAGAATGCCCATTGTCCTTTTTGCCTTGTGTCACTCAGTATATAAGACAGTGATAGCTCAGATGTCTCACCTGCTAGCTTTAGAGAATGGAACTCAGACAGAACTCGCGTTCTCTGTGTGTAATGATCAAACTCTGAACTCTAGAACTCTCTCTGTGGTATCGGCGCCTAAATCAAAACTTATAGGGTACTTTGGCGATAAATAATATATATGAAGATTGATAGAGCATAGCCTTTATTCGCTAAAAGAGCAGTTCGACTGGGGAAGTCCACCCTCCCCCAGTTCTCCACCTTACAGAATACCGCAGCCAAATAACTTCATGTTGTGTTCCTGCACAGATTACTATAACCATACGCCAGAGCTCATTGAGAAGGGGGCGCGAGTCGGTAGCGCGTATGTGATGCCTCGTGAGTTGCAAGCGTATATATGGCTACGGAAACCGCTTACTATCAGGCGGCCGTATGCTTGTTAACGACTTCGTATAAAAAAATACTGAAAACTTTACTTGGAACTTATAATTTTATGCTACCTACAAAAGTCAATCTTTTTATCAGAACTACACTTATATTTGTCACTTATTGCTCCATTCACACAAATAATCCACGCATTTACAATATTACACGTATTTACATGCCCATTTAACCTCTTGTTACTTACAGAAACATAAACGTAAACTCATATACACTTACTATTTTTATCGTTGTCATCGAATATTAGAAGAAACGAGAATAATAAAAACATTTTATTTTAGTTTTCATCATAAGTCAAAAAGAAAGAGAGAAGAGAAGAAAAGAGAAGAATAGACGGACGGAGTGGCACTATAATGATTCCTTTTTAATTTTTTGGTTCGGAACCCTAAAAACTACCAATAACGAATTAATAACAACAAAAAAAAAACTAAATTCGTATCACTTCAACCTCAATCTGAACAAAATGTTGATAGCTGCTGTACCGACCGCTTTCCTGTACCACGAATCACATAACGACAGCTGCCGTCCATCAACTGACGTCATTAATGCGTACGAGATATAAAAAATATAAAATAATCGTTCGTCATCGTAATGTAACTCAGTAAAGGTCAGGTTGTTTACATATTTTATCTCGTCTCGTTGGCTTTACTTTAGTATCTTATATTTATTTTCTTCAATCCGCCAAGTTTGGCACTGGTGACTTGTAATCATCTAACAATTAGGTGACCCGAAGAAGCATAATGACGTTCATTTTGTGTTAAATTTTTTCCGCCAATTTCCCAACAACGACGTGCGCTCTGATTGGCTCAGTCAAGGATACTTGCACTCTGATTGGCTATGCTAAACAATGATTGGTCCTTACTGTTCCAAATTAGTGTAAAAGCACTGACTAATTGCGAATTTAGATTGCTCGGTATTACAGCTCTTAAAGGAGTTTTCTCCGATGCTTATATTACAGGTTTTCATAAACCTAGCTCTTGTACCTAGTTCAAAATAAACCTTTTGTCCTAGGGAAATAAATACATATATTATTATTAATATAAATGCGTGCCTAAAACTAAGTTACTATAGCTTGCTACAATTACAACTAAAGTCTAACTGTAAAATCTGAAGTTAATAACAGAGTTTATACTAACCCGCATACCGAACTAAACTGAACCAACCTTTGAGATATGAAGTTAATGAAATAAGTTCCTCGCTTTATTTCTAAGGATCTGATGATATCCGTGACATATGGTGACGGAGTTTGTTATTAACAATATTCTACATGTCTCATGTTTTTTACACAAAATGTCTCTTGAAATATGGATCATGGATCAGTTGCATTATGAGATCATTATTAAACATTTTACCCCGTTCATAGGCGTATAGTATCTGGATCCTTCTGTACTTGTACTATTATTTATTCTGTGGCTCCAGAATAAATAATAGTACAAGTACAGAAGGATAACTTTCTGATAGCAAACATGCGAGTTTAAACCTAGTTACAAGGTCGGTAACAATCATAATCCTTCGCACGCCTCGATGCAACCTTCGTTATAATCACCTACCGACTTTTGCGTCCTCGTATTGAATCAAAATGCATCCTAAGTCAGCTCCGCGAGAGTCTGTATTATGAATCCCTTTGATGCCCCTCCTAATGTAGGGTTGGGTGTAATGAGAAAACAAATTGAATCCTTTGATATTAAATTGGTAGTAGAACACACTTGACTGAGGTGTAATGTAATGTAGTCATTACTGATAATAAGTAAATTATTGTTGAGTGGCTAGGTACTACCCATTGATACTTTCATCATATCAGCCCATGGATGTCCACTGCTGAACATAGGCCTCCCCCATTGATTTCCACTTCGAACAGTTCTGGGCCACTTGCATTCAGCGGCGCCCAGCGACTCAGACCAGGTCGTCGGTCCACCTGGTGGGAGGTCGTCCCACTCGGCGCTTTCCAGTACGTGGTCGCAACTCGAGAACCTTTCTTCTCTATCGGTTATCGTCTCTACGAGCGCTGTGGCCTGCCCATTGCCACTTCAGTTTACTAACTCTACGAGCTATGTCCGTTGTTATATTGATACTATTTTTGATTAAAATGGACAATCTTTTTGCTTTTTGAGTGGCCATGCTTAAATAAAAACTCGGTAGAATTTGTGATGAAATAAGTAATATTTTGTTAGCGTAAGTCCCGCGACAGGTCGAGCGCGCGTGATACCTTACTAAATTATCCGCCTGCAGGAGCGGCGTAGATATATTTTACTGATCACGTGACAAGTGCGACCGCCCTGACGGAGCATCGCCTTTTATACGAATGAGAAGCACAATATTACCTTATATAATTGTGTCTATACAGGATGTTTTTTTGGTCGGCAACGAGCGACCCAGGAGCGGTAGAACAAAAAATTTTTTTTCCAAAAATGGACTTAATTCCATTAAACACTGTAAATGCGTTGAGAAATACCTTATTCCATTTGAAAAAAATTACCGCAAATTATGGTCACAGGCCACGTGCACAGACTAGAGCTAGGCGCAAGCCGCCATCTCCCCACCCCTTTACTCTCTCGCACTCCCGTTGAGTAATACGTCTACACTTTAGCTTATTACATGATTTTCCAATTAATATTATTTTATTATTATTATTATAATTATAAAAAAATCAGTGACGTGACGTGACGCAAGTGACGCATCGCGCGAAAATTTATTAAAATGTGAGCAGTGTTCGGAGCCTCGTTATTTTCGTGGCAACCGTGGTTTAAAAATTCATGTAGGAAAGGTGCACAAACCTATTCCAAACCTAATCCATCAAACCGGCTCCACAAATTCAGACGCATATATTTCGGCTCCAAATTCTTCTTCAACTGACCTCCCGTTTTGGCAACTAATTTGTTCGCTAAAAAATAATGTTCCGGTATTAAAGCGAATCCCACGCGGAGCACGTATCTGCGTGGCTTCAGCTTTAAGTGTATGTATAGACAAAATTCTCAGTATAAATTCACTAAGTGCTTGGGAAGACCTGCTTACTTTTTCGTACAGAGTGCTGCATGTCCCTAGTCGCCAAAAAAATGAGATTTCTCTCACACAACAAATTAAAAATAACTGCTCAATATTAGACTCAATTGATAATATTATTCCCAATTTTCCCAAAATTCTAAAAAAATATAATCAGGCAAACACTATCAGGAAAATCGAAACTAAAGCGAACGATGGCGATTTCAAGGGGGCAGCACATCTGCTATTTTCGAGTGATGTTGTCGCTTCAGACACACCTGAAACCCTGTCTGCTTTAGAATCAAAACATCCTTCTCCGCTATCAAATATAAACCTCCCGGATCCCCCATCTTTAGACCAAAATTGTCTAAATTGTAACGCCCAAGATCTTTTGAGTGTCATTATGTCATTTAAACCTGGTTCTGCTGGCGGCCTCGACGGTTTTACACCACAGCATTACAAAGATCTTGTCTGTGGTGCCGCCGGAGACGCTGGTACCAAATTATTATCAAAATTAACCTCTCTTATAAATTTAATGTTGGCAGGAAAGGTGCCAAGCCCATTCACTGAGATCATTTATGGGGCCAACCTTTGCGCGCTATCCAAAAAAGATGGTGGAGTAAGACCCATCGCTGTGGGTAATACTATCCGTCGTATGGCCTCCAAAATTTGTTGTCGTCACATTCTCCCGAAACTTTCAGAAATATTTCAGCCCATTCAACTCGGTTTTGGCTCAAAGGGAGGTTGTGAGGCAGCTGTTCATGCGGCTCGGACCTTTCTTTTAAATAACGGAGGTGAAGTGCTGCTTAAAGTTGACATAAAAAATGCATTTAACTCTGTCGATAGGGGTGCTTTATTGACCCAAATTCGGGATATCTGTCCTGACATATATCCTTACCTTTGGCAATGCTATGGGCATCCATCAAAACTTTTTTTCAGAGAACTCACTTATTCCGCCATGGGTTGTCAACAGGGCGACCCTCTCGGTCCAGCTATCTTCAGTTTGGCCATTCATCCAATTATTTCCGGGTTACAATCTAAATTTAATGTATGGTATCTAGACGACGGTACGCTGGGGGGTGATGCGGCTTCCGTTCTCAGTGATTTCAAAACATTGACAGAAAATTTTAAAAAGATTGGCCTAGAATTCAATAGCTCCAAATGTGAGCTCCTTATTTTAGATTCTTTCCCAGAATCTGAAAAACCAGAATTAATTCAAAATTTTAATGTTTTGGCTCCCAATATTAAGTTACTGTCAAAGGAGTCGCTTCATCTTCTTGGAGCCCCAGTCTTAGATGAATCCATTCCTAGTTTCTTTGAGAAAAAGATTCAAAATTTTAATGACTCTTCAAATAGACTTTATGAAATTAATGCTCATTATGCATTTTTTATTGTTCGACTCTGCCTTTTCGTGCCGAAGTTTACCTATTTACTCCGCAGTACGCACTTATTTAAATTCCATCACATATTAGATACTTTGGATAATATGATCAAAACGTCTCTTTCCAAAATTCTAAATTGCAGTTTTTATGAAAACAAAGTGTGGTCTCAGGCCACCCTACCCGTGTGTTATGGTGGCCTAGGAGTGCGAAAAATTTCAAGCATATCAGTACCGGCGTTTCTATCCTCGGTATACAGTGTGAGCAACCTCGTCAGTTCTGTTTTGGACCCTTCTATTGGATCTGTTGAGGTTTCTTACCTGTCCGATGCTAGAGACGCCTGGCAGGCAGCTTGTCCAGGCACAAATATTCCGACCTTGAGTCACTCTCAGAGAGCGTGGGACAAGCCTCTTTGTGAAAAAACCTGGCATAATTTATTTACTAACTTTTCTATAGATACAGACCGCGCGCGCTTGTTAGCTGTCTCTCAGAGTGACTCAGGTCACTGGCTACAAGCTATTCCATCAACAAATACTGGAACAATGTTAGACCGTATAACATTAAGTCTGTGTATTTGTCTTCGTCTTGGTTGCAGGACCAATCAACCTCATCGCTGCCGCTGCGGAGATCTCGTCAACGAGCTCGGCCACCATGGGCTTTCGTGCTCTCTAAGTGCTGGTCGAATATCACGACACTCGGCGATTAATGACATTATCCGCAGGGCTCTTGTTGTCGCTAACGTGCCTTCCGTACTGGAACCAGTCGGTATTGCGCGGGGCGATGGCAAGAGACCGGATGGTATGTCTTTGATCCCTTGGAGTGTCGGCAAGTCGCTGGTGTGGGATGCCACATGTGTCGATACACTCGCGCCATCTCACTTACCGGCGACTTGTAAAGCTGCAGGGGCAGCTGCGGCCAGTGCGGAAAATTCAAAATTCAAAAAATATGCATCTATTGGACCCAACTATATTTTCGTACCTTTTGCGGTCGAGACCATGGGACCGTGGGGGTCCGAAGCTCGCCGTTTTGCTCGCACCTTGTCATCAAAATTGATCGAGACCTCCGGAGACCAGCGGGCGGGGAGCTTTTTCCGCCAACGCGTCAGCTTGGCTATCCAAAGAGGAAACGCTGCCAGCCTTCTGGGAACCCTGCCGTTAATCGGAAGCAGCGACAGGCTTGAGGAAATTTTCTATATATAGATTGTATTTTGTACATATTTGTTGTATATATAGATTGTATTTTGTACATATTTGTTGTAAATAAAGGTGTAAGAGACTTAAAAAAATTAAGTATTATTTTTTATATTTTTTTAGCACCAGTAGTTCATTTGTATTATCGACCCTGAGTCGCTCGTCGCTGACCAAAACAACGACCTGTAGATTGTACGTGCGAGTACAATCAGTAGGTACTGGCAAAAGCAGGCACAAGTGATATTGAACCTTATTGTCGACGTCTCAGTGCGGAATGACAATCGATCGGCATACTATGGTGTACTACATGTGTGCGTGAGGCTTGTATTTACAAGATATTGGGCTTGTATTTGCGGCATACTTGGGGTGCTTCATTTTGTATAAAGTGACGAAGATCTGGGGCCAAGTCTGCTATTACAATTGTGTTCCAATGAACTTTCAGTGTTGTCAAAATTGTGACATTTTTGGTAGTCTACTAACACAATAGCGTCATAATGACGTCATAATGGCGCCATAATGACTCAATGTCACAATTTTGACACCACTGAAACTTCATTGGAACATGATTGGAACAAAATTGTAATAGCAGACTTGGGCCCATAGATATAGATATAGTTAGATAACGCAAGTATCACGATCTGTATTAAAACCAAGTGTGCCATTTTTTGACTACCTACTATTTCGTCACAAGCACTATTTAGTGATGAAAAACCAACTCAACAATCGTGCCATTTTTTGACTACCTACTATCACGTCACAAACACTAGCGATGTAAAAACCAAATCAATTCAAGTACACCGATGCAATGTGGGTGCGATTGTGGCCACGTTAAGCATTTTATACTTAAGTCGGGCATTAAAACCGGCCGCATACTGTAAGAAATTTTCTGTCAGAAATTTTCGGACGCCCGCTTGCTCATACATTTTTGGACGTCAGACACGTCAGAATTTTCGGATAGTATGCGGGGTCTAGAACAAAATTTATGGGGAAAGTGCCTTCCGGCGGGCGTCCGAAGATTTCTGACAGAAAATTTCTTATAGTATGCGGCCGGCCTAAATCTGGCAAGCGAAGTAGGTGCTCTTGCATTATCTAACATTTTTTCAACTTTTTTGTTGTAGAAGAAGTAGGTGTTAGGTATTTTCTTTAATAAAAGGTAGTATAAAATATCAGAGGGTATTTTTTTACTTCCATAACTTTAAGTTATATTTCAAAGGTAAAGATAACTTTAATGAAAGAAAAATAAGTAAATTTTTCAGCGTTTCGCAATTTAAAGAATGTGTACCCAACCTTAGAAGGTGTAACGGTTATAAAATTTGAGTTTTCGACATTTTAACATTTATCAAAAGAAAATATTTCAGACGGATAAAATCTTTAGAAACACACACACACACAGAAAAAGAGAGTGACACCTGTAGACAAAGTTACGCATTGTATGATGCGTTACTTTTTCCTTATATCACGGTGGGACGCTGTGAGAAAAATAAAACATTCTAGAGTGCGTATAAAGCAAAATAACATATCTTAGAATTGAAATTAAACAAGTAAATAGTATTTAAATGAAAAAATATTTTTATATGAGTATTTTCATTATATATACGAGGTTTCTATCTGAACTAAAACATAATGGAATGAAATTTCCTCGATAGAAAAAAATAATAAAGCTGCCTCTAATAATAATTAATTTTCGTTTTTTTTCGTTCATGGTGTATGTAATTAAGACAAAAATTCGATAAATAAGATCACTAACATATGACCTAGGGCAGCTACTATCGATTTTTTAAAATATTCTATACTTTACGAGTTATGTATGAGTCTTCTCAGTTTAAGTCTATTCCGAACCGGTGGTAAATTCAACTGTATGTACCAATTTAACGTTCATAAGTGCCTTACTAGGGCCTAAACTGAATAAATGACTTTTTGATTTTGATTTTTGATTTTTGATTTTTGATTTTTGATTTTTATTTTGATTTTGATTTTATGTAGATAAGAAGCGCTTAGTTCATTTTTGTTCCGCGAAACACGCTATTTCCGTCTCATGCCACGCGAAGATTAGACATAAGTTTGTTTCATCTGACATTGCCATATTTTTCTCATGTAAGCTAAGCATCATATAGACAGTTTCCTATTTTAAAGATCCAGGATTAATCCATGAAACATGAAGGAAATAGTAAAAGAATAAAATTATAAACACTAGACAATAATACCGAGTCTATTTTTCAATAAAAAGTGAAGTGTTTTGCATCACTATTATCACAAAATATGAAACCATTGCAGGTAATGTGTTGGTCATAATTATAACTTAATTACACATAAATACTTTTACTACTACAATAAATAAAACTAACGTTAAACTAAACTAATTAACGTTCCCATTAACGTTTTCAAAGTCAAATAAGATAATTTATTCCAACAAATTCTTTTAGTGTTTGCCTTTTTCAGCACTTATCTAATGAAACTAAAGGAAAAAAAAACCTAAATCAACAAACATCGCATGGGAGTCATTAAAAAGCTACCAATCGCGTTATTTACATTTTAGAATCATTGAATTTGGATGTACCTTTTACTGTAAATTGTTTACAAGTTGTCCAGAGGTCTGCAGTTGAATGTATAATTATATTTTGAAGATATATTTGGGGTATGGATGGACCAGCGTTGCCAGATTTTTTGTGATGTAACTACACGCTTTTCGGATTTCTTCCTTTACTTGTGCTACATGGAATTGCTTCTTGCCAAATTGTATGATTCTAAGTCAACGGGAAGCCCCTATAGGTTTTGATTCCCTTGCGAACGTCAAAATATGCGGCATAAACGGCCGTATCTTTTGTTTGCGTTGACTCAGAAGTTTGATTTATGTATCTCACAGTGACATTTGCAATTTGACGCAGTTCTCCTTAAACATACCTGCGGTGTTTAAGACGAGTCACGGGAAAGCTGGTTCCATTTCTGTGCAGTGGTGTCTTTAATTTGCCACTTCTACGTCCAACGATGATTTTTCCGTCGAGAAATCCTAAAAAAGCTGAACTGAGCCACGCGGGACATTTAATTTTGGGCAAAAATTGGACGTCTCGCCAAAATCAGGATGTCTGGCAACGCTGGTATGGGCCGAGCTCAGGGGGCCAAGTAAATTCTGGCACGATCGCATTACAACTACATTTCCATAGAACCAATGAGCGTTGGTGTACTAAATTCATAATTGTTCTCGACGCTATAGAAGTAGTAATTAATTAATTCATAATTGTTCTCGACGCTATAGAATTAGTAATTTGATCCAGCAACCTCAGGGGTGTCAAAACTGACAGATTTGACAGTTTTGGTAGTGTACTATTTCAATAGTGTCGAAAACTATCATGTAGACTGCGCACATTGGCTCAATGGCAATGAATTTGTCGTGTCGGAATGAATTTGAATGGCTTTGACTTTGAATTTGACTCAACTTTACCTTAACTGACGTAACCAGTCGATCGCCACATACAATATATCTCTTACTAGCTGTCCCGTGCGGTTTCACTCGCATTCCCGAGGATCAATTATGTTTTCCCGGAATAAAAAGTATCAAATTCAAATTCAAATTCAAAAAGCATTTATTCAATTTAGGCCCTGATAAGGCACTTGTGAACGTTAACAAATGGCTCTACACCGGTTCCAAATACAACTTGAACTGAGAAGACTCCGGCAAGAAACCTATGTGTTAGTCCAAAACATATTCTATCTGTGTGCCAAATTTCATCCAAATCCGTTCAGTAGTTTTTGCGTGAAAGAGTAACAAACATCGGTAGATACAAACTTTCGCGTTTATAATATTAGTATGAATTTTTTGATTCATGCTTGATTGAGACTTTTATTTTAAAAAAATCTGTGATATTTAGAAATTGTGCATATTCTCTATTGAGTGTTGATGGTGGCTGTACTGGTTACATTGATCAAGATAAAATCAAAGTTACGTTAAGTTACTCCACCTGATAGTAAGTGGTTACCGTCACCTATGGACAATAGGATTTGATTGCCAATGCTGGTGCAACTGCTGGATCGTTTTGTTGAACATACTAATGAATGGCGACAACTTATTAACATGAAGTTTACGTTTACTAAAGAAATGTTGATCGAATATTTGATGCAAAAAAACTTTTTGTCAGTTTCATGGTTTCATTATTAGTGATACGGAACGCCAACGTTTTGATATTCGACTGTATTTTGCGGTTTACATTATCCAGACTAATTTGAATACGAAATAATGGAATTGAATTTAATACTACACAACATTTTATAGCGAAATAAACTAATAGGTATATACGAGAGAACCTGATATACCCTACCTCTCTTGAAAAAGAAAGCTTGCAGCCAAATAGGGACCCGATTCTCTTATAAGGAAAATTTTGGGGAATCCTATAGCCTAGCCTATATAAATCCACTTTTCCGGGATAAAAAAGTACCTTTTAATACTCGGGGAAAATGTAACACCTATTAGTGAACGAATACCATAACACTGGGGTATTTTGTACCTGTCATCTGTCAAGTCAAGTCAACTCAAGTCGAAACTCTGTCGCCAAGCACCTATCGGTGTGTTCCGACAGCTGCATTTGAGAGTCAGTTCTTTCCAGGCTTTGTGTGCTTACTACCTTCGGCCACATCATCACGTACCATGGTGAGATTGTGGTCAAACACAGGCCTACACTCAGTAAAAAAAGTGATGTCTTGCCGCGTCCTCATCCCCTAAATACCCTCATACGGTCGGTACCGTCTACCGAAGTCCACAAGAATATACGAATATTTGACAACAACAACAACAATCTTCACGAACAATATAGCGTTGATAACACGAATGTAAAGATCTTATAGTCTACGCGAGCGAAGCCGCGGGCAAAAAGCTAGTAGGTATATATTATTATAGAATCAAACTACTTATAACTTTTTATTATAGTTTTTGATATCGAAAGATTCAAATATTTGCCATAAAAACGCCGTTAAAACTACTCGCGACATCTATATAGTCTTCGCCTCAGATTACAGAATAAAAGGCAGATAGAGCGTGTGGAACAAGATGGTGAGGCTAAAAAAGCATCAAAATTTGATACCTGGTATTCTGAATCTGGCTTTTGAATCTGTATTTGCTTTGTTTAAATATCCATTTATAGAATGTGTCCTTCTTGCAATACTATTCGATCGGTAGTCAATATTTTTGCTGGTTCTACAAACTCAAATAAAATTAAGAAAAAAATTTCAGAATACTTAATCCATAGAATTACTTTCTAGATAATTAATGTAAACCAATAAATGTAACTTTTACCCTTGTATATTATTATTTCCTTTTTATAAATGTTGTATGCTGTGTCTACGCCTACGCCATCAGGGTTCAATCGCTCGATCTAACTATTAATAATTTTACCAATTTTGAAGCATGCTATTGTACCCAATTTTGTAGACCAAATAAACAAAAAAAAAACCATCTGATTTTGAATTTGTATTTGCGTTTTAGGCCTCACTTCCGTGTTCCGCGCGCTCCATCTGCCTTTTGTCCTGTGATCTGAGGTCTTTGCAAAGTAATATGCAATGCAATGAGTTATGCGATGCGCCTTATAGTAGATTCCCACGCGATACCTACCCGACGGTAAAACTGAAGTTTCAAACAAATCGGGGGCATGTATTTCAAAGGAATTTTGAGCATCATACAAGTTGAGTACACATTTTCAACTCTCCGAGTTTATCTTTGGAAGCGAAGTGCTTTGTAATGTATTTATTGTGTAATGATAAGAACTTTATTGTATGAAATAAATACCTACGTAAAGCTTAATGCAAAAATTATGTTTTGGACAAGTGTTTTATAATTAAAGTTTAGCTATTATTTTATTGGTAATTTTTTGTTCCGGTTCACCTAGGCTCACTTTTTTTAACTGGGAATAGGCCTGCATTTGACTGCAATTTCACTACTATTATTTTATTCTGTGCCTTGGTAAGTGATGATACGGCCGAAGGTAGTAGGTAGCCTAGAAGGCACTGGCTCTCAAGCGCATTTGTCAGAACACACCAATAGGTCCTTAGAGACAGATTTTCAACTTGAGGGTGGTATCCAGGCAGATGGATACTACAAAGTACCCTACCAGCGTGCTATGGTTTCCTCGCGATGTTTTCCTTCACGGAAAGCTCGAGCTCATTGTGGGATTTGAAGCCGGTACCTTTGTCACGCACGACGGCATACGACTGAGCTGTCATCGCCTCAATCTTTATTTGTTAGAGGCATTTTGACGGTGTACTTATCCACACGTTTCCAAATAATCAGTCGTGAAAACCTCTGTCGACTTTTAAAGCAAGATTTTTCTTGGAAAATCCAATTAAATACATTATTTTCTATGTAAACAATATGTAAATAACGATGTAATCGTTGCAGCTGACAAAACATCTCTAAAATATTCATATGAATGGTTTCAAAAGTTTCTGCAATATGTACATGTAAAATGTTGGAACAGGAAGAGAATTGGCTTGTGTTTCGCCGCAATATGTGGTCCAAAAGTGGTAGGCATATAAAATGAATAGGACCCTTCTGGGCAAGCGTGCTCCATCTTAGGCTTCGTTATTGTCTTTTATGGGCGGGTCAGTGGCCAAACGCAAACCAATTTATAAATAAAAAAATCATCATCATCAGCCTATAATGTCCCACTACTGCGCACAGGCCTCCTACACACAAATAAGGGTGCAAGGGAATGGGCAGATACTCCACCACGCGTGTCCACTGCGGGTCGGTGGAGGTAGGCTAGTAGTGAAACTACTTTTTCGCGAGTTTTCAGCCGCCTAGGAGGCCTCCAATTAGCTTAACGATTATCACAATTAAGTGATAACCGGGACCAACACCTTTACGTGCCTTCCGAAGCACGGAAACGCTCGGAAATACCACTAGGCGGTCACCCATCCAGGTACCTACCACGACGGAGGTAGCTTAACTTTGCCGATCGATTAATGCCCGGTTTCAATAAACAAAAACGAATCGTTTTGCTTACCAATGGCATATAGATCATTTCGTAAGCTAATTTTACCGTGATAGCTACTTCCATATGGGAGGGTCTGCTATGCAAAGCTTTGAGGTCTTTGTTTCATTATTAGTAAGATATGATTATTATGATATAAGAGTCTTAATTTTAATAAATCTTAACCGATACCGGTCCGTAAATTATTGAAACCGGGCCTAAGACGCTAATCATGCTACACCACGAGCGCTTCAACCGATAGTTGTCATAAAACTAGATTCATGATATTTTTTTATATTTATTGTACCTATGTATTTTTCTGTTATGTTGTTTTTCTGTTGTGTTTGTTGAAACAAATGTTTTACGTTCTTTTCTTTTCTTTCTTTATAATAATATTCGGACCTCCTGCGACATTCCTCACACACGGTCATCTGATCCCAAACTAAGCAGAGCTTGTACTATGGAAACCAGATAACTGATATAATACATATACTACTTTTTGTTTGTAAATACGAACTTAATATACATTAATTACACCCAGATTCAGGATATGCAGACATGATCATGCAAACAAATGCTTGTCCTGGGTGGGAATCGAACCCAGGATTTACGGCTTGATTGGCAGAATCTTTACCAAAATGCCAACAGGCCCGTCAATAAAAATTAATTGAAAAAGTGATTGTAATAAATTGGTTCTATTTCTCGTTTTATTTATTTTGTTATTTTACTAAATTAATTTTATTTAAAAAAAGTTCTTTTTAAAATTTTACAAAGAAGTTTCATTTTACTTTTTGTGACAAATATAAGCAGCTTTTGGCTAAGTCTAGTCAAAGCCGTGATAGAAATTCTAGACTTGTCAAGGAAGTTCTCGCTTCCCTTTTTCAAAAGGTAAGTTGTTTGAAACTTTTCCCGAATACCTCTAGGCATCCTATCATTTAATAAAATTACAAAATGTTGAAAATATTATTCTTGATCATTTAAGTTTAAAATAAGTAGTTGGACAGTTATATGTATGGTGCTATCTGTGTATTGGTTTGTAAGAATATATAGGTATTTTTATACATACATTTTACCGATATCTACTGATTTTTACTCAGCAATAACGACAACTAAAAATAAATCTTTAAGATTAATTATATTATTAGTTACCTTTTTTTTCATTGGAAAATCTTACTTTCATTCATGAAAAGGATGAATTAAAAGTAAATTGCAGTCGTTAATATATAAAAAAGGTAAACCGATTTACGTAATTATTTATTAATTATGTGAAATGTTTTAAAATTTTTTTTTGTTTAATAAAAAAAAACTATTTTATAATACTTTTCTCCGTAACATAAATAACACGCCAGAATAACAGTATTCCTGAAAAAACTAAACCGCCCTTATATTTACTGTTAATAAAAACTAAACATACCTGAATCCCGTACCAACGTAAGTAGTAACGCACACTATTAGTTGAGTTATTAACTCAACGCGGCTCGTCCACGTCCGCTCGCGCTATGACAACTGTGCTGAACTTCCGAGCTTTGAGCTTTTATAACCAAGCGCCGCCCATAGGCGTTGGGCGGGCGGGGGCTAATACTTGTTTGGAAAAAAGTTCACACTTTCCTTTTTTTTTAAATGCCATCTAATAAACATTTGTGAACTTAATTGGAAAAAAGCAGTAACTTTATGCGGGTATAAGTTACAGTAAGTTTTAATATAAACATATTTTATGACGCGGTTTCCCCTGTTCTTCGACGTTACCAGAGAACTGGGGCCCAAGTCTGCTATTACAATCGTGTTCCAATGAACTATCAATGGTGTCAAAATTGACACATTTTAGAGTTTTGGTAGTCTACTAATTCGATAGCGTCGATAGTTTTTAGGGTTCTGTACCCGAAGGGTGCCAAACGGAACCCTATTAGTAAGACTCCGCTGTCCGTCCGTCCGTCCATCCGTCCGTCCGTCTGTCTGTCAGTGGGCTGTATCTCATGAACGGTAATAGGTAGACAGCTGAAATTTTCAGAAAATATGTATTTCTATTGCCGCTATATATGAAATAAAATTAAAAATACAAGAAACGTCTTTTTTTTTTTTTTTTTCATAGCATTGTTGATTCTTTCTTGAATATGGTATACATTGCATCCTATCAAGAATTTTGTATTGTTTATTTGGACTAAAAATTACTCTGTGCACTTACTTACAATGTACTCGAAATTAGGTAACAAATAAATAAATAAAAACTAAACATGAAGTAGGTACAGGAAAAAAAATGTGCAGAAAGGTAAATATATATAATATTAATCGTATGTATCACGGGTTTAACCACGGGGAACGGCTAGTTAACGAGCTCTTTATTATTAGTGATAATTAGTGTTTGCTTCTGTAATACCATTACTTTATGACGCAAATACGGTTAGGCAGATAATAATTATAATAAGTATGTCCAGTTATACTCCGTGACTTTTTATTCGTCTTAGAAACGCAGGCCACATAATGTACCCAATTAATAGGAACTAATCATTAAAAAAAAATGTTTGTATCGTTAAAAAAGTCAAAAGTGAAAATTATGACGCATGACGTAGTTTTAAACACCCTGTTACGAGCGCAGTCTACTCGACTCGTGCTTTGGGTTGGTATTTTCTACCATTTTATACGTAAACTATAATTTATTAACTCGATTTGTCATAATACTAATAAATTTTAATATTTTTTTTTAATATACAAATGATAAAACAAAAAAAAAACTTAATTATTAGTACCTAGTCATTCGGTACATTAAGTGGGCTGCGTTTCTAAGACGAATAAAAATACACGGTGTAGTAACATAGGCTAAACTTGTCGAGAAAATCGTAAGTATTCCCCTGTAGGAAAATGCTACCAAATAAATATGTTTTTATACAAGCAACATTTATGTTTGAGTGTATTAAGTACTGGGCAGAGCCCGGTAAGTAATGCTTAAGTTAAGTGCGGTACACTTACTGTTGTCTTAATTCTTAGATCAATCAGGGATCACTTATCATCATGTTTCATCTCTCATCTTTCATCAGGCCGTATGCTTGTTTGCTATTATACTTAGCAAACAAACATACGGCCCGCCTGATGGTAAGCAGTTACCGTAGCCTATGGACACTTGCAACCAGGGACGCGCGTTGTCAACCCTGTAGATATCTTTTCACACCCTTTTGAAAAACCCCATGCTGTATTCCATTGGGAAATCCACGGCGGGGAGTTCATACCACAGTCTGTGCGTCCGCAGAAGGACCGCACAGTACGAAACCATTCTGGTTTCAATACGTGAGGATGGACTCCCCGACGATAGCGAGAGTTGCGATGGTAGAAGGTAGTCGTGGGCATCAAGTCGAATAATTCTATAGAAGACTCTGTTGTACAAGCGGTAGAACACACATAAGGAGGCAAAGTCTCTCCTCAGACTGAGGGGCTCTAAGCCGCTTGTGAGGTCGGGATCGTCGACAATGCTGATGGCACGTCGTTGAACCGAGTCTAAAGAATCAAGCTGGTATCCAGGTCTCTCTGTATTCATGTATTTTAATGCTTACAAAATAGCTTTGGGATGCTATTGGGGACCTATTAATATGCCTCCGCTGTTCGTCTGTCCGTCCGTCCATCTGTCGGTCAGTGAGTTGTATTGTATTGAACCGTAATAGGTAGAAGTTGATATTTGACTCCTCCTTTTTAGACCAATCAGCCCTTTATCATATTATCATCTGGCAACCCTAATTGTAGGAGGCTGTAGTAGCGGTAGGGTTCTGCCACCCAGCAGCTGGATACCACCCTCACTCGCTCTCTATGGGTAAGAACTAACAAGTTTCAGTAGCTGTTCTCAAGAACCAGTACCACCAGGCTTAGTGTGCTTCCTACCTTCGTAGTGATTACCATAACTAATTGTTCGCTTATGGGACACACGTACCATAACTACATTATTAATAATAATAATAATAATAAATATCCTGGGACATTCCTCACACACGGTCATCTGATCCCAAACTAAGCAGAGCTTGTACTATGGAAACCAGATAACTGATATAATACATATACTACTTTTTGTTTGTAAATACATACTTAATATACATAATTACACCCAGACTCAGGACATACAGACATGTTCATGCACACAAATGCATGTCCTGTGTGGGAATCGAACCCACGACCTGCGGCGCGTAAGGCGAACCTTAACCAACTGCGCCAACTGGGTCGTCAATGTCAATTATTATGAAAATAAACGGTGTTTCAAGTGACTAATGCTAGTGAAAAGATAGGTAGAGCATAGCGTTCATTCGCTCAAAGAGCAGCTCGACTGGGGAAATACCTTACAGTATACCGCAGCCAAATAAATAGCTTTATGTTGTGTTCCTGCGTGTGAGTAAGGTCGCTAGAAAGATATATTTGTCTCCTTTAGTAACCATATTCAATATCCTCACAATCATGTTCTCTAAAGTCCTTCTAATAACAAAGAAGATTGCGGAAACTGTATAAGATAGATTAACTTGCACGAGATAAAGTTCTAAGTTAAAAATATTAAGTTGTTACATGTGGACCGCAATTTGAGGTTCCATGCGCTCAGTCAAAAGCGAGCGTATCGAATGCAAATTCACATTAGGCGACAGTTATAGATATATGTACGTGTTCGATATGCCATTATATGTATAGATTAAGGCGCATATTAAAAACATAGACAACATTAGACTTTAACCTCCTTATTCATATGCTTTTTAACTAAATCAGTGTAATAGTGTGCCCCGTCTCACTATTTCGATCACCAAATATCACCTGCCATATCTTTATATGCCAGGTGACATTTGATGAGCTAAAATTCCGAAGTCTTTACTTCGGAATTTTAGCTAATCAACGTTTGATAACTATATTATGAATAAGGGGGTAAGTTTGTAAGTAGTACCTACCCTTACAGTAGAGTCCAAAACAGTTACAAGTTTTTTGTTTCTAAAGTCCTTAATAATGTAATGTAACCACCATGTTTTCATTTTGCCACATAAAAACTACATAGATAGCCGCCATTTTTCAACAAATGTTCATATCAGGCTTTGAAAAAGTTTAAATGAAATGAAAATGAAAAATGAAATGCAATGAAAAATATTTTATTCTTGCGCGTCATTCGACGCAAATAGAACTAACTAAAACACAACACAAGTTGGCAGTTTAACGATGGAACTTCAAAATGTAGTCCACCTGTTCTTTTCAGTCTAAGAACTAAGCGTAGGCGAAGATCCTGGACGTAAGTTAACCATATTTATTGTATACAAGTTGTGAATGTAATATTCTTTGCGTTATCTGATTATATTACATATATAATATCCTGGGATATTCCTCACACGCGGCTAACTGATACCAAACGAAGTTGATCTTTTACTATTGAAATCAAATAACTAATTGATACTATAACAAAACACAGGTTCCTTATATAATAATAATAATAATAAAGCCCGGTGGAACGCTAGTACCTACTGTACATAAACAAGATAACAGGCAGTGATATATAAAATAAGGTAGGATGTTATGGATATTGAATTTCGCATCTGGATATTGATACGGACATATGAATAATATTATAGATACCGGTTTCAGATACGGTTACGAATATGAAATTATTCCGGATATACAATAGTTTCGGATAGTTTCAGTTACGGATATTAGCTTTTTAGAAATGCGACTCAGTCGGGTATTAAATACCTACTATCATATCTTGTCTCAGTTAGACTCTGCCCCTATCTGAAATTATTCGAAAGTTTGATATCAGATTCGGTTACGGTTTCGGATAGGTTTTTATTTCGGATATCTGATAGTTCCGGATACGGTTACAGCTCCATAACATCCCTGATAGATATGTAGATAATATATAACTCTGTGTTATCAAAGTAGGTATCTTACAGCGAGCTCAAGTTGAATGAATTCTCAAAAGTCTATAAATATGCTGGAATTTTGGAGGATAGCAATCATATAGAAAATAACACTCAATTTATTCGAAATCACTTATTTACTTTCTATTATCATGGGAGTATTTAGTTGCCCAAATAACTTTATATTAATTTCCAAGAAAAATTATAAAAGCTATCATTACAAACAAAGGTTTCGCACTGTGATGTTTCTGTAGAGTTTTCTACCGCTAAGGTTAAATGTTATGAGTCCTGCCACATGCCGTGGTTTTCCCATAGGGTTCTTCAGAAGGGTGCGAAGAGATTTGTGCCGTGTGGGATTGAACCCCCAACTGAAAAAAGGTACTACAAAATTTCACAGAATTTGACGAACAATAACCTAAACAGAGTGACTTACGACAAAAAATTACCAGTTACCAAATTAGTTTTGGCTCAATACTAAATTATTTGATTAAATGTAACTAAAGTTAGTTTCCCGACAACTAAAGTTAGTTTCCCGACAACTAAAGTTAGTTTCCCGACAACTAAAGTTAGTTTCCCGACAACTAAAGTTAGTTTCCCGACAACAAAATGTCAACTTACATAACTAGTTTTGTAGATTCTTTTTTCAGTGCATCAAGCGAACTGTGATCATAAGAGACAGTGGCGGATTTGCAGTCTTGGCCGCCCTAGACGCCAGGCCATGTAGTACTTACCAGCTGCCCCTTTCTCAGCATTCATCATATAAACTACATGTTTGTTATGCTAGGCCCAATTTTCAACAATGGTTTTTATGAAAGTAAAACGAAAACGCAACGCAACTACTTTGTTTGTATGTGAACTAAAGCGAGCTCCCGCCGAAAGGTGTACATTTCCAAAAACAACAGCATTGTTCCAATTTTGACATTGTTAAAAACTTTTTCCTGCCACAATGTCTTTCTTCAGTTTGTGAAGAAGGAACCAGCTGCGTATTAGGGTTTCTTACTGCGTGCGTAGTTTTTCTTTTGTTTTTTAACTGTGTCCTACCTTGCCCCATCTTAGATTGTTGTCGCGTAACATTCAATAACAAATTGCAATGGATTCTTTACTGAAAGGTTTAAGAACGTCATAAGAGACAGTGGCGAATTTGCAGTCTTGGCCTCTCAGTCCCCAAACCATGTAAGTACGAGCCGCCCCTTTATCAGCAGTCATCAGTAAACTACATAAATACTTTATTGCCAACTTTTATCGAAATCGATTCGGATGTGCTGGTGGCGTTTGGTCCATACAAACGTAATCCTCAGTTTCCTCTTTGGATAATGACACTAGAGCAATGATTATTTTACCATGCAAATCTCCATAAATTAATTATTATAAAAACTAAAAATCTTCTAAAAAAACTTACCATTTTTAACTGCCGTTATCAGACGTCCAGAAAACAAATTTGACGAATATAAAAAATAAAAGTAAAACCGACAGACATAGCCAAAGCCCTTCTTATTACTATTCTTGAAAAAAAAATTAAATCGATCCAGTATTGGAGGAGGAAACTGGGGATTGCGAAATAGCGATTTCGTCTATTTTAAATAGGTATAATCGATCCAAGCTGCAGTTGTCTCTATCGCCCTCGGGAGGGATGACTCGGGCACAGCGCGACAGCAATAGATATGTTAAAAACCTATTTTTCAAATTTCTTGCAGCCATCCTTTCCTCTTAACTATATTATTGTTATACGATGCGGTGCAGTGCGGTCTGCTATAATGAACGCAAGCCTTTAGAATATTAAGACACTTTGAGTTATTTCTAGTGAGTTTTTTGTCATGATTGGCCGCCCCTAATGTCTGGTCGCCCTAGGCCCGGGCCTACATGGGCCTTAGAGTAAATTCGCCACTGATAAGAGAGGTAGAGCATAGCGTTTTTGTTCAAAGAGTATCTCGACTGGGGAAGTACCTAACAGAATACCGCAGCCAAATAACAGAAAATTGTTTTCCTGCGTATGAGTAAGGTCGCCAGAGGTACCGCGCGAGTGATGCCCCGTGTTTTGCAAGCATCCATAGGGATATGGTAACCGCTTACCATCAGACGGGCTGCGACAAGCATCTTATGTTATTTAACCTACAACGGAAACAGATGGTATAATGTCACTAGTAATAGTGACATTATATACCATCTGTTTCAGTTATATTCGATCGTCACAAATGGCTATAATTTTTTTTATACCACAAAGATGGCAAACAAGCATACGGCCCGCCTGATGGTAAGCAGTTATCGTAGCCTATGGACACTTGCAACACCAGGGGTATCACTCGCGCGTTGCCGACCCTGAAGAAATCTCTTCACGCCCTTTTTGAAGAACCCATGCTGTACTCCATTGGGTGCACCACGGCGGGGAGCTCATTCCACAGTTCGAGCGTCCGCGGAAGAAAACTCCTTTTAGCCCGCACTGTTCGAAACAATTCTGGTTTCAATGTGTGTGGATGGACTCCCCGTCGATGGCGAGAGTTGCGATGGTGGAAGGTAGCCGTGGGCATCAAGTTGAACAATTCCTTAGAACACTGTCCGTTGTACAAGCGGTAGAACAAACATATGGAGGCAAAGTCTCTCCTCAGACTGAGAGGCTCTAAACCGCTTGTGAGCTCGGGATCGTCAACAATTCTGATAGCACGTCGCTGAACCGAGTCTAAAGGCCCAAGCTGGTCTATCTGATCCCAAACTAAGTAGAGCTTGTATACTATGGAAACCAGATAACTGATATACTACATATTGTTTGTAAATACATACTTAATATACATAATGACGCCCAGACTCAGGACATGCAGTCACATGCAGTCATGTTCATGAAGACAAATGCATGTCCTGGGTGGGAATCGAACCCACGACCAATTACGCCAATCTGGCTCGTCATAGGCCGGCAACCCGGCAACACATTGGAAATCTACCTGATATTGCTAATGTCTATAGGCGGCGGTAACCGCTTACCATCAGATGGACCGCCTGCTTCTCACCTTCACAAGCTACTACCATATCATGATGTCTCTATTTACAAGACTATGTTGCATATAAGTATTAATAACAGTGACGTGACGTTATCGTGGGTGTTAGCGTCATTCGCTTAATAGTGTTGTGCCTATGACATATTTATTGGATATCGAGAATTTTATCGATATTTTTGGTGCCTAAAATAAATAATGGTGATTGATTTATCCATCAAAGTATACCTACGCATACGGATTTAGTCAAATAAAAATGGTAAGTACACGATTTGTCCATGCCAATTTATGACAATAGAAGCCAATTAAAAAAAATATCTTTATTAAAGCTGAAATGCTTATAAAATAATGTTATTCTAAGACAGAAAGTAGTACAGTTTTTAGACATCACATTCAGTACAATTACACAAAAATAAGATAAAAAGAAAAATTACAAAAAAATACTTATTATTACTCTAGTTGGGTTGGCTTGAATCAGCATATGCTGCAGATAATTATAGCGTTGACTTTCAGCTGAATCTATCGGTGAGCCTTACACAATAGGGATAATTGCCAATATTCTATTTATTAGTCCATTTTTGTTACAGGATCTATCTCAAAAACTAAACTAGTCTAATGTCTTATTATGTACTGTATTTAAATAACACCAATTTATAATGCAATTTTAGCTGTACACTGAACCCTAATAGAGCGAGACCCGACTGCCCTTTTCCAATGATAAAAACCTGCTCAAACTATGCTATTACCAAAAATAATATCATTTTTACACACAGCAATAAGAGTGATGAATGTTCTTGTTTCTTGTAACTGTAATGTAATTTCACATCTTAATTACAATATGTTTGACTTGTACTACGTAAATGTAATTATGGTGTGTTATAATTAACAAAACAAACAACTGTTATCCATATAACGTGTCCTCGAAACGATACAATATTTGAATGAACTACGTATGAACTGAGCCTCCGTACCTACCCTTTTTTCTTTTACTTCTGATAGTATCTAAAATGTTTTAGAATTTTATTTTGTGACCAATACGGGGAATTCTTTAGGACTAAGAAAAAAATGCTGAAATAATAGCTAACCCTATAATTAGCTAGGTATCTGTATACTTTTGGGTATGTGTAATCTAATAATATATATAAAATGCTTTTGTGGGTACGTAAATACGCACTTTTCTCAATCACCACCAACCCCAATCAACTTCCCGTTGGGGTGGTAAATATCCCTTGGTCTCCATGTGGTAGTAAGGGAGTTTGGTCGCGGTGGGTGGAAGGGGGTGGTTGTGGGTGGCGAAAATGTTAAAACATATATTGCTGTCCTTTTCTAACGCATGAGGACTTCTGAAAAGATCTCAAAATTTCTGGAATGGAAAGTTCCAAAATGTGTAAAACGGTTATAATCGATCTGGAATGTTCTAGAATGTTCAACAAATATCTGGAATGATCTGGAATGATCTAGAAAATTCTAGAGTGAATGCAAACTATTATAATCGATATAGGTAGCATGTTTTGAGAAAGTTCTACAAATTTCTGGCTTCATCTAGAAAGTTCCAAAATGTCCAAAACTGTTATTATCGAGTTAGAATGGTCGAGAATGTTCTAGAAATTTTCCGAATGATCTGGAAAGTTCCAAAATGAGTGCAATTGATTATGATCAATTTAGAATTTTCGAGAAATTTCTTGAATGATCTAGAAAGTTCCAAAATGAGTAAAACGGTTATAATTGATCTGGCTTTATCTAGAGAGTTCCAAAATGTCCAAAACTGTTATTATCGAGTTAGAATGTTTAAGAACGTTCTAGAAATTTTCCGAATGATCTGGAAAGTTACAAAATTAGTGCAATTGATTTAGAATGTTCGAGAAATTACTTGAATGATCTAGAAAGTTCCAAAATGAGTAAAACGGTTATAATTTATCTGGAGTGTTCTAGAAAGTTCAACAAATATCTGGAATGATCTAGAAAATTCTAGAATGAATGCAAACTATTATAATCGATATAGAATGTTTGAGAACGTTCTAGAAATTTTCCGAATGATCTGGGAAGTTCATAAATGACTGCAATTTATTATGATCAATTTAGAATGTTCGAGAAATTTCTAGAATGATCTGGAAAATTCCAAAATGAGTGCAATTTATTAGAAGCGATTTAAAATGTTCGAGAAAGTTCTAGAAATTTCTAGAATGATCTAGAAAATTCCAAAATGTGTAAAACGGTTATAATTGATCTCGAATGTTCTAGAAAGTTCCAAATTGAGTGCAGTTTAATATGATCGATCTAGAATGATTGAGAAAGTTCTAGAAATTTTCCGAGTTATCTGGAAAGTTCCAAAATGAGTGCAATTTATTATAAACGATTTAAAATGTTCGAGAAAGTTCTAAATATTTCTAGAATGATCTATAAAATTCTAAAATGAGTTCAATTTATTATAAGCGATTTAAAATGTTCTAGAAAGTTCTATTTTTTTTTGGATTGGTCTGGAAAGTTCCAAAATGTGTACGAGTGTTATTATTGATCTATAAAAACCAAATCGAAGTGATGTACTTACATCTAAATATTCTTGAGTGATCTGGTACTGGAATATAAATCGTTTCGGTATATAAATCGAAATTCAGTGACTTTTCATCAGTTCAATAGTGATTGCAGTCGAGTAAAAAAAGAACAAACTATTTGAATGTTCTGGAAAGTCTCTCAATATCGAAAATAGAAATCTATAATATGTTAAATAATGTATCCTTATATGTTTTTTATACCATTAAACATGCGATGTATTTTAACCCGAGCAACGCCGGGTTTCGCTGCTAGTTTATCTATAAATTTTCAAGGAGACTAGTATGCAAAATGTTACTAAGGCTCGTATCTCAAGGCTTGAGATTACAACAATTGAATTTAAGTCATACTTGTCTGTCATTGAATTTCATTTCCATTGACACAGTCTATTTTTGTGACTATACTACATACCACAAAGTTTTAGTAGTATTTTTCAATTAGGTACGAAAATATCGATAAACCTCGATCGTTTTTTTTTTATAATCGTGCATCTCTACGATCCTCTTCACTACTATCCGATGCTATCTAGATTATGACGAAGTATTGAGACGAAGAAATCGATCGATTTAAGTAGTTTTACGGAGAATCAGATGATATCATTGTTTCGGTAAGTGATTCTCTTTCACTTATCGAAACATGATACTTTCATACGAAATTCATCTATATCATATTTGCATTGAAGCTTATTAGGTATGTGTGCGCGTGAAAATAGACTAACTTATAACTAGTTTTTGTCCCGCTCTAATGTTATGTTATTCCAGGTTAAGATCTACTTGAGTGACAAATTTCATCAATAACGGTTCTGCTGTTTTTAATCGATCGGAAAAGTTAATCTACCAACGATGAGGCCGGTACCTGGATGGGACTGCCTAATGGTATTTCAACTGTCGTTTTCCGTGCTTTGGAAGGCATTTAAACCCGTTTATCACTTAATTGTAAGAGTTTAAGCTAATTGGTGACCTCCTAAACAGTAGGTTGATGGCCTACCTCGACCAATCCGCTGTGGGCAAGCGTGGTGGAGTATTTGCCTATTCCCTTTCACACTCATTTGTGTGCAGGAGGCCTGTGCTCAGCAGTGGGACACTATAGGCTGATAAACCGAGATCCCAGGCTCGCCAGATATTAGTACTTATTTTCTGACGAATAGAATAATGGCTGGAGGTTAGAATGTTCTCAATACAAAAAAAAATAACAATAAAATCAACAACCTCAGGTTATAAAATTATATTTTTTTTTGAATAATTTAATTTTTTTTTTAAAATCAATAGTAACAATAGATGGTTTATATTTTATTGTATTGATATCATCATCTGAAGTCCACCCATTTTTCTATGGATCAAAAATGCCAATTATCGTCTTATTTGCATTATAATAATGCCCTCACGCAAATACCTACTCCAACGCATATCTTTCATGCCTGGTACCTGAAAATTGGCCCACGGGACAAGTTAGCTGGTATTCATACGTTTGAAGTACGTACTAGCACTCAATTCTATGCATTTTGTCCGTTAGAAAATAATTCATGTCTGGCGAGCCTGGGATCTCGGTCTATGATGATGATGATGTTAGAGGGTATAGTAGGATTGCTACAATATTTTATATCACTATATAGTAAAATAGATAACTGTAGCCTAAAATTACAAAGAATATATATTTAAATTTATAAAGATTTTACAAATATATACGCCTCATTAAATTATCCAATTATTCGTGTCCTCCGGCTATGTTCAGGTTGTGAGGCATCGTAATTTCAGTTTTGCTTTGTATATCTTCAAATAACGAATGAAATTATATGGCAAATATCAATGACTAAAAAAATATATTTAGTCCGTTTTTATACAAAAAATATCAGACACGTTTTTAATTTTGTCAATTAAACAAAAAAATAAGAAGATATCGTGTGTTGAAGTCCCGCGTGACGTCACGTTGGAGTACACTTTTTACTGTAAAGTGACGTCACGAGTCACTCCCGAACTTTGACTAGCTTTATCTTTGTCAATATTTAATAATTTGGTAAAGCAAAAAATACGTGTCCAATATTTTTTGATAACTAACTGACTATTAGAATTATTATTTTTTCACCTATAAAATCATCCCTATTGTCAGTTTTTTCAAAAGTAAAAGATGCAGAAGATGTTTTCTTTTCTATCTAAATTCGATGAAATATTTTTTTGTATATATAAAACATTGAAAGGAAGAAATAAAATAGGTTTATTTGAAGATACACACAAAACCAAATCGTGTAGGTACTCACCTAGCGGTATGAAATACTTTACGACGTATTCTCATACCTACATTCATAAAAATCGGTCGAGCCGATTCGAAGGACTGCGACCACAAACACTGTGACACGAGATTTTTGTGTGATATTTATATCACAGCTCACAAAGCATAAAAAACAACCTTTGTTTTTTCGTGTGACATCAAAATTGTAAAATTTTCGATAAAATGGAATGCATCTATTACTAAAGTCTATCAATGATAAGGCGATGATAGCTCAGTGGTAGTGACGTCGGATACTGAGATGAAGGTCCCGGGTTCGAATCCTACAATGAGCTTGAGCTTTCGGTGAAGGAAAACATCGTGAGGAAACCATAGCACGGTGGTAGGGTACTTTGTAGTACCCGCCTGGCTGGCCACCAACCTCAAGTTGAAAATCTGTCGCCAAGCACCTTTCGGTGTGTTCCGATAGCTGCACTTGAGAGCCAGATCCTTCTAGGCTTTGTGTGCTTACCACCTTCGGCCGCATCATCACTTACCATGGTGAGATTGCGGTCAAACACAGGCCTATAAACAGTAAAAAAAAATATATTCCAATTAAAAATCTTTCTGATAATTCCATTAACTTTGAGACTAAATCAATACTGATCCCCCACTTTCTTGGCCAACCAGCCATTTGAATTCCCACATCGTTATTTGGAAACGATATTTATATTGGTTACCCAAATCCTAAACGTAGGTAGCCAACTAAAAAAATCCGATCAGAATAAACTGATTGAGGTAAATTGACAATTGAAATTCGGGACACGACTCCCTGCGAGGTTTTAGCTCAAACTAGCGTTCCCGATGCCTACATAATACTCGTACAGCATAATTGGGATAGGTGGTAGTTTCACTTGAAATATATTATGTTCAGATAAAATAGTATTCCGACTACAGTGACACGATTTTACTATATCACTTAGGTAGCAAATATAGCATACGTCTAAGCGGTTAAGCGGTGGTAAAAGCGGTTAAGCGGTGGTAAAAGTGGTTAAGCGATGGTAAAAGCGGTTAATTGCATTAAATTCGCAGCTTCAGATTGTTTCAGATCTATATCTTATGTGTTAATCTAAAATATATAGGTACTATCTGTATGCCAAATTAGATCCAAAACCATTTAGCCATCACAAACATTTGGAAATGGGAAGTAAAATACAAAATGCATATTTGAACGTGTAGTGGTGGTGTTAGTGACGTCGGATACCGAGACGAAGGTCCCGGGTTCGAATCCTACAATGAGCTTGAGCTTTCGGTGAAGGAAAACATCGTGAGGAAACCATAGCACGGTGGTATCCATCTGGCTAGCTACCAAACTCAAGTTGGAAATCTGTCGCCAAGCACTTATCGGGGTGATCAGACAGCTGCACTTGAGAGCAAGTTCCTTCTAGGCTTCGTGTGCTTACCACCTTCGGCCACATCATCACTTACCAGGGTGAGATTGTGGTCAAACACAGGCCTATAAACAGTAAAAGAAAAAAAAACTTAAGTAAGTAAGTTTTTTTTTTTTTATACCACTTAGGTGGCAAACAAGCATACGGCCCGCCCGATGGTAAGCAGTTACCGTAGCCTATGGACGCTTGCAACACCAGGGGTATCACTCGCGCGTTGCCGACCCTGAAGAAACCTCTTCACACCCTTTTTGAAGAACTCCATGCTGTACTCCATTGGGAAAATGTATGTATGCCATAATAACTACGAAAAATCCAAAAGATCGCACACATCTCGACCCCTGCAGTTAAAACCAATCCTCTGTCACTTTAACAACAATTATAGAAGTTAACAAGAATGTTAATAGGCTATAGAGCCATCAAACTGTATGGTGTCTGTATATCCTGGTGAATGAAATCAACTTTTATTATTATGGCGTCGTTTTGCTAAGCCAGCCGCGTCACTGCTGCGTTTACTCGCATTTAATTGTGCTTTGGTTTTGCGGAAACATGGTTTTTTACTACATATATTATATCCTCGTAAGGCCCAACCTTTTAGGTTAAATTACGACCCGATGTACTTAAAATAGGTTCTAGTAGTTGCGGCTCAGACTCTTGATTTAAAAAAAATATCCCATGGTAGTTTTAAATTGGCGACCAAAAAATATATTAAAATTATCGGCTTATTCCTGAAATCCCCCCTAAAAATCCCCCCTGAGGGGGAATAGTGGAATTTATAAAAAAAAGTCCAGAATTCCCCCTTGATAATCCCCCTTAAGGGGGAAAACTGGAATCTACAAAGCTAATTATTCCACAAATCCCCCCTGACAGTCCTCCTAAGGGGGAAAAATGGAATCTAAAAAAAAAAGTCCAGAATTCCCCCCTGATAAATCCCCCTTGAGGGGGAAAACTGGAATTAAAAAAGTCTATGTCCAGAAATCCCCCTTGAAAATACCATGTTATGTCCAACCCGTTGGTTCTCGTGAGAGACGCGCGTCCTATAATAACAATTGAGGTCATTGTTATTTTTTTAACCGCGAGTCAAAGTATTAGTAATTTTAATGGTTAAATCATTATTTATACAATTTTAATAAAAAAATAATCTCATCTACAATAATTTAATATTCAAGAAATTACTATCAAAATAAAGAACCACCAATATGATTAGATAAAGCTGTTAATATACCAACATTATAAGTTTTATCTATTTTGATAATAAATTACTAAAATGACAAACAGTAGGTACCTAATGCACTATTGGTATTACTCTCTCCATTTACTTATATTAAATCTCTCTCTTAGTACCTCAAAAAATTTATACTTATGAAAAAATGGTACCAGGATAGCATAAGCTCGAAGGAGATATATCCAAAAAAAAAAAAAAACAAAACCTGGTACCATTTTTTCATAAGTAATAATAAGAATACATTTTGTGGAAATATATATATAATATATGTTGTTTTGTAACTAGGGAGAGCTCCTTCAAGCTTCTGTTGTACTGGTACTATTTAAAACTGTGGTGTTTAAATAAAATATATCGATAAAAAATTAGTTTTATTTTACAGAATAATTTAATTTTTTTATTATTAATTACAGATGAATATTAATTTATTTATTACTTTCCTAGACTTAAATTTTCTCAATTCGAACATAACATAAACAATACAAGTCACCATACGATTTTTGATGATTTTAGAGCATCGACTAATATTTTAAATTGTACAAGTATAACAGAAGTTTGAAGGAGCTCTCTCTAATAAAAAAAACAACATATATATTATTTTAACTTATGAAAAAGGAGAGAGCTCCTTCGAGCTTATGTTATACTGGTACAATTTTAAATATTAGCTGATGCTCTAGAATCGGTGCTCTAATGGGAATATTCAATAAAATAACGTAAGTTAGTACTTACGTTATTTTATTGAATATTAATGGTACCAAGACTTAGTAGTCTTGGTACCATTTTTTCTTTAATTACCAAGTTTAATTTTTTGGAGGTATTTAGAGAGAGATCAAAACACCACAACACTAGAAGCTACAAATCCGTCGGTGCTCAAAAGGGAATGATTTCGAATTAAATTTTTGTTCCCATTTGAGCACCGATCCAAAATATGAATCGGTGCTGAAAAGGGAATAGGATCGGTGCTCAAAATATCGGTGCGCAAATGGGAATACTTCTAGCCGATATCCCTCATCGCTGTTTGTTTGTGATTGTTTCTTTGTACTCTTCGTCACATTTTATTAATACAAAATTCAATGAAGAAATAAAGACTGAATTATATATTATATTCTCGTTTTTTTTGTTTATTAAATTTAATAGAATCTATATCTAATTTTATTCTATATTCTATTTTTTAAATTTATTTAAAGGGTGTAGAAACTAAAATTAAAAATAGGGGGGAAAAGTGGAATAATCTAAAATGTAAAGGGGGATTTGTGGACTTATTTTACGTCAGTGTCCAATTTTCCCCCCTGAGAGAATTTCGCTCAGGGGGGAAAAGTGGAATAAGTCAAAATGAAAAGGGGGATTTCTGGATAATTTTTACATTAGAGTCCAGTTTTCCCCCCTGAGGGGGATTCTCTCAGGGGGGATTTCAGGAATAAGCCAAATTATCTTGTTTTAATTTTAGGTCACTGGGCCGTTATTTTATGATTTCAAAAACTGGTTCGGTATGGGCCTGGAGTACTTAATATTTATGTCATAAAATTAGGTTCAAAGTCAAAGTCAAAGTCAAGGCCATTTATTCAATTTAGGCCCCAGAAGGGCACTTATGAAGGTCACATTTACTGAAGTTACCAACGGTTCGGAACTCGGCCTTCAACTGAGAAGAATCCGGCAAGAAACTCAGCAAGGTTACATTTTTCATATATTTTTTGGACAATCTGACTACGAGGGAGACTGGTCTTGGGTCTTACGAGGATATTATACTTATACTATAAGGCGCCGACCCCACAGTGAGCGGTCCAGAGTTCTGCGGTCAGAGTTCTAGGTTCTTGACCGCCGCGGTTGCTGAGTGCAATGATTACAGTGAACGCGGAACGCAGAACATTAGGTTTTTTTTTATATACCTATATAAAAAAAAACCTAAAATTTCCGATTAACGGCAAGGTTCCCAGAAGGCTGGCAGCGTTTCCTCTTTGGATAGCCAAGCTGATGCGGTAAGCGAGATGGCGCGAGTGTATCGACACATGTGGCGTCCCACACCAGTGACTTGCCGACTGTCCAAGGGATCAAAGACATACCATCCGGTCTCTTGCCATCGCCCCGCACAATACCGACAGGTTCCAGTACGGATGGCACGTTAGCGACAACAAAAGCCCTGAGGATAATGTGATTAATAGCCGAGTGTCGTGATATTCGACCAGCACTTAGGGAGCACGAAAGCCCATGGTGGTCGAGCTCAACAGATTCCATAATATTCAAGCGTGTCAGGGGGCGGCACCTTATCAACAGATAATATTTATATGTGTATTGTCTTATCATATAGTATTGACACATAGTGCTGTGGTGATAAAGTTGATATTAGACTGACGTCCGCTCGCACTCGGTATGCTATGTTTACAATTCACGGGCCACGGGTATTGTAAATTGTTTTCGTCTCTGTATAGGCGCGCGGAACTCGTTGCTCTGTCGTATGTAGGAAGTAAGACCTGTCATCATCATCATCAGCCTATAATGTCCCCCTGCTGAGCACAGGCCTCCTTTCACAAATAAAGGTGAAAGGGAATGGGCAATACTCCACCACGCATGCCCACTGCGGATCGGTGGAGGTAGGCTAGTGGTCAACCTACTGTTGGAATTTTTTAAGCCGCCTAGGAGGCATCCTACTAGCTTAATGACTATCACAATTAAGTGATAACCGGGACCAACGGCTTTACGTGCCATACGAAGCACGGAAACGCTCGATTTGAAATACCACTAAGCGGTCACCCATCCAGGTACCGACAACGACGGTGGTATCTTAACTGTGTCAATCGATTAAGAATGGCTAATCATGCTACACCACGAGCGCTTCAAAAAGTAAGACCTGTAGGATACTTAAATTTAGAAAAATCATCTCAAAACAAATAAGTATAACAAGCAAAGCAGCAGTACAACAGCAGTGTCACGGTTACCTCGGGATAGTAGTTGAAACTTTAATTATATTCTAGACAATACATATACATATGAAAAACAGTAATTAGCAGTCTCCCACGACACAGGGCGACCTAATGTGGGAGTACTGCCATAATACTAATATGTAATTTATTTTCGGAATAAATATATTTTGTTTTTTTTTGATTTGATTTGATTAATAAGCCTCACAGTACCCGAGAGGATCATTCCTAGGAGTTAACCTTGACGTAACCTATCTAACCGGCAATTAGGACGAGCCCTCAGGGGTTCACAACCGTTCCACAGGCGATATCAATGTCAGCAGTTACCTTCAGGAAAATGTTTGTAAATATTGATACTTCAATCGTAACTTGAGATACTGAAACCTTTATCAGGAGATCTATTAGCTCCAATGAGTTAATTTAATAGTATCTTTTTATATACAACGAAATTGGTAAACAAGCATACGGGCCGCCTGATGGTAAGCAGTTCGCGTAGCCATATGTACGCTTGCAACACACGAAGCATCGCTCACGCGTTACCGACCCTTTCCTTTCTCCCCGATGATCTCTGGCGACGTAACTCACGCGCAGGAACACAACATAAAGTTATTTGGCTGCGGTATTCTCTAAGGTGGAGGTACTTCCCCAGTCGAGCTGCTCTTTGAGCTAATAAACGCTATGCGGTCGGGTATCCTATGAGGATTTCCCCAAGAGAAAAAAAAAGGTACCGGATTAATCACTGAATCTAAATGTCTAATCTAATGTGTATCTTTGACTTAGCCAATCCGAGAGCATTGTCGGTGGTTTGAATTGGCTGAATAGATTTCTAGCAACATTTTCTTCATTGCGCTTTGGATAAATTCAATGTTATCAATAAATAGATGATTATATATTTGTTGTAAATATTATTAGTTCTACAGTTATCTTATGAATGCGGGGGCAGGTTTGCCTGAGTCTGCTATTTACTTATTCAATATCGGTAGAATCTATTTCTGTAGTTTTGCCGCCGGGACACGCAATTGCTGTCAGCGAGTGTAGAATGTAAATGTAATGAATCTAGGCGTGTTTTGAAACGAGTGTGCTGAGTACCAGACATACGAGAACAGTTTTTGCGAAGGAGTACGCGGCACACAAAAAGTTCTCCACGATTTTTTTACAGATTCAAAGCACACAACTTACATATTCGATCATTCTAGTGGGTGAACTCTAGGGACGTACTACACGCAAAAGAAATGCAGAGATTGCGAAGTATTTTTGTACTTGAAAAACAGATAAAGAAGTAGAAATAGTAAATTTTGGATACATCCTATTCTTTCGCAGACTTTTTGCACGCCATTTGCGTTACTGCTTAGATTGGTATAGGTTCTATTTTCACAGTCTAAAAAGAGCGGCACGAATAGTCAAACTATTCATAAGATGCAGCAGAGGTCTATTAAAAAATATCAAGACAATATCTCCATCCAACAAACTACGACATAGACTTACAAACTTTCCCAGTGACCGTTCAAATTCAATATAGGGGACGACCAATTTAAAAGTTAGCAAAACGACTTTTAACAGCAGTTGAGGCAAGAATTCAATAACAAACCAATAAAGGGACCTGATGTGGAACTAATAAATATCTATTGAGTTCTTGAGATCTTGTAGTATCTTGGAACTGAGATTTATATGATTTAAAAGTCTTGCTAAGTCATATCGTATAGAGATCGCATGATAGCTTTTCTGGGTCGGCAACGCGTGATACCTCTGGTGTTGCAAGCGTCTATAGGCTACGGTACACTGCTTACCATCAGGTGGACCGTACGCTTATTTACGGACTTCGACACCGGACCTCTGGTCTGGATATCGCGTCTTCGACATAAATGTCGCCTATGTCGAAAATGAAAAGAATAAGTTATCTACATATCCATGAATTCATTTTACCACAGCCTATTAGCAGAAAATTATTGGTGACGCGTCGTAAATTTTATAGCTAGGCAAGCCAAGTGGATTGTCCACTTCACAGATTTAGAGAAGGGTAGATACTACTTGTGCCTTGAATAGTATTAAAAACCATGGCGGGTATCTGTAACATAAAAATGTATGTTGTAAAAGCACGACTAACCCGAGTTATATCAAAGTTGACATCATGTTAGCTACATCATTATGACAGATTTAGAGGGTAGACGTAAAACAATAATGCGGCACTCGAAGCAGCTTTGTATGTGATACACGATCGTTATGTACAGACAACATTTAAATTAAGTGCAATTGTAGCGAACCACTACATAATGAAGTTCATACGCCGAGAGATAGATGGCGTGGCGCCACATTATCCTGCATTCGCGCATACAAGCCCACTACATCCTGCATCGCGCTTTCGAAGATTTCTCGGCGATCTGCATATATACAAGTGTCCGACATGTACAGTTGGACCGCGATCCCCAGCCACGATGACTCATCCAACTTGCACCTCCAAACAATCTCATTTTAGAAACTATATCTATGTAATCGGAAACGGTATGGTTACAAAGAAACAAACAAAATCAATTCGCATTTATAATATTAATTGTAATCATATAAATACAATAAAAATAAATTAAAATATTGTAGACTGTTTTTTATTCTTTGACAACCCAGTCATTACCTACGCGGTGGCGGTATACATGCAAAAATAGCAATCAAACTACTGGTATACTGTGACACCACATCGTAATTCCCGAGGGATCGTATGTTTTTCCGGGATAAAAAGTATCCTATGTGTTAATCCAGAACATATACTATCTGTGTGCCAAGTTTGATCCAAATCCGTTCAGTGGTTTTTGCGTGAAAGAGTAACAAAAATCCAAACTTTCGCGTTTATAATATTAGTAAGGATAGAACGATGCCGTATGTCAATCGCGTCATTGTCCTATCGGTGCAGTGATAAGATTTTATTGATTGTTGGTTGGTATGTATGACTGTGTGTCCGTTATATGAAACAATAAACCTCTGTTTGGTCTGGTACACATTGGAGGCACTGCAGTTCGTGGCTATTGCAACAGGTAGCGTCGGCAACGTTGGGAAATGAAGATTACACATTTTATACTATAGTCAGTAACTATTTAGTAATCTGTGCTATAGTGGCTCTGTTAGCTGTCGACCTCGCAAGTCTGTCTTTGCATAGCTTATACCTGAATAAATGTTCACCACGCACCATAAGACAATCCCCATAGCACAGCCATTTTGAAAAAAATAAAACTAATAACATTATGGTTAAAAATAATTCATATAATTGGCTACTTTCCTAAAAAATGATATTTAGATTATCAAAAAATATTGGACATTTTTTTCGTCAATAAAACAAAAAATGATGAAGATAAAGCCCGTTAAAGATCCGCTTGACGACGCCTTTCTAAACATTTTTTATGAAATGTGACGTCACGCGGAACTTGTCTTTGAATACGTGTCCAATATTTTTTGATAATTTAACTGACGGACTAAATAGAATTATATACTTTTCATCCAGGAAAGTACCCAATTATCGAACGTGCTCACAAAATTTCATGAGAATCGGTCGAGAAATGCGACCTGTAGAGGACAACAGCCGGACAGACATACGAAAGCATTTTTTCCAAAGCTGAAACGGAGACGCTTAGTTTGCGCTTTGTGCTCGCTTGGTTAATAATCTTTATATGACCATTCCTGGACAGGTAGGCTCAATTGTTGTCAGTGCGATTAGAATTTAAATAACTATTATGTAATAATATATAATAATAATATAATAATAATAATAATATGCTGTTTTGAAAAGGGTAATTGCTGAGTTTATTGCCGGCTCTTCTCAGCAAATGCAACCTTCCGAACCGGTATTAGAGTATTAGAGTCTGCCTTTTCATAATTGCCTGCGAAGGTCCATTTAAATAAATGATTTTGTTTTTTTTTTTTAATTTTTTGAAATAGATTTCACTGATGAATTAATTTCGTAAATTTTGTTTTATACTTCTTATGTAGCCAATAAGCATACCTCCTAATGGTAAGCGGTTACCGTAACCTATAGATGCTTGCAGCACAAGATCAAAGAATACGTAGACAAGACCCACTCCCCTGCGAATTTATCTTCAACCACAGTCGTCGCCCGCAACTTAATGGCGTGACAGTACTCCAGATAGTATTGCTCACCCAAACAATCTCTTCACACCCCTAGCTTATATCTTAATTAACTACATGAAATGGTTACACGTTTGGCAAGCCAATTTCTCCATTAAAAGTTACAACGAGAATACGAGACTCAATGTACAAAGATTTAATCAAAGTTTTTCTGCCAACCGTACAGACATAGTCGCAAGTAAAACTATGACACAATACAATGCTGGTTTTGTTCCTACCAGCACTTGTCACATGCTGTATCGGACATAAACTTTAACTGCTGTTTGAAAAAAGGTGAGAGTTCTCATAGGTACTTAAGGGAAATGGCTCTCACGTGTTGGTGCTGGAAACACCAACTAGTGTTTGATAATAATAAATATTGGGGAAATACTTCAAATCTTCACTAGATATGATTACAATCAGATTCAGGACAAACAGACAGTCCATATTGTCCATGGACAGAAATGTATGTCCTATGCGAGAAACGAACACATGACTCGTGGCAAACACATTCAAATTGAAAATCTGTCGCCAAATAATTACCATTGTGTCCGGCAGTTCTTCTAGTCTTTGTCTTTACCACACCTCTCACCATGCTGAGATTACAGTCAAGCAAACATAATCCTGAAGCGCTCGTGGTGTAGCATGATTAGCCGTTCTTAATCAATCGGCTAAGTTAAACTACCACCGTCGTGGTCGGTACCTGGATGGGCGCACGCCTAGTGGTATTATAAATCGAGCGTTTCCGTGCTTCGGAAGGCACGTAAAGCCGTTGGTCCCGGGTATCACTTAATTGTTATAGTCGTTAAGCTAGTTTGATGCCTCCTAGGCGGCTTGAAAATGTCAACAGTAGGTTGACCACTCCTACCTCCACCGACCCGCAGTGGGCACGCGTGGTGGAGTATTGCCCAATCCCTTTCACCCTCATTTGTGAAAGGAGGCTTGTGCTCAGCAGCGGGACATTATAGGCTGATGATGATGAAACATAATCCTTTCCTTTACCGAAATAGATAAGAGGCCTCCGGAGACCAGCGGGCGGGGAGCTTTTTCCGCCAACGCGTCAGCTTGGCTATCCAAAAAGGAAACGCTGCCAGCCTTCTGGGAACATTGCCGTCAATCGGAAGCAGCGGCAGACTTGAGGAAATGTTCTATATATAGATTGTAGTTTGTACATATTTGTTGTAAATAAATAAGCCCATTCATTTAAAAAAATATCTATGTATCGAAATGTCAATAGATATATTATACACCCACGTTATTCATATCTTTATTTGTCGTTTCAAAAGGACCCAAATAGTATCAAATAACAGCTTATGAAAGTGTTTTCCCGTGTCAATGAACAGTCAAATGTTTACATAAGACCAATTTGGCATCATATGGCGGCAAATAAATATCCACTAAGTACGTATATCATATTACTCAAAAGAATTGCGCGGAACAAGTGAGAAATCACGCTTTTACAAAAATTCTTACCATAAGCACTTTAGACGACGAATTAGTGTCAAAGTGGAAATGGTGCCTTGCGGATTGCGTGTCTGATACCTATTTATATTGGGTTATTTTCGGAAACGGCTAAGCCTATTGCAATGGGACTTTCACAGGATGGTTCAGTATTTTCTAAGGCATAGCTTAGTGAAAGTCCCATCTTAATCAGATCAGCCGTTTCCGTGATTTGTTCAATAATAAGAAACCGCATTCTTTCAGCGGCCACGCTGTAGCATGCCTTTTTTCTATGAAAAAATATTTTCCGGCCAAAACATACAACAATTCACTTAATATTCATGGAAGCGCCTCTTAAACTATACGCCTGAGAACGAAAACATTGTGAGGAAACGATGGCATGAACGAAAATAGGGTGTTTAGTACCCATCTGGCTGGCTACTACCCCTGATTTCGACATCTGTTGCTAAGCCAAGTGTATTTCAGCAGTTTCACCTGAGGTACTTCTTGGTTTTGTAAAGGTCCAAAATATTGTCTACCCCCCATTGCTTAAGTCCATTGACGATAGCACTCACCATTAAGTGTACCATAGAATCACTCGTCAGCCTTAAAATTGGTCATCTAGAGATCTAAAAGGCTTTTAGCCAGTACATAAACAAAAAATGACGGTAATATTTTCCTAAATAATATTACCGGAAATTGCCCGTTATCCATGAGTAAACTGTTACTCTTTATGTTGTTATTCATTGAATGAAATGATACATCCTGTATTTATTTTACCAAATATCAAAGTTGGCTTCCTCCATGCGATTTTATTGCCCTCTGGATCATATACAGGATGTTTTTTTGGTCGGCGACGAGCGACCCAGGAGCGGTAGTACAAAAAAACATTTTTCCAAAAATTTACTTAATTCCATTAAATACTGTAAATGCGTTGAGAAATACCTTATTCAATTTGAAATAAAATTACCTCAAAGTAAGGCACTAGGCATGTGCACAGGCTAGAGCTAGGCGCAAGCCGCCATCGCCCCACCCCTTTACTCCCTCGCACTCCCGTTGAGTATTACTTCTACACTTTACCTTATTACATGATTTTCCAATTAGAAAAATAAAGTAATTTTTTTATATTTTTTTATCACCAGTATCATTTTGTATTATCGACCCTGAGTCGCTCGTCGCTGACCAAAACAACGACCTGTATATTTTGTTTCAAATCCGTTTAGTCTATCATTCACACAAACTTTAATTTTAAAAATACTAGTCCTTTGGATTCACTCGCATTCCCAGGCTAAAAAGAAGCCTACCCTCTCAGGTAGTCAGTGAGTTGAAGTGGCAATGGGCAGGCCACATCGCAATCGGAAAAAGGGTTGAAAAGTGGCGACCACTCCAGAACCTTTTTTCCCGGTACTACTTACCTGTACTTTGTCAAATTCATACCCTGTTTGTCAACAAATTGTATTTAAATACAAATTCTTTTATCTGCCATCCTTTACAATTTTCCAAACGAGTTTTGTTACGCAAAAACTCCTGTAACACCTGCTTTTGACAATGAATAATGGTGATTTGATAAAAATACTTATAATTGGTTTGCTTAGGAAATAACATCCTGTAAGTGATGTGGTAGTAATTTAGCACGGTGGTAGGGTTCTTTGTAGTGCCCGCTTGGACAGTAACCTAAGAGATTTATGAGAGGTCCAGCATGGGTCCAGCATAGCGTTATTTCGCTCGGCGAGCCTGGGGAAGTACCTCCACCTATCACTCCACCTGGGGAATTAGACTATCGTAGTCACTTAACTCCACAAACTTTATTAAAAAAAACACCTCTTTATTAATAAACTGTGGTTAAACAAAGTAAGTACAAACTGGAAAACGAATACCAGATATCTGATTTTGAATTTGTATTTGCTTTTTTGGCTTCACTTTCATGTTCCGCGCTCTCCATCTGCCTCTTACTCTGTAATCTGTGCTTAATTCTATGATGTGATAGCTAGGTTGCCAGATATCATTGGGGAGGGGAAAAGGGAAGAATATGGCTTCGGTAACCGCCAAGCGGACCGTATTCTTGTTTACAGACTTAACAGTTAGTACCCTTATAAACTTGGTGCTTACCATTTTCGGCTATATCATCACTTTCCATGATATGATAGTGTCACACTGATGTCACACTACAGTTTAGATTTATTTGACGGGCCAGTTGGCGTGGTTGGTTAAGATTCCACATAGCACGACATGATTTGTATGTATGAACGTCTGCATGTTCTGAGTCTAGGTGTATAGAGTCTTTGAAACCGGTATAGAGTCATTTTGTTAACGTCCATAAGTGCCTTATCAGGGTCTAAATTGAATAAATACTTCTTGATTTTGATTTTGAGGTGTAATAGGCTAGATGACTAAAAAAATCTATTTAGTCCTTCTTTTACATTATCAAATGTTATTAGACACGTATTTTTTTCTTTTGTTAATTAAGCAAAAAAATACGAAGATATCGTATGTTGAAGGTTCGTGTGACATCACGTTGGAGTACACTTTTTACTGTAAAGTGACGTCACGCCCCCACTCCCGAAGTTTGACTCGCCTTATCTTTGTAAATTTTTAATGATTTGGTAAAGCAATAAATACGTGTCCAATATTTTTTGATAATCTAACTGTCATACTAATTAGAATTGTTATTTTTTTGCCTAGGAATCATCCTTAATGTATATTAAGCATCTATGATTTGAAAAAAAGTAGTATATGTATTATATCAGTTATCTGGTTTCCATAGTACAAGCTCTGCTTAGTTTGGGATCAGATGACCGTGTGTGAGGAATTTCCCAGGATATTTATTTATCATTTGATAGTGCCATTTGAGAAGTTGCGCTTGCGATGCAGTTAACTTGAGCTACAGTGACCACTTACCTTCAGGTGAACCGCCCAACTGCTTGTGAGAGTAACAAAAAAACAAATTAATAAAAAAGTTTTTTATTTTACCAAATCGTATGTACAAAACATAATTTATAACATATTTGTTGTCAATAAACATATGAATATTTATAAAATAATAAAAAAATAAAAAAAATATAATCACAGTACAAAGTCACAAGTAGACAGTATTTACAAATGATAAAATACCCTTAACCTATGTTACATCTATAACTTAACTTTACTTACCTCGTATTTTTCCAGATTTTTATAAAAAAAAATACAATTAAGTTTTTTGAAAAAACTTTTCCCCGAAAGTAGCCATCAGAATATATTTTAGTTACTTAAACTAAATCGTTTTTGTTATAACAGGGGGTTTTTGGAGTATAAAAAATTCTCAAAACGTCCTATAAAAGTGTTAAAAAACATTATACATTAAAGTCTCTAAAAGGTCACATACGCGCTAGCATTCTAGTAATAAGCAAAAAGTGTAAAATTAAGTGAATTTTGGCTTATCAATATATAAATATTAAAAATCAAATAAGTACTTATGTGACAAAAATTGTTTCAAGCTTTTGCTCAATTTTATTTAATACTAGCTGACCCGCGTGGTTTCACCCGCATTCCAGGGATAAAAAGTAGCTTATGTCCTTCTCTGTACCATAGGCTATCTGCGTGCCAAATTTCATGATGTTCTCTTGAGGCATGAACGCGTAACAAACAAATTGATAATCGCATTTATAATATTAATATATTATGAATAAGTATAATTAAAGGAATCTTATAGCACCTAAATAATTTAGCAAGGTCTGTATTATCAAAAAGTGTTCGACTTACATTTGAATTTTAAAATTATACCGTAAGGTTAAATCCCTTGACTTGCGGTTAAAAAATAACAATAGATTTCTATTGTTTTCCTCGCCCGCGCGGATCGTCAAACAGTCAAAGGATTAACCGTGCTTGAGCTACGTTATTTTTTATAAATCCACATGTTTTATTTTGGAATAAAGAAACAGACAAACATAAATACATGGACCCTGAAAAGTTATTTTTTTCAGGCATTGGTGTATGAATAAAAAAAAATTGCAACCCATCTTTAAAACGCTAATGTTATGGTTACTCCTGAAATAAATAATTATATTTTTACATAAAATATAACTCCTCTACAAAACCCAACAACTATTTTAACAATTAATACAAAGTACATCAACATTGGGCAGAAATAACGTTCTGGGCAAACAGTATTCTTAATTACTGGGCAAACAATATTCTTTATGACCGGATTCTTTATATATTATAAAGCACACATTAATTGAAATATACTAAGCAGTTTTCTTAATAAAAATTGCCAATATACAAATTGCTAATTGTCCTAAAAAATAACCTTGTTGAATGTCTTGCCGGTCTTCTTTAGTTTAAGGCTGACTTCCGAACCGGTGGCCTATGGCTTTGACTTCAATATTTGAACTCTTTTTATGTCATGAGGTTGAAAAGCCGACCAACCTGATATCAAATGATTGTTGTCGCCATTGCAATATCAGCGAGATTTCCAATCTCTTACCGACCTCGATGAGCTCTTTTCACTCAACCCTAAATTAGCATTGCCCAGACAGTTATTGCCCAAACAGTTATTGCCCATACAGTTATTACCCAGTTTGATGTACGTATCAATTTAGACTATATTAACCGAAGTAACGTGGACCGTGCATGTAATTGTCCGTTCGTCTGTCTATGACAACTAAATTGGCAGTTTTAGCTGGATGGCCGTGATGGTAGATCCATTTCTTGCCAGCATCTTTGCCGCCATGACGGACATTACTTTGGGCATGGTGCCCGTGTCCGTCGTGGCCCCCTGATGATTTGTGCCCCTGGGAAAAAAATATCGTTATAGTAGTGAACAATTTTGCACGGTGGTAGGGTATTAGAGTATAGTAAAGTCAGATTTTAGGCGATGATAGCTCAGTGGTAGTGACGTAGACGATGATAGCTCAGTAGTAGTGACGTCGGATACCGAGACGAAGGTCCCGGGTTCGAATCCTACAATGAGTTTGAGCTTTCGGTGAAGGAAAACATCGTGAGGAAACCATAGCATGTTGGTAGGGTACTTTGTAGTACCTGCCTGGCTGGCTACCACCCTCAAGTTAAAAATTTGTCGCCAAGCACCTTTCGGTGTGTTCCGACAGCTGCACTTGAGAGCCAGTTCCTTCTAGGCTTCGTGTGCTTACCACCTTCGGCCGCATCATCACTTACCATGGTGAGATTGCGGTCAAACACAGGCCTATAAACAGTAAAAAAAAAAAGTTCTAGTTGTCGTCAAAACAAGCCTAATTACAGTAAAAACAACCATAATAATATTGAGACAAACTTCAAATTACCTTAAGCACATGCACATGCCCTCCCTTCCCGAAGTGTCCCGAGTCTCCTTTCGTGTGTGTTGAATGTCCTGCTTGTAGATTGCCTTTTTTGAAATGGCCGCCCTGTGATGAAATAAACAAGCTTATTTATACATCGAAAATAAATAAAAATACTCGGTCTTTTAGTCCCATAAATTGTTTTAACATTGAAAGGCTGGAGGAAATTGAATTTGTCATTTGAGGGTTGACGGCCAATGAAAGGCTATCGGTTTAATATTATTTGTTTATATGATACCTTTTTAGTTTAAAATTTGGAGTAGAGTCAATTATTATTTTCAAATTTTTCATTTAATTTACTGTTTCAGAATTTATTATATAAAATTGTATATGATTTTACATGTCAGATTATTTTAATGTTTTATCACAAAACAAAAATTACTAACAAAGTTCTAGTATCCAGTATATTGAACTGATATCATCTTTCACAAAATCCATCTCTTTTTCGGCCTTCCCACTATCCACTTATATATTCATAACTCTTCTAGTGACGTGGGTAAATAAAATGTTATTTTGTAGTGCAATAATTTTGTTGTATAACGCGTCTACGAACTTGTAAAAAGTCATTGCTTATAAATAACAAATTTGTTCCATAACGGTATCAGCTATAACTAAGTTAATACAAAGTTTGCAGTCTTAAGTTCATAGTTAACAACAGTAAACTATGCTTAACTGTAACTTGGGAGGTAGAGCTAAGTATCTTATATAACAACTAATTAGAAACTGTTAGTTTTAATATCATTTATGTAAGTTTGTTATGGAAGAAACGTGGTTAGATTATTAAAAAGATTACTGAGATTAATTTTAATGAAATTATTGGTTTTCATAAGGTTTTTAACCGACTTTAAAAAAAGGAGGTTCTCAATTCGAATGTTTTTTTTTTTAATGTTTGATCAGGATTTGATTACTTCTTAGTGTACTTTGAAGTCGGTTTCAGTTTTTTGGAAAACAGTCCAATTATTTTCTTGTAATACGGTGTAGTAGAGAATATAAATTACCTACTAATTGTTTTCTTTTTGTTTATTAAAGGGTTTTGACGCCATCGCGATAATATCACCCTGATAAGTGTACTTATAATATATTAATTAATCTTAGACTAAATAGAAATAACAACAAATTTAATTCTACCTACACTGGAACAGTATTGGCTTGTTCAGAAAATGGATTGGCTAAGGAGCTATTACAAAAACCAATTTGTGATAAATCATTACTATAACTACTACTTGATCTAATAGACTCATTACGCGCACTGTAAAATAAAAAGCCGCTGAACTCGCTTGAAGCGGATTTCATACCTTTTTTCTGACAATTTTGTTTCAGTATTCTCGGACATAAACGCTCAATTGTGCAATATTGTCTGACGTATAACACAATACGTTTTAAAATTTAAAAAAAGCATAGCTTAAAATAAACTGTATTTATAAATGAAAGAGCTTTTTATTTGATACTTCATGATCCACTTTTATATCAAACATTGAAACTATTCAACTTTATAATAAAAATATTGATCAATAATAAGGACTGACAATATCGTATCCATTGTAAAAAATTAAAGAGGTATTTAATCCAGTTACTTTCAAAGCAGCCCCAGAAAAACAAATACCAACAGCAGACAGTTTTCGAAACCGCTAAGCACATTGCTCTTTAACTTTTTTATAACTATTTTTTACCAAAATGACCTTCTCGTAATTCAATTTTAAAAAAAGTAGACAAAAGTGTAACGAATCTCGTCTAACTGGACAATCTAGACCGTGTACACGTCTAGACAATTTTGGCAATCTTCACGCCTGTTTTCATTGTTGCCGTGAAATTAATCTCGATAATTCGAGATTGAGATCGATGTACAATATTGCTGAAAAACGCCTATTGGGCAACAAGATTATGAATTGCTTAATGGTGGTTATACCAATATCTAAGGGCCGAATTCTGCTATAACAATTGTTTTCCAAGCAACTATCGGTGGTGTCATTAATATACTAGTTACATTTGGTAGTCCAAGAATGAAAACCATTTGTAGATTTTGTAGACAACGCATACCTATTGGCTCAATGGCAGTAGTTTTGGGGTCGTGGTAGAATGACATGCCATTTTTTGTTAAAATAGCAGAGTTCGCTCCCAGGTTAAACAAAATATCGTACGGTAATCAAACCACAATCTATATATATAAAATTCAAAGTCCTGACTGACTGACTGACTGATTGACTGATATATCAACGCACAGCCTAAACCACTGGTCCCAGAGACGTGAAATTTAGAGGGTATATTCTTTGTGAAGAGTAGGTATCCACTAAGAAAGGGTTTTTCGAAACTGCACCCCTAAGGGGGTAAAATAGGGGATGAAAGTTTGTATGAAAGTCCGTCAGTTTCGAAGTAAGGATCTTCAAATTTTGTGTTTAGGCTGAAGATTAAAAATTAATGTATACGTGTCTCAACGTTTTTAATAATTCCACCCTCGAAGCGGGATGAAGTTGTTTTGTTTTGTTTTATTGTTGTAGAAAGATATGTCATTTGTTTCCTGTAGGCCACGCGAGCGAAGCCGCGAGCAGATGCTAGTATAACATAAGCCCATTCATACAAATACAACTCCAGGACTCTCTAAGTATGAAATATCGTATAATGAAATTCAAAGCAATACGGTTTCAATAGCCCCCAGGCTTATCGCATTATTAAATACATTAAATTTACAATTATATTTACTGTGTACGAATAAATCCGTATTTGTGTGTTATTTAAGTATAGTATAGTGGTATTTCAAATCGAGCGTTTCCGTGCTTCGGAAGGCACGTAAAGCCGTTGGCCCCAGTTATCACTTAATTTGTGATAGTCGTTAAGCTAGTTGGAGGCATCCGGTTTGAAGAATCCAACAGTAGGTTGACCACTAGCCTACCTCCACCAATCCGCAGTGGGCACGCGTGGTGGAGTATTGCCCAGTCCCTTTCACCCTCATTTGTGCTCAACAGTGGGACATTATAGACTGATGATGATGATATCTCTTTCTAACAAAAAACAAACAAACTGAAATCTAATCTAATCGATTGTTTTCGAAGTGAATTTAGTCACACTCAATTTGACAGCTTTAATTATTTTCTATCCCTTTTCAATAATGTTTGTAAGAAAGAGACGTCAGCTGATGTTTAAGTGGATTTGCAACAGACTCCGAACCGAGGAAGAATTAAAGAGCAAATTAGACAAGCTAATATCAAGTAGCTTTTTTATGAACATAGATTTCTATATTTCGTTAAGACCTTGAGGATTTTATAAACAGATTGACAAACTTTAATTTGCATCTGTTAAAAACACTCGAACACCTTATTTCACAGGTAAATAATCGTGTAATTAATAAACTAGTACCTATACTCGAAACTTGTGTGAAATTGTCGATTGTCAAAATGCTGTAGCAGGTACTATTGTTAAATTCGATATGGTTAGGTCACGCTCCAGTCTCGTCCAAATAATGCTTATGTCTAACGTTACACTAACGTTTCCTAATAAGAATGATCTAGAAACGATTGTTAGTAACTTTGCTTTTTCTATAGATAAACTAGAAGACAGCGGTATTACACAATAGGCTAAGTTTGATATCACAAGCCCTACGATGCACTCAGTGCTGTCACTACGCTCTTATCATCTGCTTGCCCTTTTCCTAATCATTTTGGGTCGGCGCAATGTTTAATCTTCTTCGACTACTTATCATACTAGCATTCACTCCTTTCTTACCCATGTCAACTTTCACACAATTCATCCATCTCTTTCGGTCTTCCTCTTTTCGTATATACATCCGCTTTCATATTCATAACTTTTTTAGTGACGTGGCTTTCATTTCTCCTCATAGCATGTCCATACATAAACGGTTCCCTCTCAACATTTCAGTTACTGACGCTACTTTCAAGCTTCCCCTTACGTAGTAGTTCTTATCTGCTGTCACTACACTCTGTCACAGGTGTCTGCGGCATCGTTGCCCAGACTCGTCGACGTGTTTTGTTTTGAGAATAGCACGCAGCAGAGGCAATTAGTCATTCTACTTTTTCCGAAATTTTGTTTGATGCACCAATAAATTCGCAAAAACTAGTTGGATAAATGAGCAGCAGCGATCTTGATGAAATAGAGAATGGTGATGATGATGCTCTACTATTAACCCGTTGGTTCTCGCGAAGACGCGCGTTCTATTATAAAATTGATGTCATTGTTATATTTTTAACCGCGACCCAGCCAGTTAAAATGATCTTACCTTGGAATGTCCATGTTCTTCACTAAATCCTCCATGCTTTTCATCTTCGGCTGAGTCACCTTCTTCCTCGAAAAATTCCACATTCTTTTCATACTCTTCTTTTTTGTGAATGTCGTGGCTTCCTTTCGTGCTATGTCCTTTTGAGTGTTTGCCAGATTCTTCATACTATGGACATAATTTGCAAGAAATATTTTAAAAAGAAAGTATGGGGTGAAGAAGATTTCCAGCTATTCATATAAAGGCGCTATATGAAGCAAATTTTTAGATAATTGATCGCTGAAGGCTTCGTGCTAACAGAACAGCGACGCATTTGATGTTACTTGAATGACCACCAAAATAAAAAATAAAAATGCACGGCTTAGTGGAATATTTAGTAGTCCATTGAAATGTTATTTTTTTTTTGGGTTTAGCGTGCATTTGTCAGAGGACGCAATTTTATTTTTTTAGATAACAAGGGCAGGTCAGTTTAAAGTTGAATCCAAGTTTGTGGGGTTGCAACCCTTGTCCCACGGCCGCACTCTTGAAAAAAGGGTTTCAAATGGTTTTTATGGTTTATCTGACGTCCTTATAATTTTTTTTTTCTGGCTTGTAATATATAACAATGTGCGACAAAAAACTAAGCGTTTTACGGTGTCCAGCTCTGGAGAGACTTAACACAAATTTGCAGGAAAATTGCAGCAATTTGTGAGTACGATCCCATTAATATTTAAGGGAGCGTGCGTATCTAACTTGTTTTCATGTGATATATTTAAATTGTCAATGTTTTTATTAAGCAGATTACAACAAAAACATTTTACATCTTTATAGCAAGCTATGACAAGCAGTCTGTCTGATTAAAATATTCTGTAAAAAATGCAAGCAACCTTTCGTTGATGGTAAAGCCTCGCGAGAGTTGCTATGAGATTATGGTACAGATAATACCTTGGCGTTCTTCTTTCCATGTTCCTCATGGTGGTGGGCTCCGTAGTGACCGGACTCATCGTGGTGTTCCTTTCGAACGTCTCCCTGGTCGTCATACTTGCCAAGATGGTTCTCCTTGTCGTGATGTCCTTTAGCGGACTTTGTATCTTCGTGGACACCCTGGGTAAAAATAATGATGATTATGATTTCGAAAATTGCCATTTTGTTAATGTTGTTTTTTGTTGATTTAAAACTTTTAAAACTTTGTGGTACAAACAATATGTCAACGGATTTCAATTTAGTTTTCAAATAAATATATAACATATTTTTTACGATTTTACAAACACAGTATTAAATAAACTTGTTAATATAAAGTGTGTGATTATAAAATAATTTAGTAAACATGTTTAGTAAAATAAAAAAAAATTGAAAATAATGTCTGAAAATTCTCAAACGTAAATAACATTTGGTAGGTGCGTAGTGATTCTTCTAAAAGGATACGTTTTAGTAGTTTATATGATTTCAAAAGAAAGGTTTACACAAAAAACAGCTACTAAACGATTTCGACTATAATAAGTATCTATGTACCTTTAAATAATTATGCAAGATGTTTATTCAATCACAGATATAATTAAATAAAAGCCAGTAAAATTCTAAAAGCAAATAAAGTTTTTTGTGAAAATTTTATCTCGACGCGACGCGACGCTCAAAACATTATTCTCGAACCGTACCTTGATTTACGCATCTTAAAAAAATGGTTATCACGTAACCGAGACATTGCGAAAGTTGCACAACTATTGCACTCTTTATCAAAATAGCAAGGGCCAGTAGAATCTTTGATGTGGTTGATTTACAAATTAAATATTTCTTACGCGAAGATAAAGTGTTTTATCATGGTATTTCTGTAAGCTGTTTCGAACATAAAAATATTCGCTTTAAAGGTGCCTAAATGAACAGCAAAACAAGGTAACGTTAACGTTATCGGTTGAATGTATTTTGACAATCGTAGACTTAGAAAAAAAAACATGCAACGGCAATTATTTTTTTTTCATTAAAAAGTTTAATATTAATTACTATTATCTATATGCTGTATTAGACCTAGACAAGCATCACTTTCTGTCATCGTCACTATTGGCTGAAAGTTTATTTTATATGGAAAATGAAAACAAAGGATAAATTACGTGACTGCTTCAGATCCACTCAAAATTCTGAACTCTGAAGCAAAATTTAAACTAGCATGATGCTAGTTTAAATTTTGCTTGCTGCGTTAGAATTTTGACAACCTTCTGGTTGACAATTAAAAAAAACTCATTTCTCAAGACGTCACATATACGCACACTAGTGTTGCCAGGTGTCCCGATTTGCGCGGGACGTCCCGATTTTCAGGGGTCTGGTGACACGTCCCGATTAACCTTTGATCGGGACGCCAAATGTCCCGATTTTTCACCACCCTCATGAGGCTTTAGTATATTCGATATTTTGACAGGAAAAACGAAAATAACTAAGCTGTTACTTCATAAAAATATTTTTGTTTTCAAATTTTCTCACCAAAATCAGACTTTCATGAAAAAAATTAAAATTAATGATTATGAAAAAAAAAATCGCAGCTGTCCCGATTTGAAACCCCAAATCCCGATTATTTTATCCTTACGTTCCGAAATTTGACACACGGGACCTGGCAACACTAACGCACACGCACAATTAATTGCAATTGCAAGTTGCACAATCATCGCAACGGTGTTTTAATTAATATTGCCCTTGGTACCTATCTGACATCTCTAAAATTTCAGTGTAATTGACTTGTCGACTTTTTAACTAAGTACTACGGATTCTCATCAATATTAGAAATGTGGTCCTAGTAGATATTGCTCGATAGAATAATGTTTGAATTTCTTGCCGATTCTTCTCAGTAAGGGAGAGTTTTAGCAAAGGTATTGCGTGCGTCTATTAAATGCGTAGCGTAACAGAGCTTGTAGCTTTTATAATAAGCCCTATAAAGGCTATTTTCGAAGTGACATCATCGTTATTTACGCCTGTATTCCTGGACTTCGTCTGATGTCACAGATTTTGTGAAAAAGAGCTATTTAAGCTCTTTTTCACAAAATCAGACGTTTAAAATAACGATGTAAATATCAAGAATCCATAAGTCATTTGTTGTAAAACATTCATGTGAACTAAATCTAACAACACAATCCCTAATTGTTTAAATAATAAAACAATATTATGACAATACAATTTTTAGAACAGAATCAAAACAAATTAGTGCATGTATTAGAACAATAGTCAATTACTGAACAATGCCTATGTTTAATAATACACACATACGTTAGAATCACCGTAGACACACGAGAGATTTTATACGAATAATTCGGCAAGCAAGCGTACATCCCGCCTGATGGTAAGCGATTACCGCAGCTATATGTACGCTTGCAACACACGAGGCATCACTCACGCGTTAACGACCCTTCCTTAATTTTAATTATTAATATTTTTTATATAGTTTTCACCAATTAGACTTTTATTTTTATGTACTTCCTTAATTGATTTGTTTATAATATTATTTGGTGATTTGTATCTTATCATAATAATTTTATATCATGTTTAATATTTCAACACCTAGAACAGGTAGAATATGCTGAACACCTCAATTACCTATAACATCTTGTGTACCATATTTGAAGAAATAAATAAATTATTATTATTATTATTATTATCCTCCCTCCCCAATGAGCACTGGCGACCTTACTCACACGCAGGAACACAACATAAAGTTATTTGGCTGTGGTATTCTGTAAGGTGGAGGTACTTCCCCAGTCGAGCAACGCTCTATAGTAACCGGCAAACTTCTTGGCACATAACGAAAACTGCATAGAAGCCAAATTTTAGGTCTCTGGTTGGTGGGGTGCGGGAACTGGAGCAGGGGCGGGCGCGAGATAATAAATTAAAATAATCTACGAGTACATTTTTACAGTTTCAATTATTTTTTAAGGTGCAAATAATCATTTATTATTATAATTGTATTTTTCCTTTTGGAATTTCACGGTCCGAGGACCGGTCCTTGGAAGGCGTGCATGGGGATACAGATCCAACACATAGAGGCCAATTTTAGATACTTTAATGTGTTGGGATATGTACACTAAGCGGGTTCTATATCTGCCCATCTATTGAAAAGATACGGCCAAAGACAGCACCCGCGAAGTGCAAGGACTATTGCAGAAAAGAAGGGAACTATACTGGGTCTATGGAAGGAGCTTGCTGGACTGGTTGCTGGGCTATTGATTGAGACAACGGGACGCCTGCCAAATCAAACGTCTCAATCTTGATATCCTGGCAGACGGTGAATCGCCGCTAACTAAATGGGCCCCCCAAAAACAGTCACCGAAAGGAGACAAAGGAAGCAACATTGGTATCAGCAGCTAAGGGTGTCGAGAGGTGTTCACCAGTTTCACCATCGCGGGTAATCTCGGAGCGGGTTTCCCCGCTATTACGCAAACCATTCCCCACTACGTCCAAATTGTGCCAAGAAGTGTGCCGGCATCTATATCTCTCTTGAAAATATTTCATTATCTAGAGTTTAAAGTGTAATTCAAAAGGTTTTAGTCACTAAATTGCTGGAATACAGTAAATTACAGTTATTCTATTATTCAGACCTAATCCATTTTCATTTGAATGTAGAAGGCTTAAAAAAAATTGAATGGACAAGAAATTGTTAGCCTGAGATTGCTTTTATATCGCTCTCATAAGCATCTTTCATATAACTAAATCTATTCCGCTTATGGTAAGAAAAAGCATAAGTTAATCTGAAGATTCAAAAAAAAACTAAAAGAGGTCATGTCTGAAAAACGAATTCTCAAAAATTACTTAATAAAATTGGCAAAACTACGACGTAAACTAAATTAAAAATCCCTAGATATTTTTTTTAATTTTGACGTTAATTTATTCTTTGATAATAAAACAAGGCCGTGTTATTGAATAAGCATCTAGTTTCTAAGTAATGTTTATTAATAGACTGGTGCTTAATACTCTCATTGGCATTAAATTTGTCCCATGCTCGAAATTTCATACAAAATAAGTTTTTCAGCAAAGATTTTCTCTTCTTTTATTTTGATTTAATTACAAGTTTGTAAATTACAGGGGTTGGGACTCCTTAAGTTAAACCCTTTTAAGTTTAACCTGTGTGAGGGGAGACCCGCTCTTCCGAATTTCATTGTATTACACTTGTACTGAATAAATTAATAGGTATATTTAAATTTACAAAAATAATGCAGGCGATTTTAAATAAGTAGTGTATGTGTGAGTGTGTGGAGGGTGTATATGAATCGTGTGAGTGCAGTGAGTGTTTGATTTAAGGCGATGCATTCAGAAAGATATTAAAGTTAGCATTTAGAAACTTCAATTTATTGTGCCATTTCTCCTATACATAAAAACTGTTAATTAGTATGAACAGTGCATTGTTAATTTTAAATGAAGATGGCAAAAATTAACATTTCCACATTTTCAATGACAATACCGCCTGCAAGCTGGCTCTTTTAGCTTTGGAACGATATCAAATGCAGTGTAAAAAGCTAATATTAAAGAAGAGAAAATCGTTGCTGAAAACACCTCTTTTGTATGAAATTCCGAGCTAGGGCCAAATTCAATGCCTGTCAGCTTAGAATCGGCGGTTGTATTATTCCGAATTGAACTCTAAAGTTTATACAGCCAATCGGATAATACAATCAAGGATTCAACCGATCAGCTCTAAATAACCGTTAATAAGAAAGGATTCAACCGATCAGCTCTAAATAACCGTTAATAGGGGGTTATTTCACAAACAATTATACACAGACTTACGTCCACATAATAATAATACCAAGGTTTTCGCATTTCGTTTTTTGATTTTGTCCCTGGTTTTTTATCGGCAAACTGCACCATGTTAACCTTTTAAAAATAATATTAATCAGGTCCATCAATATAACGTTTTATAGAAATTAAAATCGGTTTCTGCGACATGAAATTCAGTGTAAAATGTAAAAAGTTTCTGTAAAATAGTAGATAATCCTTCAAATAAGAGTTAGCCAATGTAAATGACCTTTCCTTTTAATACTAATTCATGCTTCGAAATCGTGATAAAAAGTTTATTTGAATTCGAATTAATTCTAATTTTGTGTCAATAAACATCGTGATCTGAAACTACGGCAAAAACTATACAGACAGCATAACCGGGTCATGTTTGTTTACCTGCTTTTTTATCGGTTAAGTCCACATGGTCAAGAGCTAAAGATTGACTTGAGAATGAATTTCAAGGATAAGCGCAAGTAACGAACTCTTTCAAGGGTCAAGGTATACGTTTCTATACAATTCTTTAGGTACTTTATTACAGGCATAGAGCGTAACTGAGTAGGTTTCTGCGGTAGTGGAGCGGTGCGGGAGGGCATGTGACGTAATAAGCTCATCGCTCACTTTGTCAGCACCGCTCCATCGCAGCAATGGCCCGGCATGCGGCACCGCCTCAACTCAATCCAAACACTAGCTGCCAGCGCGCCGCCCGCGAGGTGGCAGCTCGCGGGCGGCGCGGCGCCGGTGAAATTCGTGGCGCGGCTTTGGCAAGATACCGCTTGCTGGCGTCACGCAGCAAGGGTGCGGACCGCTCACTGGAAGCGTGTGGTCAGCAGACTAGTGGCTTGTAGTAGCAAGCGCGCTTGCCGCGAGGCGTCAACTATTTAATCTAGTCATTGTAACGATTTAAAGGCCTCACTTGCATGGCAAGGTAAATGCCGATGCGTAGCCGTGCTGTTCCAGTGAGCGGTAACCCTTAGAACTGTCTCGCTATACACATGATAAAGTTTTAGTTCGCTTTTGTTTGACGTAATGAAAACAGACCCTTCCTGCACCGCTCCACTACCGCAGGAACCTACTCAGTGATGCGCAATGCCTGTAATTAAATCAGTAAATCCAAGAGCTATTCAAAAAGATCTAAAACAGAAGTAATGTCAGAATGTTTCTGATTTTATAGGTGACACGGCACGAACTTAACAACCAAAGTGACTCTGGTTTAGGCAATAAATTACAAAATTACCTCATATGCTTTCTTCCCGTGTTCCTCATGATCTTCTTCGCTCTGCGAGTGGTATTCCCGGCCGCCACCTGGTGGTGAAAATTAGAACATTAAACACTTTTTTTTATTTTGAAAACATTCTCCAATTCGACTAAAGAAAGGGATATTTAGAGCATTGGGGAAATCCAGTGCGGAGATATCTTTGGGGGCGAACCACAAGCTCTTAAAATAATATTATTATAACCTTATTTGACTTTTGTAGTTCTTTGACATCCGGCGTCAAAACGAGACAAAGACAAATAAGGTTATTTTAACCTTGTTTTAATACCTTGGTAGGCCCCCAGAGGTTTCAAAAAACACTATAATTAGTTAATGAACTAATAAAAGTGGCCTTTGTGCAATGGTTTCTTCACAAAACTTGTCATCACCGAAATCTTGAACTGATTATAGTCTTCGAACACACATCGTTTCGACATTCAGCGTCAAAGATGCGAGTCACTTGAAAGCAAGTCCTGTAGCAAGGCTCTGTAATATACTTATACATATGGGAGCTGGTCTACTTGAATCTACTATTTACTTATCAAATATTAATGGTCTTTGTAATTTTGCCAACTGGACACGTAATTGTTGTCAGTGAGACTAGAATCATCATCATCATCAGCTTATAATGTCCCACGGCTGAACACAGGCCTCCTTTCACATATGAGGGTGAAAGGGAATGGGCAATACTCCACCACGCATGCTCACTTCAGATCTGTGGAGGTAGGCTAGTGGTCAACCTACTGTTGGAATTTTTCAAGCCGCCTAGGAGGCATCCTACTAGTCTTAACGACTATCACAATTAAGTGATAACCGGGACCAACGGCTTTACGTGCCTTCCGAAGCACGGAAACTCTCGATTTGAAATGCCACTAGGCGGTCACCCATCCAGGTACCAAACACGACGCTTAACTTTGCCGATCGATTAAGAACGGTTAATCACGACGAGCGCTTCCTAGAGACTAGACTGTTAAATATTATCTAATGAATCTAAGCTTATTTAAAATAAATGCTGAGTTAATTGCAAGCTCTTCTCAGCAAATGAAACTTATTGAAGCGTTATTAAAATTAAATAAATAAATATCCTGGGACATTCCTCACACACGGTCATCTGATCCCAAACTAAGCAGAGCTTGTAATATGGAAACCAGATAACTGATATAATACATATACTACTTTTTGTTTGTAAATACATACTTAATATACATAGTTACACCCAGACTCAGGACATACAGACAAGTTCATGCACACAAATGCATGTCCTGTGTGGGAATCGAACCCACGACCTGCGGCGCGTAAGGCGAACCTTAACCAACTGCGCCAACTGGCCCGTCAAAGACAGACTATACATAAGTGCCTGCGAAGGTCTATTTGAATAAATAATATTATACCGGCTGGTAAAAAAACCATCTTATTTTTGCGTGTAGCATTTAAATTTTCGTTTTCATCATCCATATATCTATATAATGGAATAAAACTGGATCATCCCTGACGATGTTTAGTAATAAAAATTCCTCTCAAGAAAATCAAGATATCTTTTTAAATGCATCTCTCGTGACACGATTAGATTAGATTTATTCTCGGTGTTGACGAGTTAGTCATGACGAGTGTCACAGGCCTGCAATTGGATTGAGGAATAAAGACGGCGCCAGCGAACATCTGTGTCTAAGACTTAGCTTTTAAATTGTTGGCATTCTGAGAATCTTAGCGGAATACTGATTTTATGTTTCTAGCTTTTATTTCATAAATCAGGTTTCTCGTGGTTTTTTCGAAGTATCTCGTTTTTCAAATATTTGTGGCTTAGTTTGTGAAAAATGTGTGAAGGAAAATGTTAACCCGAGAATTGAAAATTATACGTTTTACGAACGGGCGAGGAATTTCTCAAAATCTAGATTCTGCGATTGATTAATAAAGATCCATACCCAGATTGTCAATGGAACCCTAGTGGTATGACAACTTTGTCCGCCTGTCTTCTAACTTCTAAACCAAGTAAGATAACAAAATGAACACATAACATAGCTCTTACTGAAAATGACAGCAGAATGTCAATGAAGCGACAAAGTACAAATTGTTTTTATTATTGTTACGGAACTCTCCGTGCGCACTTGGCCAATTATCACAATTTGAAGGAAATTTACAAGAACACCAAGTAATAGCTTAGAATTCATCTTTTGTTTTAGTTTTTATCAGGCCTTACCTGCATGACGCTTAACGGTTTATCGGAATAATTAACATGTAATAAATGATGTACTAAATGGGTGGCCACACTATCATTTAATTTGAGGTAACGTCTAACGATATTAATAATGCTATTAGCAACTTATCTGGCTCTTAGCGGCCATATCTGGAAACTATGTCAAATAACGCGCTAATTAGTGGCATTACAGCGTGGTGTAGCATGATTAGCCGTTCTTAATCGATCGGCAAAGTTAAGCTACCACCGTCGTGGTCGGTACCTGGATGGGTGACCGCCTAGTGGTATTACTAATCGAGCGTATCCGTGCTTCGGAAGGCACGTAAAGCCGTTGGTCCCGGTTATCACTTAATTGTGATAGTCGTTAAGCTAGTTGGATGCCTCCTAGGCGGCTTGAAAAATTTCAACAGTAGGTTGACCACTAGCCTACCTCCCTTTCACCTTCATTTGTGAAAAGAGGCCTGTGCTCAGCAGTGGGACATTATAAGCTGATGATGATAACACGCAGGTGAATCCCAAGCATAAGACAAAATAACATGTACCTATTTGTCAAACTGAAGCAAAACAAATAGCAGCGGTTTTCTTTGGCGCACCGCATACAGATCAAATATCTCATATCGGTTACAAGTGACCGTAAAATTAAATGCGTCGACCGTTAGATTGATGTAAGATAGGATTATGTCCCCCGTGACCGATCAGGTGACCTTTTAAATATGATGTTTAAAGACAAGTTGATTGCATTGAACGCTCAAGAAAAATCCGGAAGTGTCATCTCTCTCCCAAGTCATCATTTTTCTCAAAGTAATCCGACATCTGATTATATACCACCTCTACTTAAAGAAGTAGGGCAATATGCTCACCAGTGGTGAGTGATGAGTCACCACCATCGCCAAATCATCACCTATTGTCGAGATTGTGATCAAACAAGCCTATCTTTTTAAAAACGAAACCATTTCCCAGACGATTGTAACGTAAATTCACTTCTTGCTGTGCAGTCGATAATCGAATTTGTAGTTTAGAAATCAATTTGTTGAGATTATCGAATGAAACAGGTGCAATTCTTAACGCCGTCTCTACAACCGGTTGTTGTTTTTTTACTATCAAGCTGTGAAATTGATTTGTTTAGACAAATGAAAGCAAAGATCATGTTTATCGACAATAATTTTATTTTTATTAGAAATGTCTCTTCACTCGTTTAGTTGTCGTCTTCAAAGAACCATGATGATTATAAAACTGAGATTTTTATTGCATGGTAAACCCATGAAGAATAGAGTTGTATCTGAAGAGAGTCGCTCACTTCCCTCCAATATGACGAGGAGGGCGATGGCTGCCACACGCGTCATACTTGTGAACAGGTGCTGCTTGTGGTGGCTGGTCTGCGCCGAGTTTGCTATTTATTTACTTATTAAATATCGACTCAGTCTACTTTGTAGATTTGCCGCCGCGTAATTATTGTCAGTGCGATTAGAATGTAAATATTATGTGATGAATCTAAGCTTGTTTTGAAAAGAGTAATTGCTGAGTTTATTGTCGGCTCTTCTCAGCAAATACAACCTTCCGAGCCGGTATTAGAGTCAGACTTATCATAAGTGTCTGCGAAGGTTTATTTGAATAAATGATTTTAAATTTGAATTTGTATTTGAAGCGTAACTCTCCGAAAACATCGATCATTCTTTCTCCTGAGGGTTTTTAGTAATTATAACCAATCCTGGAGCTAATGTCATGGGGAAAATTGCATGCAGTTTTAACAATAAAGTTTCGAAATCACATGTAATTCGTAATTTTTGATCTAAATGGACCTTGATGCTATTTTTATAAGATTTTTACTTACTAGGGGTTTAGGAATATAATGTGATATACTTTTATAATGAACAGCTTTCTCACTAACCTAGGAATTTAACCGAAATCCTGTCAATAGTTGGTGTGCTCAAAACGTTTGTGGAGCTTGTTAAACTAAATTTGCTAGGTTTCAATGAAATTAGATAACTTATTGATTGATAACCCGATATTACAGATAAACCGAGTAAAGCAGAAGATATCTAGATACCTATTCTAGGAAAATAATTAACGTTATAGTGAAATTGCGAATGAAAATTTCACTTTAGTTCCTCGTAATGGAAACACGATGACTTTTATTACCACTTTATTGGCTGTGTTTATGTCAAAATCAAAAACACCATGTTTTTAGGGTTCCGTAGCCAAATGGCAAAAAACGGAACCCATATAAATTCGTCATGTCTGTCTGTCTGTGCGTCCATATGTCACAGACACTTTTTTCTGAAACTATAAGAACTATACCGTTGAAACTTGGCAAGTAGATGTATTCGGCGAATCGCATTAAGATTTTCTCACAAAAATAGAAAAAAAAACTATAAATTTTGGGGGTTCCCCATACTTAGAACTGAAACTCAAAAAAAGACTTCTAAAATAAGAGAATGATAAAACTAAAAAAAATATATGATGTACATTACCATGCAAACTTCCACCGAAAATTGGTTTGAACGAGATCTAGTAAGTAGTTTTTTTAACGTCATAAATCGTAAACCAATTTACCTTTCATTCAATCAATTCAAATATAAAAAAAACATTTTTATATTATGTTACTTGCTGCTATGGAACCCTTCATGGGGGAGTCCGACACGGTCGTCTTTTTTGATAAGCATAATGCATTTTTACAATATACCAAGTATATTTTTGTAAATCTTAAACCCATAACCTCGACCTGCTACTATTTGAAAGCCAATACTTAAATCGATCCATGTTATTTGCATAACAAAAACCTTGAAGTGTCGTAATATTTTAAAATGGCGCAAATAATCCTATTTGTACAGAAAATGAAAGTGTGAAATGGAAAGCTATGGAAAATTATGGAATTTCTCGACGGCGACGCCGTGACTAGAACCTCGCAATTTGTGTTGTTTCTATAATTGATTTAGTTGTACGTACTGGCTTAGAACTTAATGCTATTTTAGGAGGAATTCAGATTGGCATGGTTGATAGTCTAAACAGACTAATTGTAAACTGTAAATGTATTTGATGTAAATTCATAATTACCTTTATACTGTACAATTCAATCTCGACCTTACAGAATACCGCAGCCAAATAACTTTATGTTGTGTTCCTGCGCGTGAGTAAGGTCGCCAGAGCTCATAGGGGAGGGGGGAAAGGTCGGTAACGCGTGAGCGATGCTTCGTGTGTTGCGAGCGTCCATATGGCTACGGTAACCGCTTACCATCAGGCGGGCTGTATGCTTGTTTACCGACTTAGTCGCATAAACAAAAATCTTAACACGATTGACAATTTATAATTAAAAAATAAATATGATTTTATGTGATGATGGAATTAATTATACTTTTGACAATTAATATTTAATGTTTATTGTATGAGATGGTTATATATTTAAATTCACAAAATAATAGCACTCGCTTGCAAATGCCCTTCCAGGGTGCATGTACCCACCTAATTGCAAATCCCTGTTTTCATCATCATCAGCCTATAATGTCTCACTGCTGAGCACAGGCCTCCTTTCACAAATGAAGGTGAAAGGGAATGGGCAATGCTCCACCACGCGTGCCCACTGCGGATCGGTGGAGGTAGGCTAGTGGTCAACCTACTGTTGGAATTTTTCAAGCCGCCTAGGAGGCATCCAACTAGCTTAACGACTATCACAATTAATTGATAACCGGGACCAACGGCTTTACGTGCCTTCCGAAGCACGGAAACGCTCGATTTGAAATACCACTAGGCGGTCACCCATCCAGGTACCGACCACGACAGGCGTAGCTTAACTTTGCCGATCGATTAAGAACGGCTAATCATGCTACACCACGAACGCTTCCCTGTTTTAGACCTGAGGAAATATAATGTACGTTTACGCAAAAAAAAAACAAAAAAAAAAACATTACTTGAATGTAGTGTTTCGTTCAGGACAAATGGACATGTTCATGCTCACAATGAAACACCCCGGATGAGCTCCGAACCCACCTGTGGCATAACTGGAAAGGTCTTATCAATTATGCCAGTCAAAGCCATTTATTCAATTTAGGCCCTAGTAGGGCACTCATGAAGGTCAAAGCTACTGAAGTTACCACCGGTTCGTAAGTCGGCCCTCAACAGAAGAACAGGCAAGAAACTCAGCTAAGGTAACATTTTTTGGACAATCTGACTATACCTACCTGGCAATTTTTTTTGGCAAACAAAAGACGCCGGGTAAGCATGTTTCATCTTAGGCTTCGTCATCGTTCCTTATGGGCGGGTCGGTGCCAAATGCAAGCCAATTACATAAAAAAAACAACCACTCACAGCATAGCTGTGGCCTCCATCGACTACTGGCGCTTTTGCCCATAAATTACTTAATAGCCACTTGACCTTTATCTTAGTAAGTTTAGTTGAACAATTTTTAATAAGTCTGTGTTATCCCTCAGTCAGACTACCCTTATAATTGAAGTTACAAACAATAATTCCAACCACAACCCTGTTCTCAAACCTGAGCTGCGGGCCTATTCAGTCACTTTGTTAACCACGACGGAATGTACAAGGTATATGCGTTTGGGGCAGGGTTGTTATGGATATGAAATTTTGGATACGGTTACGGATATTAAATTATTTCGGATATCCGATAGTTTTGGATAGTTTCAGTTTCGGATAGTTTTTTAAGGAATTGTAAAAGGAAAATACAAATAGGCAACGATTTGACCCGCGCGGCTTGTGTGTCGCTTGGCCGGGCAATAACTTGACACAAACGATCCCACAGAAAGAGTTCTAGAGTTCCGAGTTCTGCATTCCGTGTTGACTGTTGTGCACACAGCAAGCAGTCTAGAGTTCTAGTTCTGCAATATTCGCTACTGATCGCACATCTTACACTTTTTTTACTTTCAAAGGCCCCACATAGCTTACAGTCAACGCCGAAATCCGCGGAATGCAGAACTCGGAACGCAGAACTCTAGAACTCTTCTCTGTGGGATCGGTGCCTTAGACTCCGCCTCTATCCGAAATTATTCGAAACTTTTAAATCAGATTTGGTTACGGTTTCGGATATATTTTAATTTCGGATATTCGATAGTTTTGGATGCGGTTCCGGACCTCCATAACATCCCCGGATTGGCGCAAGAGGTTTTTTCTATATCTGTTATTATTTAACCGACGGGTGTTGATTTTTTGCTATGTTGTATGTCGATATGTTCACGTTCATGGCTACCAAGGTTTTTGCGTGTGTTTAAAAAAATGCTATTATTATTTATGTTTTATGGCGCAATTGAAAACAAAATGTAACTGAAACCATTTTTGATATTGTAATTTATATATTAATATAGAAACTGATTGCAATACAGTCACGTAATCCGCAGTATTTACTGCTAATTTGATTACAAACTCCTCTCGAATTCAATTGATTTACCTTTCAGAGCTTAGATTAAAACATAATGGGGTAGATACGAGATACGAGTTCTTACAGTGGACCAAGGTTACTAAGTCTAGTTGACATTATTACCACAGATTATTGAAGACATGTTTTTAAATTAGAAGACTGATCATCAGGTAGACCTAATGGTAAGTACTTACCATCACCTTGAAGGCAACTGGCTCTCAATTGCAACTACAGTAATAGATTTTCAACTTAAGGATGGTGGCCAGCCAGGTGAGTACTAAAGCACTGAGCTATGATTTCCTCTCGATGTTTTCCTTCACTTTAAGCTCGAAAGCACTGCCAGACGCCACATCGTAGCTATTATACCTACAAGTACAATTCAATTTAATGTAACTATGCTATTACTAAATAGTAGTGTAGCTAAGCGGAGTAGTCGTCGCGTTAGCACGTGCGATATTTCAGTTACTTATACAGAATACAGCAGCCAAATAACTTTATGTTGTGTTCTTGCGTGAGAGTAATATCGCCTAAACTCGGGAGGGGAGAAGATTCGATAATGTGTGTGATACCACGAGGTGTCACAGGTGTTGCAAGCGTTCATATGGCTACGGCAACCGCTTTCCAAATGAGCCGTACGATAATTTGCCATGAATATTGCATACATTGAATGTCGAGATTTACAGGGAAATTCACATTTTCTTATGACCACAGAATTCTGGAATTCAATGTTGTACAAATATGTTATGGAATTAATTATTTAAAGTTAATTGTAATTTTTTTAATAATAATAATTAATAGTTACAGTTAATTATGTTGACTTACACTATTTTATTGGGAAATTACTGTAATAATAATTATATATTTGTGTATAAATAAATAATAGATTACCAATGCCCAGCTCCGATACAACTGAGTTATTATGCGTAAGCTAGATGTCATTTGTAGTCCCACACGCAGCGATTAGGGTAACGTGTCTTCTCTTTCTGTTTTTAATCTAAGTTTTCTAATAATACAAAGTAGGGTAAACCAAACTCTCCTTCACTGACCAATGAAATCCATTCCCTGATAAATTAAATATAATATTTTATGTTGAATATTAAGAAAACGACCTAGGACTAAAAAAGCTGCATTATTATTTTAACAAACAATTGGTGCAAAAACACCTACCGATCGTTTAGTAATAGATACCTACACAAGATATAAAGGTGGCTTGAAACTCCAATTAACTGGAGATTAGTCAGGGTTACGGAGATAATGCACGTTGACAAAACGGTCGGACGTCAATCAATCACAAGTCGGGTTGGGAAACTGTCGCGTTGCAAATGGAAACCTTTTATGTGTGTATTTTATTGAAAACAAATAAAATTGACACCAAAGTGGATGCACTAAAAATAAGACCAAGTCCGTCTACGCTACGCGAATTTCTGCTCTAGGTGTGCTCGGCTCGTGTTCGATTCGCGTAGCGTAGACGCACCTTTATATTTGAATTTATATTCGTTCGTTTAAATGCTACCCATTTCAGAACACCAACAAAACAATTTCTGCAGGAGCGGCAAGTTATAAGCCGGCTTTTCACTATGAGATATAATATTATTACATCTTGAGATATAATATTTTATAGCTCGTCATGACTGTATTTCAGAACTTCGAAATTTGAAACATCGATCGACTGTACTACGAATGTTCGTGAGTTCGAAAAACGTTGGTTCGAAAGTATGCTATTGCGAAAAACTCCAGTTCGAATATTTTTCATTGCGAAGTACGTTTTTTCGAAAGTATACCATTGCGAAAAACTTTAGTTCGAATGTTTTTCATCGCGACGTACCTTAAAAAGTAAGAAATAAGCGAGGGACGATTGTCAACGTGTTCTCATATTCAAGTACCGGTGTACAGTATTACCCAACTGATATGGCGCGTCGTGAATCTTCGTTCGCACAGAAAAGAAATTATGGCCCCGAAGATTAACGAAAGAATGCTTAAAACTTACATCAACCTTAGATCACTACTATAAGGTTCATAATACACTGCAGCTGTTAGCTCGGTCTCACTCGCAAGTCACGCCCCTCCGCACGGCGCGCGCTAACATGGCGGTAGCTGCCGACCAATAGCATTTCCCGCGCTTTGAAAATGTATCTTCTGCGCAGGTACATCGGTAAGCCATATCAGTTGGGTACTACTGTACGCATATATAATTCAAGCGTACAATCTTCCATTATTATCTACATATTTTTTTTAACCTAACATATACGTCGCGAAGGAAATCATTCGAACTAAAGTTTTTCGCAATGGCATACTTTCTAAAAAACGTACTTCGCAATGAAAAATATTCGAACTGGAGTTTTTCGCAATAGCACACTTTAGCTCTAACGTATTTCGAACTCATGAACATTCGAACTGGAGTTTTTCGCAATAGCATACATTCGAATAAACGTATATCGAACTCATGAATATTCGCACTATATTCAATTGGTGTTTCGAATTTCGAAGTGCTGAAATACAGTCGTCATACATTTTGTCGAAAAAAATATTTATAGTTTGGGATGTAATTTATGTATATTATAGCAAAATGTATGACGAGCGATAATAGTACATTATGATACATGTGTGCAAAGTTGGTTATTAACACTCCAGTATTAAGGCGGTATTAAGCGCGTGAGCTGCAGGCGAACGCGATAAGTGAGCCGAGAGTGTAATAATCGATGCACACGCGTGTCATACGACGTTTTTCAACACACTTGCGAGGAAAAAAACAGACTTGTATTTTGCAATAAATGTCACTTTACGAGCAAGTGTGTTGGATAATATTATATCTAAAGATGTAATTTATATTATATTATATCCCATAGTGAAAATCCGGCTTTAATATGGGAACAACTTCGCAATCGCAAAAAAATACCTTTTGTACGAAAGAACTGTATTTTTTTGCAATTTCTATGTTGTTCCCATAGTAAAAGTTCTTCGCATTTATACTTTACGTGGTTTCATTTATTGTCGTATTGTGGTTCCACCTGTATAACAAAACTAGCACCCGGCCCGTGGGTTTGCCCGTGTTTGGGGGATCTAATTAATAGGAAATCTTTGTACCACATTTCATTCAACTATTTCAGGTTTCGTAACAAACATCCAAAATGTTTGCATTATAAAATTGTTTGAACTATAAAGAGCTGTCTTTTGATTTGAAATTAACTAATACGTAAGAGTGAATAACGAAATAGTAGCAATTTACTTCAAAACGTGACTAATCGAATACAATATTTATGTAAGTTTGTTATTATTATAACTGTAGGTAATGCATAATATCTCATGATTTCAATCAATACTTTAAGAGAAAATCGTTGTTGAATTTCACTGTATACATATTTCTGTCCTCGACTGTACATGGTGCACAAGTTTTTTTTAAAGATTTTTTTTTCCCACAGAATCAAATATTTAAGCCAAAAACTTTTAATGACAGAATATTATATGAAACTTGACCTACCGTAAAACGAAAACCCTGTCAAAGAAATTAAGCTAGTAACTCTGATATCTTGAACGGCAGATTAAATTGATATGTATTACGATGGTTATAGGTCGAAATTCCAGTGTCTTATTTGAAAGTTAAGAGCAAAAAAGGTTTGCTGAAAAAATTCTCGTGTTTTCGACAGGATCCCTTAATATTTTTATATCATAAGCTAAGGCCACAGTAAAGAAAGTACCAAAACAGAAAACTGTTTACGAAAAATGAATTAATTTTAACTTATTAGTTTTAAAATACAATAGCCAGCCAGATAGGGTATGTTTTTTTTTCTCCGACATTACTGAAACCCAAATATTACCCAAATAAATACGATATTTTTTTTATATGGAACCATGCCTGGGAAGTTACGGGTTTCGGAGATATTGGGGTTCAAAGTTGCATTTATAAACTTTTTTTATACCTCTGATATTTTGTCCAAATCTACCTTATAATTATTTCATACATTTCATTATAAATAGGACGCTGAAATAAAAACACGCAATGTACACGCTCACTTAAATTTGTAAAAAATGCAAAATATTTCCCAACAATATTTTCAATGAAAAGTTACTTTTATTGGTGTCTAATATGTTTTCGTTAATGTCGGGGATTTTTTTATACCCTGTAATATATATATGTAGCGATATATCCAAGCTATTTGTAGAATTTTCTAGACTTAGTAGCCTGATTTAATTTAACCTTTGCATTAACTTTGATGAGCCAGTTGGCGCGGTTGGTTAAAATTCCACCTATCGCGCCGCAGGTCGTGGGTTAGATTCCCATACAGGACATGTATTTGTGTGCATAGCCATATCTCTATGTCTGGGTGTAATTATGTATATTAAATATGTATTCACAAACAAAACTTAGTATATCAGTTGTTTGGTTTCCGTACTACAATCTCTGCTTAGTTTGGGATCTGATCTGAGCCGTGTGTGATTGTCTCAGGATTTTTGTTTTTTAACTCTTTGCTTCATTTTAATATTTTTTCAATTTTCACATTTTATCCGTACGTTATTTGTAATATCGTGAATTAAATAATCGATTTCGTAATGTATCGAATTTTGTAGACACTTTTACATTATGTAGGATTTTTAAACACTCATAAACGCTATTTAACTAAATCTACTGAATAAATGGTCAAATAAATAACGTCACCTTACTGTTATTGTCAAACAATTTGACGTTATTTAGGTGACCACTTAAACAGCTTATTAGTTAAATAACGTTTTATGAGTAAGGGGGTAAATGTATTACTGCTTTGTCTTAACTGTGGTTAAGGGAAAGGTAAAACGATTCTTGGAGTTGATGTAAATTTGATATGGGGTATAAAATGATAGTATGGCCACTGACATCAATAATATATATTGTAAAGTTGTTTGTGTGAGTAGAAGTGAATTTTCACCATGATATTCCATCTATATTTTCGTAAAATGCTTTCAGTGGCTTGTTATAAAAATGTAACACGTTTTTATGAATAAAATATTATTATGTTGAAAGGGATAAGAAATAAAAAAGTATGATACCTTATGGGCTTAAAAGTATCTTACATATAACCTAAAAAATATGCTTTGGTCAATATTATTGGCAGAGGGTGCAGTAGTGCAATTCTGTTCTTTTTTGACAGCTGACGACGACGACGTCCGTCGTCGCGGTCTATTCTCTATACATTCGTAGTGCGGTGCTACATTTTTCAATTGGTCAATTAATTAATGTTTAATTTTAGGAAGCTCCTATTAAGGTCGTATTATGTATCCATTATAAAAAAAAACCTGTCACTTTGTGGATCACTTTCATTTATGATAGTTTCTGTGTAATGTTATGATATTTGAAGTAAGTATGTTTTATTACAAATTATTTATTATAAATCCAAGACTGTTCTTTGTCGAAATCAGTCAAAAACAAAGGCCCAGTTCAGCAGAGGACATCTCGTGACAGAATATGATGATGATACTAATTTTATAGTGGTTACAGAGTTGGTATACATATTTCAGATATCTGCAGCTCGGATAAGTCATATTATGGGCATCCTTAAATCAGCCAATGATGAAGATATCTTGGAAAAACGTCGTCAAGCTCAACAGTTGAGACTTTTGGCGAGTAATTCTTTAACTATTCTTGTTGAAATAAACATTGATTAAATTGTGCACAGCACTACAAAGTCAATGCATTTTTATTTACTGGAAATGCTAAAATTCTTCCAAATTCTATATAGAAGTCTTTGATATCTGGCTTAATTTATTATTCGTTATAAAACAATACCTCGTCAATTTAGTAGTATGTACTTACATACGAGTATGTTATTAAACATTATTCGTGAAAAAATGTTAATTGTTTCAATATTTTCAAAATATGGGCGCTATATCTAGCTTTCTTTTTGTGAAGTTTAAGTCGTAATATTAAGATAAAGTTAAACCAATGAATAGCCTTCATATTAAACCTTTAAAATTGGTATATTCAGTACATTAAAGTTTTACTAAAATATGAAATAAAATTAGCCTTTATCTAGTTTCCATATCATAAGTTTGCTTAGCTTGGGATTACGACTCAGATCATTAAAATAAATGAAATCCACTCGCAGAGCGCAGTTGATGTTTACAATACACCTTCCAGCCCATTTTAATTCTTTTGACCTATTCAAGTATTCAATTGTTTCGACATGCAATAGTCCGGGAGGTACTGATGCATTTTAGGTAGTATTAATATGCCGATCGATGGCCATCTTTTTCAATAGATCTTGAATGACTAATATGTGAACCACGCATCAGCGATGCACCCGCGGTGGGTTTAGGATTGGAAGGTTACGGCAGGGGTAAACTTTTTTTTTTACAAATTCATGCGAGCAGCTGACGCGTGTTCCCCCCTCCACCATGCAGCAGACGATTTTTTTCAGCTCAGTATTATCTCAAATACTTATGAAACAAGTTTGAGCCGGCGTACTATGTCTTTTTTTTTACTGGGAGTGGCTGATGACGGATGTAGAAGACTTGAGCACTTACTTGAGCAGACGGTCGGTTCACTTATTAGTCATATAAGATCAACTATACATTTCAACGTCAGCCGGCTTACTATGACTTTTGTGTTTGCAACGCTACCTCCCGGACTAACCGTCACAACGGAGTCGTCGTCGGTTGCTGTCAAAAACGTTTCAGAATACCAAAGCTGCTTGAGAGAGGTAGAGCATAGCGTTTATTCGCTCAAAGAGCAGCTCGCCTGTAGAAGTACCTCTACCTTACAGAATACCGCAGCCAAATAACTTTATGTTGTGTAAAGTTGTGTTCCTGCGCGTGAGTAAGGTCGCCAGAGCTCATTGGGGAGGGAGGAAAGTTCGGTAACGCGTGAGCGATGCTTCGTGTCGCAAGCGTCCATATAGCTACGGTAACCGCTTACCATCAGGCGGGCCGTATGCTTAAAAGCTGCTGGAATCAAGCCGCAACGTCAACTTCAATGCGTTCGTGGTGCGAGTACCAACATGTTTTCTGCACCACGTCATGGAAGAGGACTTTTGGCCGCTGGACGTGGGGTTCCATCCCTTTCGCGGACAAGTGCCAAACGATCGCACAAAGACAGTGAAAGACTTTAGTTTAGTGTTTATTAACATAGGCTGAAATGTTTATAGTAACAAAACATGTTTTACTATAACATTTAGGTTAGTTTCTAAGGGATTATTTATATATCTTCATTAAATAATATAAATACACTTACCCCTCTCATTATGATAGTCGACAGGTTTATGCTCCTCTTTCTTGTGGTCAGTAGACGCTGGTACAGCATCAGTCACTGAATCAGTTTCCGTGGATAGATTATCAGTACCAGAAGTGTGAGATGCAGTCGTGTCAGCAACAGTAGTGTCAGATGCTGTAGTATCAAGTGCTGTCGTTAATCCATTAGCTACTTTATCAGCTATCGATTCAGCTACATATGAATCTGATGCTGGTGTTGTGGTCTTGACCTTCTTACGCTTATTTTTCCGCTTTTTAGGGAAGAATAGTGTAGGTTCACCAGCTTTAGAATTCTCTAATGGTACAAGTGATATCCTATCGTTATCTTCTGAGCTTGGTAAGGGTGTTGTAGTATAACGTGATGAGAACCTGTCATGATGTTTTCTAGCTTTTACTGTAGTAGTTTCTTCAGAATCATCATAGATCATGTACAATTGTGGATTCTTAAACACTGATAGCTTTCCAGGCTCTTCTAGTTTTTCTTTCTTAGCCTTGTTTTTTTTATTTCGTCTTGAGGGTTTTGATGTTGTTGTTGTTGTAGTTCTTATCCGTAGCGGACTTATTTTATACTTATCTTGTAAAGCTACATTTTTCTCTTCATCTTCTTCGTAATCAGGCAACCTTTTCGGTTTCGAATCTTCGCTGTATTTATCGTTATCTCCTTGGAATTGTATCTTATCTCTCTCCTGCTCTTCTTTAAAAATCTCTTCTTCTTTAACTTTTTCTGATATAACTCTTTGTTCTTCTGCATGTCGTTCTTTTAACTCGTCTACACTATCAAGTATTTTTGCTTTTTTCGCTTCACTTTCAGTTTTAGCATCGTCCGATGGTTCATTTTTTTCCTTTTCTGAATTGTTTTCGTCGTATTCAACATCCTCGTCGTTACTTTTTTGTTCATCTTTCTTAACTTCTTCGGATTTGTCATCGTCGACTTTATTTTCTTTAGAACCTGTAGATTCGCTATCATCATCTTCATTTTCTTTTTCTCTATGCGAATCTTTTTGTTGTTTCTGCTCTGTCAATATTTTTAGTAAAGGATCATCCTGTTTTTTTGTCAATATACTGACTACTCCATCTATATCAGATATGGCTGTGTGATTTGACTGAGAGTCTGCCGATTGCACCGGCCTGTTTTGATCAGACCATTCTTTCTTTTCATAATCATCTTCACTTTCTCCTTGTCCCTTATCGTAGTAATCATCACCTTCTGGTTCAGCTACAGCTTTAAGTATAAAATTAACAGGAGGTGCCAACCGTTTTTTAGGTTTCGCTTTGACTACCTGTACAAATTCACCGAGCTCATCGCCATGTTTGTTTTTAAACGGTACCCAATCCGGGAATAGATCTCCAGCGTCTCTTTTCCTCACGTTTTTATCACTCACAGTTCCAATGCTTAAACTATTGCATGAAGCAATAACTGCTATGAAAATGAACGCTATCATTTTGACTATTTTAAGAGATAATTCATAACTTTTCACTTGATTATAAACACGCGGCGTTTTGTTTGGAGTGACGGTGTCTGCGGCGCGTCACGGACTGTTCTCGTCTGTTGAACTACTATTATTTATATTGTTTGTTAAACGATTCTGTCCGGTAACGACAACTATCGCTACTAAAGATTTATGTGGATCTGTCAAATTTAAATTAATTTTACACGTAAATAATTGGTGCAATTTGAAACGCACGTTCCGTATTGATTAATATATTGTTTTCATGTTATATTTGTTTAGAAGATTGCAAAATGTCTTGCATTTTATTCTGCAATTGCAACCCATTTCATATTGAGCCAAATGTAATGTTTTAGTCGGATATCTTCAATTTTTAACCGACTTCAAAAACAGGAGGAGGTTCTCAATTCGAATGTAATTTTTTTCTGTTTGTTACCTCATAACTCCGTCATTTATTAACCGATTTGGAAAATTCTTTTTTTATTTGAAAGGGTACACTTCCCGTTTGGTCCCATTCATCAGATCAGGATTTGATTACTTCTTAGTGTACTATAAATCGGTTTAAGTTTTTTGTAAAACAGTCCAATTATAGAAATACTGAAGTATTATTTATTCATTTATTAATATTTTTTGTATTATTATTATTCTATCTCACAAAGTGTGTTCGTAGATAGAAGAAGTAGTAGTAATAATTTACAAGCGTATGCGCCCAAGCCTCTTTTCGGCTATATCTGATTTCATCTATAATATACAAAAACAACCTAATTATACTAGGTAAAATATCACTACATAATTATAAAACAAAGTCCTCCGCCGCGTCTCTCTGTCTATCTGTTCGCGATAAACTCAAAAACTACTGCACCAAATTCATGCTATTTTTCCAATGAATAGAGTGGTTCTCGAAGAAGGTTTTAGTATGTAATTTGTCAAATTTTTGTATACATTAGCTAAAATATAATGATATTTGTTGGAGGTGTCGGAAAAAAATAAGCCGTCTGGGAGCTTTCAACGAAAACACTACCTAAACCCTTTGAGATATAACAAAATTATGTTTCGTGGAATTATGTACCTTAAAAATATCTACAAAAAGTGCTGGATGGTATATGTCTATATCCAATGGATAACCCACAGTAAACATTTTTATGCGATTGAGATTTAATTTTTTTGCGGGTTATACTTTCGGAGTTATTTTGACCCATATAATATTAATCCTTATCTAATTGAATAAGTTAGTTACGACGGGCATTTAATGGAGATAAAGTTTGCTCTTTACAGAAAATCATTAACACTTACATATTAAAAGATATCATAGATTTAAAATTAGCAAGAAACAGTATTCGCGATACCGTGAACGGGCGGACCGAGAGAGGGATGCGGGCGCTCGACACCACACGATATTGCACCCGTGCGAAGCAGGAGCGGGTCGCTAGTTATGATATAAAAATAAAATAAATACACACAAGAGACATTTACATACTGACATAGCTCCTTATAACCTTAAAATCTAATTTATATTTTATGAATTTATTTGATAAAATTTATTTCAATCAAAGTCTCATCCATACTATTACAATCAATAACTAAACGTGAAGACAGTAGGGCTGTGAAATCTTCAATTTTCTGTGTAAGAATCGTTACAAACGAGCGTTTCAACCACTGGTATTATTTTTGAACCCTATTTGGACAATCTAAAACGCTGAAAGCTGTGATTAAGTTTATGCTCCAAATTTTTGTTGCTATTTCAGTATTTAGAGATAAATCCCGTACTACGTTTACGATAAAACTATCTTATTTTTTTTATTGAAATGCCATATAATGGGGCTGGTCTAGAAATCCCAAAATAATATCAATGACTTTAATGTTTGTCCTTCTAAATGGGACTGTAGGATGTAACTTATTCGTAATTCTTCACAATCACGGTTACATCCCTAATAAAGTTTCATAAATTCATAAAAAAATTAAAATTTCAACTGTGTATCTATTACGGTTCATATGAGCTGTATATGAACTGAAAGACGGACGGATAGCGGAGGCTTAGTAATAGAGTCTCGTTGGCCCTTTAGGACCCTAAAAAGTGGCGTTGAAAAGCACGCTGGTACGTCAGTACAATTATTCTGTGACACTGGGCTGTAGCTAGTTGCACTATAAAAACCAACTACTGGTTACCAACCCTATATAAAAACTGCGCGTGTCACCCGCCGCGTTTCCACCGCTAGCCTACACCGTCCCAAGGCTGAATTAACGAAAGGCAGTCTCGTGTGCCGATCCACTAGTAGACTCTTGCTAGAACCGTTGCCTAACCGCAGCTCACAACAAAAACTGGAGGCATCGACCGTTTGTGACAGCTGATCTGGTATAGTGAGCGGGAGCATCTGCCAGTGAGGAGCTTTGTGAGTAAAGGTTTTTTATGAATGGTCGGGTGGATTGGTTCGTAATGAAACGCCACAGGTCGTGGGATGGTTGGAAAAAGGATGAATAAAATTGTAGGTATAGTCAAAGAGCACATGCACTACCTACCTAAGTAATAAGAACGGTAAAAAGGTAATGAAAGTCAAGTGAGTCGACTTAGGACTTTGGTAGCTTGCATTTGGCATCTCTAAGGGGGGTGGGGGGCTGCCCCTCCTGCCCCCCTTGGCCACGCCCATAGTCGTGGGTTCGATTCCCTTTTCCAAATGTGTGTATGCCTTTCTTTAGTTTGGGTGATTTATCTATCAAGGATACGTAGTTAAAAATGTGTAGTATTTAAAATTATCTGGTATTCCTTAGTGCAACGCCAAGCTCCGCTTAGTTTGGGCACATAGTAATCTGTGATTTGGGATCGGATGGTCTCGTGTGAAGAATTTCCCAGGATATTAGTCTCCTAAGACCATATTTGCGTGGCTGTAGCTGCCCTCACTGACCCTTCTAAAATTCTCCACGTGTAGGTACTTAAACTATTTTTATTAGTTAGAACTTAGCTGACTGAAGAGATCCCATATCGTAATTATTTAATTGCTCAAATGCCTATGATAAGCAGGAATTATATTCACTTTTTGCAAGATTTATGTTTACAACAATCTGATGATGTGGTCGAAGGTGGTAATCACACAAAGCCTAAAAGGAACTGGCTCTCAAGTGCAGCTATCGGAAAACGCCGATAGGTGCTTGACAACAGATGTTCAGCGCTTGATCGATGAGCTTGAGAATATGTACTAGTACTATTGAATATTCTGTGGTGATAGCCAACCAAGGAGGTACTTGCCACAGTACTACGAAGTACCCTACCAACTGTCCAAAATATAATTAATGATAGAAAACTTTCTAACAATTAGTTATTAATTATTGATTGCATTTTTTAAATTGCGGAGTTCCACAAACATAAAGGTTAAGTTTTAATTAATTCACGAGAACCGGGTCCGATTTCAGTTAGAATTAATTAACGGCAACCTTGATTGAAGAGCCCTTTTACCGCAATACGGTTATATATCCGGTTATAAAGGTCGTCTTATAACCGCTTTCTGTAAATAGTTTTGCACCTTGCTGACAAGCTTTGGGAGTTAAGATGAAAGGATGGCTGCAAGAAATTTGAAAGATAGGTATTTAACAAATCTATTGCTGTCGCGCTGTGGCCCGGAAATCAATGTGTGAGTGAACAGACTGTGCATGGTGCAAGTGTGCGTGCCGTAGCTCGCACCGCTCCCACCGACCGCCCGCCCCTCGATTTTACTTTACTTGTAATATTATATTTCTGTGATTCGGCCGGCGACTGGCAAGTTGATATACCTTTCAGCGCTTGCAGTTCTGTTGTTCCAAGTGACATTAGGGATTTTGAAATAAAATAACGTATGGTTAGAACAAATACCTAACCATACGTTACTTTATTTGTATTTTGAGTCGATATAAAAAAATAGATTATATATTCGACATTTAATAATAATTGTAATATTATTGGAACTGCATTATATTCACATAATGATAATCTATTAGGGCTTCCGAATAAATACCTATACAACATTTTATAGATTTATATTTGTCCACAGTCCACGCATTTCTTCGAAACTAGAAGTGCGGAAAATTCAAAATTCAAAAAATACGCATCGATTGGACCCAACTATATTTTTGTGCCTTTTGCGGTCGAGACCATGGGACCGTGGGGGTCCGAAGCTCGCCGTTTTGCTCGCACCTTGTCATCAAAATTGATCGAGACCTCCGGAGACCAGCGGGCGGGGAGCTTTTTCCGCCAACGCGTCAGCTTGGCTATCCAAAGAGGAAACGCTGCCAGCCTTCTGGGAACCCTGCCGTTAATCGGAAGCAGCGGCAGGCTTGAGGAAATTTTCTATATATAGATTGTATTTTGTACATATTTCTTCGAAACTATTTATCGAATTGTGAACATTCTTTTTTTAATGCCTTATATTTACTTCAACTTAGGGAACAGTGCGAAAGTAAAAAATAACTCTAATCTGACACTGTCTTGATGTCAGCTATAATATTTTTAATTGAATATATACGACGTGCTCTTTCGTGACTTTAAGATATTTTCAGTTTACAGTTATTTCATATTTTTTTGTGTATTATGAAGTAGTTTTTTTACTAGTGAAAGAGCTTATTTATACGTATAAAACAAGCCCTTGAAATAATATTGTAGAATCATAATAAAACGTAGCTCGTATCAAGCCAGGCCTTCACGCGTATTACTCCATATCTTGAAAAAAACTGAACCGATTTTGATGAAACTTCTTCACAAAATATTAAAAATAACTCTAATCTGACACTGTCTTAAAGTCAGCGAAATATTTTTACTGGAATACGTCGTGCTCTTTCGCTGACTTCAAATCAGCGTTAGATTAGAGTTATTTCATTCTTTTTAGTGTATTTGGAAGTCGATAAAAAAAAATTAAATTACTTTTTTTTTTTGTGTATTTTGAAGTCGATTTAGTTTTTTAAATTACTTTTTTATTTCAATTACCAACTTTTTTATTTCGTATTATTTAGAATTTGACCAAGCTCAAGCCAAGCCGTCGCACGTATTACTTATTCCATATCTTGAAAACAACTGAACCGATTTTAATAAAACTCTCACTGAGTTGAAGTAAATGTAAACCAATAAAAAAAAAATCACAATCCGATTAATAGTTTCAGAGAAATGCGTGGACAAACATACACCTATGAAATTTTGTATATTAGTTTGGAAGCCTGAAATTTTGTGAGGAAGTTTCATCAAAATCAGTTCAATCGTTTTTAAGATATGGAATAATAAGTGTGTCGGGATGGCTTATTGATACGAGCTATGGGCGTTGGTTGTGTCAAAGGGAAAATATCTGAAAACTTTGGTCAAATCCTCGTAAATGTAAGAAAAAAAAATTACAAGTCGATTTTAAATAAATATACCAGCCAAGTGAGAGTCAGACTCTCACACAGAGGAATCCGTACGTAGGAGTTATTAAATAACTTATCGTTGCTATGACAAAAAAAGAAGTTTCTTGTATGAGCGGCCCCTTTAATTTTTCTTTTTCATTTTTATTATTTTTTGTTATAGCGGTCATAGAAATACATATTCTCTGAAAATTTCAGCTGTCTACCTATTACCGTTCATGAGATACAGCCCACTGACAGACAGACGCACGGACGGACAGCGGAATCTTGTTTGGCACCCTTCGGGTACGAAACTAAAAAGTATAGTCACAATCCGATTAATATTTCCGAGAAATGCGTGGATAAATATACATACTTACAACCATACATACACCTATAAAATGTTGTATATTTGTTTGGAAGTCCTAATAGATTATCATTTGAATATATAATATTGTTTGGCAGTCCAATAATACATACATACGTGTCGAATTGATAATCTCCTTTTTTTAAGTATAACCTTTGAACGATCACATTTCTTGTTCTTTAATCCTTCATCATTCAAAAGTATAAAAAAGAACAATCTTGGTTAGGGCACACTATACCTTACATGTACATTACCAAAGACGTAATACTATATCGATATCGATGAACAACACTAGAGCAGGTATCGATAATATATTATCGACTACTACGCGACACTTCTTTGACTGTATATGTATTTGTCCAAGCCTCTCCTCCCTCAACCCTGCCCGAATACAGGCGATAGAGACAACTGCAGCTTGGATCGATTATACCTATTTAAAATTGACGAAATCGCTATTTCGTAATCCCCAGTTGCCTCCTCCAATACTGAATCGATTTTAATTATTTTTCAAGAATAGTAATAAGAAGGGCTTTGGCTATGTCGGTCGGTTTTCCTTTTATTATTTATATTCGTCATATTTGTTTTCTGGACGTCTGATAAGGGCAGTTAAAAATGATGAGTTTTTGTGATTTTAGAAGATTTTTAGATTTTATAATAATTAATTTATGGAGAAAAACGAAACCGAGGGACATACAGTGGCACCTACAGATTGCATGGTAAAATAATCATTGCTCTAGTGTCATTATCCAGAGAGGAAACTGAGGATTACGTTTGTATGGAAAAAACACCACCAGTGTTTCCTCTTAATGAGGTCATCTTAATTTACTTTGAATAGACTTTTTAACTGACTTAAAAAAAAGGAGGAGGTTCTCAATTCGGTTGTATTTTTTAATGCTTGTTTCCTTATAACTCCGTCATTTATTAACCGATTTGGAAAATTCTTTTTAGTTTGGAAGGGAACACTTCCTGTTTGGTCCCATTGTCATCAGATCAGGATTTGATTACTTCTTAGTGTACTTTGAAGTCGGTTTAAGTTTTTTGTAAAACAGTTCAATTATGTTTGACTACAATCTCGTATGTTACGGTGTGCTCTCAAGTGCACCTGCCGTATTTAAAGACTAATTTATTATTCTACGGAAAGTGTATATCTACCCGAAAATAGTGAAGACTACATCAGGTATAGACTCTCTATAAAAAGTTTCAGGTCAAAATTAATTACTCAAACATCGTTTTCACGATTCGGTGTTGAGCGATTTGCGCGCCCGCGCCCGTCTCGGCCCGCCCGTTCACGGTATCGCGAATACTGTTACAACCTAATTTTAAATCTGTGATATCTTTTAAAATATAAATGATAATGATTTTCTGTAAAGAGCAAACTTTATATACATTAAATGCCGTCCTAAAGAACTTATTTAATTAGATAAGGATTAATATTATATGGGTCAAAATAGTTTCGAAAGTATAACCCACAAAAAAATACTCAATCGCATAAAAATTGCTACTGTGGGTTATCTATAGGGTATAGATATATACCATCCCGGACTTTATTAGAGATATTTTTAAGATACACAATTCCGTAGTACATCATTTTGATATATCTCGTAAAGTTTAGTCAGCATTAGCAAAGAAAGCCCAAGAAATTCTATGTGTTTACGAAACATTGACTTTTTTATATGTTCTGTATATATAACATGCATGTATTATATATATAAACCTTCCTTGAAAAATTATCTAACTGATAGTGAAAACCGCATCAAAATCCGTTGCGTGGTTTAGGAGTTAGCGGATAAAACAGACAGACAGACGCGGGAAGCGACTTCATTTTATACTATGTAGGGATGATTCTCTTTCGCGATCTGTGCGCCTAGTACCAAAGAAGTCGTGTATTTTTATGGATACAACCATTCCGTTACCCGTTGTTGCTATAGCTATGCGCCGTGGAGTCATTCGCGCTGAAAACAGCTAATAACCTTCAATACAATATTTTTTCATCGAGTCAGCGAGTCACATCGCCTACGAGCCACCCCCGTAGCACTTGTGACGCTGTAGCGGTATCACGTAGTCGATGACGTCAGACCTCGTAGGACCTCTACGATTTCTATAAGTAAAAGGCAAACGTCTCGCAGTGTGGGATGAAAAAAGGTCTTATCTTCTATATTTAAATTCGGAACAAGTTTTAAATACAACAAATATTTTAAGACAAAAGTTACGCGACGAGATAAAAAATTACTTAGTTCAACAGACTAATTTTCTGAGCAAAGATACGAATCTACATCTTACCTAGTACTTAAATATCGAAAAAGAAAAATATTAATTTTGTTGTTTATTCAGGTTAAATAAATAGATAAAAGTATGCTCTGAAAGTTATAGACCTAAATTAATTATTAGGGTTCCGTAGCCAAATGGCAATAAACGGAACCCTTATAGATTCGTCACGTCTGTCTGTCTGTACTTAGAACTGAAACTCAAAATTTTTTTTTTCATCAAACCCATACGTGTTGGGTATCTGTCGATAGGTCTTCAAAAATGATATTGAGGTTCCTAATATCATTTTTTTTAAACTTAATAGTTTGCGCGAGACACTTCCAAAGTGGTAAAATGTGTGTCCCCCCCCCCCCTGTAACTTCTAAAATAAGAGATGATAAAACTAAAAAAAATATATGATGTACATTACCATGCAAACTTCCACCGAAAATTGGTTTGAACGAGATCTAGTAAGTAGTTTTTTTTTAATACGTCTTAAATCGTAAACTGCAATTTACCTTTAATTCATTATTTTTGGCGTTTTTTTTTTCATAGCATAGTTAATATTACACCAGGGTTGGATTTCGTAGTATAATTATACTATTTGTACCATAATTTTGTGATGTGTAGTATGTAGTATCGTAATGCCATTATACTACGCGAAAATACCATAATTTTACCTTTAGGTCGATTGCTACCGTTATTGGTTGAAATAAATTAAAAAATATTACTTTAATTACGAAATAAAGTTGTAATCGTTGTTGTAGTTGTAGTAAATCGCTCAATTGATTCCTAATACTTTCATGCGATGCTGTGAAAGAAAGTAAATGTACCTAATGTGTATTGAATTTATTCCATCTGACGACATTCTATTCAGATTCAGATTCAGATATTTTTTTTGTAAGAGCATGGTATTTCACAGTTGTTATGAGTATAATAATTATAATGTCCAGCATATCCTGCCACTGGGGCCGTACAAAAATATAACATACATTTTAAAGTTACAATTTCACAATAATTAATATTACATTCTTAAATAAGTTGTCGTCAAATATTATATTTATCAAAAATCTATAGGTACATAGGAATGTCAATGTTACGATTAAAATAATTAGTATTTCGATGACATGTGATTAAATCTAGACTTACTAGTGTTAAAAAAATCATCAGCTGTGATAAAATCTTGAGTATGGTAAATCAAGGAGTTGTGGAGGAATAGAATTTAATATTTTTTTTGATGCCATATAAACACAATTCTTTCAAAATAATTCTAATTTCGGGTGTGGCATCATGAGCGGCAAATGGGTTGTAGTGCGCTTTGAGCTATTGTCTCTCAATTCAAAATAACTGAGATGCTGCTTTACAAATTTAGCTATTTCAAATATATAAATACAAGGAACTGTCAATAGCTTATGTTTTATAAAAATTGGACGACACGGATCAGACCACTGTAATCCCCGTATAGCACGGATGTCGTGTCAATGCCAAAGACGAAGTTCCGATTGACGAATTGGCTGAAATAAACATCTACTTGCCTTAATTTGGTTGAATTGTGCAATAAAAATAAAACTAAAATTTCCTTCCAAATGCATTTTTATTTAAATTGGACGAAAAACGCGAAACGTAGTATTATTTTCGACAAGTAGTATAATTTTATTTTCCATAGACAATAATTTTCTGGGGGTCTGAATCCAACCCTGTATTACACGGAACCCTCCGTGTGCGAGTCCGACTCGCACTTGGCCGGTTTTTTTTAAAATTGGTTTTACCCCAATGTAATCCTTATTATCTTCCATTAAAACTCATTTTTCAGCTGCCTTCAAAAAGAACAAAGATTAGCTTTTAAATAATTCAAACTTACTTTTTTAAATTCGCTTTTTAAATAACTAAAGCATTGAAGACAGTTGTTTGAAATATCGCTGTCTAAAATATACACAACTGACAACCTTTTATCTATTATCAAAGGGTTTATTAAAAATTCCACGTATTCTATCCATCAACCACTAATGAAAAATATTTTGAAAGTGTAGCTTATATTTTAATTATATAAGCTTACAGTGTTCTGTATTTGTCAGACAGATTTTATCATATTTTATATTACATAAATATCTCTAGACTTTTCTTGAAGTAATATATGTAATGTAAATTAATAATTTGAATTTGATGAATGAATGAATGAAATATTCTTTATTGTATAAACTAATATAGAACAAATATTAGTAAAAACAGAAATTAAGGAAGTAATACAATATAGACGGCCTTATCGCTTAAGCGACCTTGTTTTTAATTTCGCATCCTTATTAGACCGGTTTTTAGGGTCCGTGTGCAAAGGGTGCCAACGGGACCCAATTACTAATCCTCCGCTGTCCGTCCGTGTATGTCTGTCAGTGGGCTGTACCTCATGAACCTTAATATGTAGGCAGTTAAAACTTTTTCAGAAGGGGTATTTGTATTGCCGCAATTTTTTTTTATACCACTAAGTTGGCAAACAAGCATACGGCCCGCCTGATGGTAAGCAGTTACCGTAGCCTATGGACGCTTGCAACACCAGGGGTATCACTCGCGCGTTGCCGACCCTGAAGAAACCAAAAACAACAAATATAACAAATAATAAAAATGTAATAAAATTTAGGGTCCACTTACAAGAAACTTTACGGGACCCTTCGGGCTGATTTTTATAATTTATAAACATTTTTTTTTGTTATTATGTGTTTATAGCTTGTATTTGATAATATCTCACCCCGATAAGTACATAATGAGTGTGAGTTCTGTGCCGAGTTATTCTGAAAAAGGACGTACATGTTGGAAGTAACCAAAGATTGACGTGATTTTACCTGAAAAAAAAAAACCTATTGAAGGGCCTCCGAAAGAAATAAATATTGAAATTGACTTGATTGTGTGCAACTTTACCCATAGGCCCACGAATTATTCGGTCTTAATTGTTAGCAATACTTCTTTTATTCTACCTCACCTCTTTATTACCTCGTAAATAGTAGTAGTAGCATCGAATAGATCACAGATATACATCTAAATACATGACGCGAGTGTATGTACTTCGCGTGTCAAAATCTGTGCAAAAATGGGGAACAATGTTCTTCTTTTGAAACTGTTTCGCGCGGACACGGAACTCGCATAAGGCTGCATGTCCACCAGAGATGTGTAGCGAGGGATATGTGTAGCTAACAAATAGGATAGCTTCATTTTCACGTTAAAAATCAAATGCCAGCCTAACTAAATCAATCTTGTGACATTATGGTAGGTACAAAAAAAGTTACACGCTTGGTTTTCATACGGATGGAGGGACTTGCGTTATCTATTTAGATTTACGTCTGTGGAATAAATAATAGCACTTACGTAAGTAGAAGCTTGCCGATAGTGCATTGAACTCACAAAAGAATATCATTTTTCGACACATCGATCCACTTTTAATTTCTTATTTCAAACCAAACATGTAATTCGTTGAACCAAAACAACAATAAGCATTCGGTACCCATACAAAATCGTTCAATTAAATTAGTATTGGAAACGTTGCAATCACTACATTACAACACTTGTACAGCCCACGGCATCGCCCGCGGCCATTGTATGACTTTATAGTGAAATAGAATGTGTTTTCTTTTTTTTAATACCGACAAATGGCTTCCGCATCGCGATTGTTGCGGTTTTACGCAAAATTTTGCGGAATTGTAAATATAAAATGTGTTTGTGTTGTAAACCTAGACCTAGTTAATATTATCTTGATATTTCTTTAAATTGTGATCGATTATTGTACTTTACATTTTTGTTTTAAACCAAAATGATTTCATGGGTTAATAGAATGTAACTAATTTAATTTAAAAAAGTTTTTGATATAATAAATTGTATATTTTTTAACACAAATAAATTGTTCGAAATTTAAAAAAATCTGTATTTTTTTAACAACCTTTCATTGTATCCGTATCTAATATAATTTTTAATAATATATTTTGAAATAAAACCTTGATTAGACTAAATAGGTGTACAAATTGGCATTAGTTTAGTTTACCAATAAAACGATGGCTTGAAATCTCGATGTATACGAGTCGATTCTATCAATAATCGATTAATTCAACCAAATCGGACCGCGACGCCTGAGGCCACCTATAATAAAATCGGGTCTAAATTTTTTTCTGTAAGAACTAGTTACTTTTTGCATTAGATAATAATCCATTAGGCATTATCTATACAATTTTAGGTGTTTAAATTTAGAGTTAACTTTGATTTTAAATTGTTTTGAATAAAAATACCATCGTGTGAGATTCGGGCTCGCGTACAGAAGATTCCATTATACTAATAAAACCAACTCATTTTTGCAGCACCAAGTTTTTATAAAATAAGTTACATAGAATACCTACCTATTTTTGTTATTATATTTTATTTTACATTAGAGCAGCGGTTCTCAAACTTTTAAAACGGACCCCTTTTAGAAAGCGAAATATTTGATAGAGCTTTAAAATAATCAAAAAATAGTTTATGTGTAGGTATATAGCGCCGCGTAAGTTGTAAAATATAAGTAGGTACTTAATGTATTAAAAATTAAAAAAATATATTGACTATCGGAATCAAATTATCAATTTCGAATTAAGTATTTATTTTATTGAATTTATTTTCTGAGGTTGTCTTCCTGAAGAATGTAACTTTTTTGTCATTATTTTTGGCCAGTAATATCGCGGAGCCCCCACATAGGCTTTGCGGAGCCCTGGGGCTTCGCGGAGCACACTTTGAGTATAGCTAGAGAGTATGCACTATAATTAGTTTGACGCTTTTATGAAATAAATAAATTAACGCTTGTGAGAACAAAAATGTTTGAAGAAATGAAACTCTTTCGAAGCTTTTTGTATGATTATTGTATTATTTTTTTTATTGTTTATAGGCCTGTGTTTGACCGCAATCTCACCATGGTAAGTGATGATGCGGCCGAAGGAGGTTAGCACACAAAGCCTAGAAGGCACTGGCTCTCAAGTGCAGCTATTGGAACACACCGAACGGTGCTTGGCGACAGATTTTCAACTTGAGGGTGGTAGCCAGCCAGGCGGGTACTACAAAGTACCCTACCACCGTGCTATGGTTTCCTCACGATGTTTTCCTTCACCGAAAGCTCAAGCTCATTGTAGGATTCGAACCCGGAACCTTCATCTCGGTATCCGACGTCACTACCACTGAGCTATCATCGCCTTCTTATTATTCACCATAATACAATCAAATAGCTCTATTTGTATATTTTTGACCATCATTTGGGAACGGATCCCTAAAAAGAATTAGCGTACGATTAGACACAATAAAATTGTACAATTCACTTACTTATTTGAGATTAGTATGAGCCAAATTTGTGCGAAATGTTGCTGTTTCAATTAAGATCCTATTTCTAATATAATAAGGTTAGTTTTGAAAAACGATTGTTACAGCCAAGCTACTTACTGGTATAGGATACGGTTTTTTTATAAGTAAGTACCTATTCAGTTTCCCAACAATAACCTTGAATCGTGAATTTTTCATTTTACGACATCTGGATTCAGTCAAATTGAAAATAAACGAATCGTGAAAATTATAGCAGTTTATAATACTAATGTTACTTAATCTTTCGTATCGCACGTTATCAAGTTTGACACTTATTTTCACGCTCTTTAGATTTAATTTACAAAAAACTGTATTGTATATTTATATAAGCTTTTTCAGTAGTTTAGCTTTAAAAAGGCCATTAGAGTAATAGCATTGCTCAATGGAATAAATCGTGTGATTTTTATTTATTACATTAAGCCAGTCCTAAGCAATTCAATAACACCAGGCAGCCAATTCTCACACAATCGAAATTAATCGCTTGATCGTAAACAGTACGATTTCGAACTTTTTATCAAGTGTAAATCACGTTATACGCTATTCTGGAAATTTTAATTCGAAAGGCAAAACAGCTAGAGGTTTGATTGGTCGGGACCTGTGGTCGGGACCGTTCGAATGGACTCCGCCTCTCGAAATTTTACAGTCGCATAAGACTCGAACTGTAAGTTCCATTCGAAGATTATTTCGAAGGACACGAGAATTGGGCTTCCCGACCCGCTTATTCAATGATTAATAAGTACCTAGGTGACCGAGCTTTTCTCGAGAACTCGGACAAACGCGTTTTCCTAGCTAAATCGATTTTTCGCACCCAATAACCCCCATAATAATAACATTAAAATAAGTCTGCTATTTTAAATAAAAATGGATATTCTGAGAGAGAATCATTGATGAAGGATTATAAATTTAACGCATTAGATGTAGGTATAATTCAGGCTATTTTGTCAAATACAAAAACAGAACTCGCAAAAAAAAATTGTACTCTGGTAACTCTCCTTCCCAAGTGACGCTCGATAATAAAATAAATAAAAAATAATTGGACTGTTTTACAAAAAACTTAAACCGACTTCAAAGTACACTAAGAAGTAATCAAATCCTGATCTGTAGCCTTAGCACGAACCACTTTCGTATCGCCTTCGTAGCGTCATCGTATCGAGTAGATGTCACTTTTGACAGAAGTTCTATCGTCTACTCGAAACCTAGCTTACGAGCTACGTTAAATTCGTCTAGAAATTTTGAAATATACATTTTTGATTTTATTGGTACACAATATTAAAATATTTATTTCCAATTACATAAACTAAATGAAATAATCAGCTTATCTTATATTATTAGCTAACGATATAAGGTATTACATCATCATTCCCATGTACCTAAATATTTTCTTTTTCACCATTGAAATGTGATGAATGTGGAAATATTTTTGAACGTACAGCAAAGAGTTCACGTTTTTAAAGGTTTGAATTTAGAACATAACAGACGAAGAGGATGAGTCTTGTGACTCCGTTAGAAATAAACTCGACGATTTTCATTTCTAGATTTGTGTTTTAGCAGTTTTAGGGGATTTCATATAAAGAGTGGCTCAACTTGAACTATTGACATCCCCTAACATTTATACACTTATTATAATTTCGTATATATAGGATGTTTCAGAATCAATGGGTTAATTATGGCCTAAAAAATATTTTTTTCGGATAGTAGTCAAACAATACATGAGGCTCCCCAATTGAATGTGTTTTAGTTAAAACTAACTTAAATACTATATTAAATGTAGAATAAAATTAAATAAAATAATTTACACTAAATGATTCACCATATTTAGTTATAAGATTATAAATAAAGAAATACAACTAAAAATCTTAATACTTAAAAAAAAGAACACATTCAAAACATTCCAAATACCTACCTAAGGTGCGAGGTGTTCACGTAACGCTCTCACTGAAAAAATCACGGTGACAAAGTCTACGTTAGCTGGCTTGCGAGTAGACGATACCATACGTCAGAATTAGTTCCAATTTCAAATTATATTCCAAACCACGTTTACGTAGTGTGACGTGAGGTTAACGTAGTTGTTCGTGCTACCGATTTGAACGTTTGGCAGCATTCGAATGACACATTCCCATACAAATTTGAGTTAACTCTCTCGATACGAATACGTTACGCTTGCGATAGATTTTCGTGCTAAGGCCTCTGATGACAATGGGACCAAACGGGAAGTGTACCCTTTCAAATAAAAAAAGATTTTTCCAAATCGGTTTATAAATGACGGAGTTGTGAGGTAACAAACATAAAAAAAAAATACATTCGAATTGAGAACCTCCTCCTTTTTTGCATTTATAATATTAGTTATGATAGTTAGAATTAGGATATATTTTATTGCAGATCATGTATATTAGAAATTTATCACACGATCGAGTGTCTGATAAGATATATCGATATTGTCTTTTATATCTTTTATCATGTATTTATGGTGATATAAAGTCTACACTTGTCCAGAGGTTGTAAAGATTAACTTTCATTTATTAATGATAGCAGACATTGTAAATGTTCGTGAAATTATTATATTGCTTCTGTTTGACCACAATGTCGATTAAGTTTTGTGGTAAAAGGTGGCATTGGATAGGAACTTGCCCTTAATGGCCGATTCCTATAATTTACGGACCGTTATCGGTTAAAATTAAGACTCTTATATCTTTACTAATAATGAAGCAAAGACCTCAAAGCTTTGCATAGCAGCTCCCATATGGAAGTAGCTATCACACGTAAAATTGGCTTAAGAAATGATCTATATGCCCAGTTTGGCAATAAAAAACCTACCATTGGTAAGCAAAACGATTCGTTTTTGTTTATAGAAACCGGGTATAAGGGATCTATCTTGCTTTGATAGTAACTCAGTTTAGTTTGGGATCATCATCATCATCATCAGCGTATTATGTCCCACTGCTGAGCACAGGCCTCCTTTCACAAATGAGGGTGAAGGGGAATGGGCAGATACTCCACCACGCGTGCCCACTGCGGATCGGTGGAGGTAGGCTAGTGGTCAACCTACTGTTGGATATTTCTAGCCGCCTAGTAAGCTTCCAACGACTATCACAATTAAGTGATAACCGGGACCAACGGCTTTACGTGCCTTCCGAAGCACGGAAACGCTCGATTTGAAATACTACTAGGCGGTCACCCATTCAGGTACCGACCACGACGGTGGTAGCTTAACTTTGCCGATCGATTAAGAACGGCTATTCATGCTACACCACGAGTGCTTCAGATCAGAATCTTATTTTAATCAGAATCGAATTAGGATCAGTCAGATACATGTGACATATGTAGAGGACAAAGAATTTAAAACGTCCAGAAGGATAGTCGCCTCTATGGGAACACGAAATAAACAAGCCATAATTGACAGTATTTAAAAGTAATAAGTTTAGGTAATTAAAAGTGACGAAATCGCAATACTTACACATGGAAGGTTAGTTTTTTAGTTTTTCCTTGGTTTTTATAAGTGTTGTGACAGTATTTTAATACGCAAGTTGAAATTTTTTATTTAATCAGTACAGCGAGTATGACGCGATGACAGCCGTGCGCAGTACGAACTGAGAGCGATTTGTTCAGGAGCCCCTCAAGCGGAGTGATATTAAATGTCATGCTTTAGTAAGGCGGACTATCCATCTGGGTAGAGGCACGATGCCCTATAAAAATCTTTGGTAGAGGATTAATAAATTAATATAAAATTAGTTTTTAGCGATATATTGTGTGCGTGACATCAAGATCTATCACTATGCCAAATGTCTTGGTCTTCCAGTATAACCTCCGTGACAGACGGACGGACAGAAGGGTTCCGTTTTTTACCCTAAAAATAGGGTGAGTGTGTAGTTAAGCACTGGCTTGTATGGATAGGTCTTTGGAGAATATATATCATCAAGCAAAAAACAACCCAACAGGTGTAATGTACCTGCTAAGCAACTTTGCTTCTCCTGGTATCTTCTAGACCATGATCTTATGGTACGCTGATAATGTCTGGAAAATCAGTTGACGAATATTAGCACTTATCACGGTGAGATTGCGTTTATTTTATCAAATCAACATAGTATAGACATAAATAATACAGTTGTTTCCGCATTTCAATTGTATTTCTTTACTTCATATTTTGACATGATAGGCACGATGCATTCGAAATTTGAATTTTGTATTTGTTTTACGATATTGTTTAATTTTTATTTGAATTTGCATTCGAAATTTGAATTTTGAATTTGTTTTATAATACTGGTAATATTTTAAATTTTGGCATTTTTCTCAGACACCGTTTAGATTTTTTTTAAAACGGCGTCCTCTGAGAACTTTTATAAAAATCTAATCTTTTATAAATAGCTGACATCAATATAAATATAATATTTTTAATACGAAATTAATTACTAGACCCTAAAATAAAAAAAAAACTCGCTTTAAAAATCCCTGCCCACGCTTTTTTATAAACCGACCTATATTAGTCTCAGATTAGTGCTTGCCAATACGACTCTTCGTAATGTCTCTACATTAATTATAAAATATTTTTTTATTTCGGTGTTGAGTTTGGCAATAAATTATAGTTATTGTTAGAATTATTAATAAACAGCTCATAAAAACAAATAGGCATGGAGTATTAAGTTATAATAGAAGTGAGTCCAACCCTCGCAAACGCAGAGGAGTGTAACTAGGACGGGCGGTCACGGCTATCCGACGCTAAACCGATAAACGGAATAACATTCTACTGGTCATGTTTATTACAAACGTAACCAAGAATCTTATTATATTAGCCGTTTTTTTTCTGAAATATTTTTTTGTGGAATTTTAAATGTTATGCGTAGAAAGGAATATGCAAAAACTACTGAGGGTTTCGTAGAGTTTTTTTTTCTCACTAAAACATTGGGTTTCATTTCGTTTGTCCGTCAGCGCTATAATATGAAGAATCTATTATTACTTTCATATTACTATGATAGTTCATTACTAGTCACGTGGAATACCTTGGCGAAGGTCACGGGTTCGAATACTACAGTGAGTTTGAGCTTAAGGTGACGGAAAACATCACGAGGAAACTAAAGCACGGTGGTAGGGTATTTTGTAGTACCCACCTGGCTAGCTACCTTCAAATGTTCCCGCAGCTGCACTTGAGAGACAGTTTCATAGGTGAAAGGAGAAGTGATCTTAAAACAATATTTCGCTACCAATATTATACAAAAATCCGTAGTGAACATATAACTTGTAGCGGATGTGAACATACATCTATAATAGGACACGACTTCTTTGGTACTAGACGCACAGATCGCGAAAGAGAAGCAAGTTACGTGACCGTCATTGACCAGTGACATGTTGGTTATGAGTTTCTTGCCGGAGTCTTCTCAGTTTAAGTGTATTCCGAACCGGTAGTAAATTGAACTGTATGTACCAATGTAACGTTCATAAGTGCCTTACTAGGGCCTAAACTTAATAAATGACTTTTTGATTTTGATTTTTTGATTTTAATTCAATGAACTTAGACGCATTGGTATGAATTTTTGGGTAATTTATTTTGAGCTGAAACTTTTTATAGAGAGTCTGTACAAGCAGGGGTTTTTTTAAATCGCTCGGATTCGATATCGGAAACGGATTCAAAAACTACCGAGGCGATATACCGCAATTGCTTTTTTAATTTCCGAATTCGAATATTTTGGATGTTTCTTTACGGAAATTCGATTCATCGAAAAGTTTTCGGAAATTAAAATAGCAATTGGTGAAATTCGCCTCGGAAATTTCTTAATCCGTTTCCGATATCGAATCCGACGTTTTAAAATAGCCCTACAGTCTTCATCCCCTTCGGATAGATATACACTTTCCGTTACACGTTGAATACAATTCAGCAAGCTTTCGCCCTAATTTAGTGATTTGACATGAATAACTTTAGTGTGGGCGTCCCTGACTCCTATTGATATGAAAATTCATGTGAATACTGCTTATTTTTAGATTAATAACACACTATTACAAGAAACAGGTGTATAAAAATAATAACATACACTTTCGAGCAAAAAAACGGGCGCATTCCTTAATTTTCCGAATGTTTACTCTTATTAGTTCATTGGTATTGATCGAAAGAGTCTTGGCCCCTAATCATGCGACTTAAGCTTTCAGCTCAAAATTTGTAGCCAAAAACCTATAGGTAAGTTCCTTCCAAAAAAAAAAAAGATGTGCTAGAGAGTTTCTGTTTAATATTTTGTGCAATAATCATCTTCATTCACACAATCACAATATACTATTTATTTGCTATCTTTCTATTTATTTATTAAATATCGATTCAGTCCTAATTTGTAGTTTTTCCGCCGGGACACTCAGTTTTTGTCAGTGTGATTAGAATGTGAAATAATTATGTTATAAGTTTGTTTTGAAAATAGTAATTGCTGAGTTTATTGCCGGCTCTTCTCAGCAAATGCAACCTTCCGAACCGGTATTAAGAGTATTAGATATTCATAAGTGCCTGCGAAGGTCTATTTAAAATAAATGATTTGAATAAAAGAAAAATATTATGACTTTGATAGTTTGGTATGGTACCGTTTTATTGTTCGCAATTGTAACTGTGATGTATACTGGGTGGAGACTTCGAGATGGCATATTTTCGAAACCTATGTTGGGTTAGTCATGCTGAACAACTTTTACTAATGGATCAAGAGTGTATTCTCAAATTATTTTTTACAAAATGTCAACCTTGCTCGATCATAATGTATGAAAAGTAATTAATTTTTTTGAGATTTCTGTTTTGGTCCCATAGTAAAAGTTGTTCAGCGTGACTAATACAACATAGATTTCGAAAATATGCCATCTCGAAATCTTCACCTGTTATTTCTCTTGTTTTACTTGTAATGAATTGAGGGAATCCCGTACATAACTCAGTGATATTTATGTATGGTAACTACGAGTACCTTTCAAATTGCGCAGGTTTCATGTTAGTTGGTTGATCAAAAGCCAATAATTTAGGTATATAAGGTTTGAATAATGTCTATAGGGAAATATTATTAGTTATTCTACACAAAATTAGCTTTGTAGCTTTCTTTTTTTGCCATGTAAGGAATTTTATAGGTAATTTTTTTACACATTGGGTTACATTATTGGAATTTTCATAGGGATCCCTAAATTCTTGAAAATAAAGTATAGCCTATGTTACTCAGTGATAACATTAACTTAAATTGTATGTAGTATGTACTGAAGAAAGAATGTTTTAAAACCGGTAGTTTTTTAATGTATTCATTACAAACAACTATACAAATCTTTTCTCTTTATAATAGAAGAAAAAGAAAAGATAGAAAGAAGAAGAAAACAATTGAGAAGTCTATCTTCTTTTTCTCAAAACCGTAGAGCAGAACACAAGCGTTTTAAACTAATTCTGTCATTTCAAATGATCAAAGTATTGTGATTTTACCAAATCGTCATGACACACTTTCGCTAGACATGACTATATTCAGGTTCAACCAAAAATAATCATCATTGATAAAATCACCCCTTAGAAAGATTAAAACGTTCGGTACATTTTTAGAATTTGTATACTCACCTTTGGAATAAACCACACCTTTCTTATCAATCTTACAATAAAATCTGTGAATGTTTTAGTAAAATTATTCATGGCTGAACGTAGCATAACACCATCCATAAGACAGCAAAATAGATGCTGTGAAACTTGAGTATATTTCCGCATAAACCTTTAGTGGGTGCATTGTGCATAAGTTTATACTGGGTGGAGATTTCGAGATGGCATATTTTCGAAACCTATGTTGGGTTAGTCATGCTGAACAACTTTTACTATGGGACCAACACTGAGTTCCTAAAAATATTTCGGACTAAGATGTTCGCCGAGATAAATAGATATAGGAAAAAAACGAGTCATAAGTACAATCATGTGTCTAAGTATCGTTTACTAATTACCAGTCACCCTATATATGTCACCGTATTTTTCTGAAAACCGTTAGTTTATAATCTACCTAGCGAGATTATGAGAGAACTATACCATACTACTTACAATATAACCTCAGAGTATATAAATACTAGATATAACGTATTCATTTTCGTTAGTTTATAATTATAACGTTGTCAAACTGTCATATTATGAACTGTCCCTGATTGGTAAGTCTTGGCGGTAGTTCGTTCTTCTCAGATTGTGGAATGAGCTCCCCGCCGTGGTTTTCCGAATGGAGTCCAGCATGGGGCTCTTCAAAAAGGGTGTGGTGATTTCTGCAGGGTCGGTAACGCGCGAGTAACACCCCTGGTGTAGCAAGCGTCCATAGGCTGCGGTAACCGCTTGTCATCAGGCGGGCCGTATGGTTGTTTGCTACCTAAGTAGTATAAAAAATACCCTTGGTCAAAGTCACTGGGCGCTGCTGGATGCAAGCGGCCCAAAACGGTTCGATGTGGAAGTCAATGGGGGCCTATGTTCAGCAGTGGACGTCCTTAAAAAACAAAAAAAAATTTCTTCTTTAATAACCTAGGATTACACATTAAATAAAATACCACCTGCATATACAAATGCGTTAATAAATCTCGTGTTAACGCTTCGTGAAGACCATGATATCCCAGCTACAAACGTGCCGGTATCTTTGTAACAACTTTATTAATCGTACGATCACGATTTATAGATTAAATTGGAATACTGAAACCATGATTCCGTATTTTTTTAATACAAGCAAGCATATGTCCTGCCGCCTGCTTACCTGCGTTACCGTAGCCATATGGACGCTCGCAACACACGAGGCATTACTCACGCGGTACCAACCCTTCCTCACTCCCTGATGAGCTCTGGCGAGCTTACTCACGCGCAGGAATATAACAAGTTATTTGGGTATTCTGTAAGCTGGAGGTCCTTCCCCTTTACAGGGGACAATTTTATGAATAGATGATTGAAAAATCAGCACAGAATTTTTGCAACCATTTACGCCGACCCGATTTTTATTAAAGTGAGCAGGTGATTTAAGAACCTGAAGATGGACATTAGATGTTAAAAGATCCAATACCAACTAACAAATAATACGTGTTTAGGCCAAAATACCTATAATAATATTTATAGTAGAAACCTACTCATATTGAGTATCAATGACGAGCCTCTGCTTCCCGATTCCTCTCCTTTTCCCACATCATATGTGTGAGCGAGAAAAGAGCTTCGGGAATCTTCTACATACTTCGCCAAACGCGTGTGTGTGAGTAAACGTAACGCGCGCGTCTCGCAACACCGCAAGATTCAGTACGAAATATGCTACAGTTCGAAACGCATGTGAAATTTGTGATTTGTGAGGTGGTGGTGCTCATAATCATTGGATTGCCATAGGAGTTCCTGGTAAGTCCTTACCTGTATCCTGGGAGGCTCCTCGTTTTCCATATTGATATTTTAACGCAAAAACCCACCATTTTTTCTGGTACGCCTTCGAGCGGATTCATTTTGAGTCAGCCATTACAGCAATTTAATTTCATATCAAATCACGTATAATTTCCCGCTTTCTATAGGTTTTATGCCTCTAAATAGGTATATACCTCATAATACGCAAGTCTTATACCTCATAAATAGGTTTTAGACTATATAAATACGATATTTCGTACTCCCGCCATTTTTACCACGCCAATCGTGATAAAAAGTAGTTAGGTATTCAATACCGCCGCCGCTCCTCCATATTTTTAGGACTTAGATTTTATAGGTACCGATTCGTATCTTATTATACGAAATCATATGGTGTACTAATAACCGCAATACGTACTTACTATTTGTACTATTACTACGCATATAATTGCATTCTATGAGCCTTGTCTGTCGACTTGAAATAAACTTTCATACCTATATAGGTAGGTGCCTAAACTGTTGGATATACCTACCTACTTACCTACGTCATTTTACTTTAATTAGGTAATTTTGCAATTTATTATTACGCAATCTTTCACAATGGAAGCTATTGAAACTAAAATTAAAATATTGGAAGCTAAAAATGAAGCTATTTTTGAACAATTATCGTTCTTATATGATTCTTCTAAGAATATTTCCACGTCCGCGAGTGCAGACCTTCGTTCCTCAGAGACATTCATGGCGGACACTGAAATTATTAGTACAATTCGTCATGAATTTAGTGCCAATTTAGATACAATTAACGCGTTAAATATGCAACTTGATCCAGAATATAAGATTGATTATAAAAAAATGATTTCCTTTGATACAGTGTACACCCGAATAGAAAGGGTTCGTTCTCTTATCGTCAATAAGACAAATACTACGTCGAATGTGTCTGCGCAGATTACTATTCCGTCCCAATATAAAGGTCGTATCAAACTACCACCAATTCAAATTCCGTCATTTGATGGAAAAATAGAAAATTGGCCCGTCTTCTTTGAATCTTTTAAATCTAATATACATTCAAATCCTGATCTTTCGAATTCTCAAAGAGTACAATATCTTGTAGGTAAATTAACAGGAAATGCTTTAAAAATCACGGCAGGTATTATACCGTCCGGTGATAATTATAATTCTATTTGGGACAGCTTAGTTCAAAAATATCAAGATAAAAGAGCATTAGGCTCACACTACATGTCTAATTTATTCAATATTAAACCCGCATTAAATAATTCCGCGTCTTTAAATACGTTCATTGAAACTTTCCACGCTTCTGTATCTGCTTTGGAACAGTTAGGTATTGAAGATATGAAAGATTTTATCTTACTTTCTTTAGCTTTAAAGAAGTTAGATCCCGCAACCGCTATTTCCTTTGAAATGTTTATGAGGAATAAAGAAATTCCTTCTTATAAGGATTTTGTTGATTTTATTAAATCGCAAGTAAAAATATTAGACCGCACTTCTACGCCAATTGCTGGCTCCGCGCGAACCGCCCCAGTCGGTAGCAACCTTAATAATCCGCCCGCTTATCGATCTCAACCGCGTAATTCACATACAGTCCACCATGCTTTCCTTGCACGCGATAATAATAATAAAAGCACTTGCTTATTTTGTAATAAATCTGATCACTATCAGATTTTTAATTGTTCATCTTTTAAAGCACTTAATACTAAAGATCGTTTAGATTTTGTTAAATCTAAAAAAGGCTGTGTAAACTGCCTCAGCCTTACGCATACTGCTTCTCAGTGTAAGTCTTCGTATAGTTGTAAAACTTGTAATAAACACCATCATTCTCTTTTGCATTTGGATAGTAATTCACAATCGCAACAAATAGTTTCCGACTCGCGTCCCTCTCACTCGACGCGTCTTGATAACAGCGATAACCGCATCGTGCAGCCGTCCGCCGCCGCCCGCGCCGCGCCGCGACCGCTCCCGTGCGCAGCCTCGCCCGCGCACCCGACCGCGTCTCCTTCTAACGCTACGGACGCTCCTCAACCGGTGTCGCTATGCACCCGAGCGCGAGTTGATAAGAATAATGATAACGAACGCGATTCTTTTAATAAATTAAATCCTTCCCATACTACTGTACTTTTATCAACCGCTCAAGTTTATGCGTCTAATAAGGACAATAACATTGAAATATAAAACTAAAGAAATGTAACTCGAGCTCAAAAATCATTCCACGCAAACCGAACCGCGGTGGGCGTTGCCAAAAAAGAGAGACTCATCGCGCTGACAGTTCGCCGGTATCATTGAGTCGATGCGTTCGTGTCGCGAGGGACTTAGAACTGTGATTATTATTGTGTTTTGCGTTGTTTACATTGTGCAAATATGCCGTCATGTGTTGTTAAGTGGTGTAGAAGCCATACAGATATGAAGAATGCTGGAATCACTTTTCATATGTGAGTAAATAAACATTTTGAAATCCTATACTTGTGACTCTGGAAAGTGTTATGCAACATGAACGCAACATGCGTATTTATTTAACACGTTTTGATATTTCACTTAAACTGTTATGCACTAGTACCTATAATTATAAAGAGGATAGAACCTTTGTGGCATAGCGTGCCAGCCGCCATTTTAGTTTTTTTTTCAATGTTGCGGCGCACGGTGTTACTTATGTATATGGGTAGAGGACACTTATACAAACAAAAAATGTTAACCAATATGGTGGCCTAAAGTGTCACGTTTCCGAGATATTTGGAGGTAATATCCAAATAAATAGTTAAATCGGTAAAACTTTCCAAGACGGGACGTGGGGTAGGGGGGAGGGGGGTATGTGAGGGGGTACGGGGAGGGATGCTTGCTGGTCGCCTATGCCTGCTCTCCCTCCGCGCCGCCGGCTTTTTATATACACTCTAGGGGTAGTGACCACAAGACTACAAAGAGTGGGGGTGCGCTGAGTTGGTTTTTGAACCGTTTGAACCTACGATTTTTCTTGTAAAATGTATAATTGCAGTTTTTTATACATATAAAATAAGTTTGGATAAAAATAAACCTATCAAAGTTGAATTTCAATATAAATACATTTAAAACTCATCTCATTTGGCTGTATGGACTACACTTTTTCCTAAAGAAACGCAACTGTCATGTCAAAAGTCGCAAAATTGTGATTGTATTAACAAATTTCAATACAAACTATGAGGTTGCTTCAAGAAATGACTTTGCAGAAAGACTTCTTAGATAATTTACTATCTGTTAAAAAAAATTGAATGCCCAGACCAGCGTCACGTCTCAACGTTTATCCGTTAAATCAACCTGGGTACTATTATTTAAATACAATTCAATGCATATAAACACGTAATAAGTTCATTTTTAATGATTGTCGTTATTCTTATATGGCGATCTTTACCTCCAAATATCTCGGAAACGTGACACTTTAGGCGCCGATTCCACTGAAAAGAGTTCTAGAGTTCCGAGTTCTGCATTCCGTGTTGACTATTGTGCACACAGCAAGCAGTCTAGAGTTCTAGAGTTCTGCAATATTCGCTACTGATCACACATCATACACTTTTTTTACTTTCAAAGGTGCCACATAGCTTACAAAAAATAAAAAGTAAACACATGAACAAGCTTACTTATTTTTCATAACACCATTCACGTATCTCCTGGGGGCCTACCACAAGCTCTTAAAACAAGGTTAAAATAACCTTATTCGTCTTTTGTCCCGTTTTGACGTCGGATGTCAAAGAAAAACAAAAGTCAAATAAGGTTATAATAATATTGTTTTAAGAGCTTGTGGTTCGCCCTCTGATATGACCTTAACGCGACCCATCACTCTATAATTCGTATGTAAAAACCATAAACTGATTAAAATACTTCTTAATTTTAGATCCTTACAATTATAACACAAAGAAATATTTTAATCCAAAAAGCACATCACAAACTTTTAAATGAATATAATAGAGTGGTATAGTTAAATTACAACTAATTAATCCGACTTATATATGCATATGCATTACGATACTTTATAACTTATCCTCTTACAATCAATGCATAACATCGTCCACGCATCTCGCACTGCAGCAGGCGTGCGGACCAATTAGCATTAGGCTGTCCCGCCGAGAACCAATCATCGCGCTTGCCGGAATACAACGCGTTAGGCAAACGCGGTAAGCGCAGGTAATTGGCTTATTTGCATGTGTGTTCTTTCGTTCGAATACTAGAGATATTTTGTCAATGTAGTAAAGTGTGGAGCCGAATTTCGCGTTGATTTTGTTCACAATTATGCTTCCTTAGTTTTATATTTCAATGGACAATAAATATATTTCAGTTAGATGTTTAATAGATAACGCGTCTCAAAACAACATAATTACAACTGCCTGTTGTAAACAACTAAATTTAAATATAATACCGCTTAGCAATTCTTTTATAAAGGGTGTAGGATCCACTTCGCGACCTATTCACGGCTACGTTCAACTTAAAATAACCGCGAAAAATAAAAAAATATTTTTATAATATTACCGCTCTTGTCGTTGATTGCATTACTGACAGGTTACCGACTGAATATGTTGAGACTTCTATAGTGCAACATTTAGGTAACTTACCGCTCGCTGACCCTCTGTGGCACATCCCCGGAGAGGTCGAAGTAGTTCTCGGGGCACAATTGTTCCCATTTTTATTATTAGGTCAAAAAATTATTGCACCTCCCGCTCCTTCTGCCCTTGAAACCGTGTTCAGTTATATTCTTATGGGCGACGTAAAAATGCATCCACTTATTTTAATACCGCGACTTTTTTCATTTCTGGTCCCAATGACCTTACTATTTCTTTAGATGATTCCCTACTTAAGTTTTGGGAGCTCGAAGAAATTCCCGCGCAAAAATTTATGAGCTCGGCCGAAAAGGAGTGTGAACAGCTGTTCTCTCGTAACTTCTCACGGGACTCCGCAGGCAGATATTGCACCGCGTTACCTTTTCGTGAGGATCCTGACGTGTTAGGTGATTCCCGTTCCGTTGCTCACCGCCGTTTACTTGCTTTGGAGCGTACCAAGCTACGCGATCCACAGCTACGCGCTAGTTATAATGAGACTTATAGTGCTCGAACCGCTATTGATAATATATTCGCATTCTCCGATTCTAAAATTACTCTGTCATGGATACATTCATCTCCACATAGATGGAATGTTTTCGTTAGTAACCGCATTGCTAAATGTCAAGAAAATCTTGACCCAAAACATTTCTACCACGTTAGTGGTATAGAAAATCCTAGCGACTGTCTCTCTAGAGGTATTTTACCTGAGCAGCTAGTGTCACATCACTTATGGTGGCACGGCCCGAAATGGTTAAAAGATCCAGTTTCAGAATGGCATATCACTCCATTTAGTCCCGAATGCTGTGAGGACCTACCTGAATTTAATAGTAAAACGCTTGTTACTTGTACCGCGTCCGCTTCTGTTGAGCCTAATTTAATTTACGAGCTTGCTCTGAAATACTCATCATGGAATAAAATATTACGCATAATAGTATACATACTTAGATTTTCTCGCATAATTTCTCGTGATCAAGGTCACAGCCGCATCACAGCTTCTGAGCTAAATAAAGCTGAAGTATATTTAATACGCTCTGTACAACAAGTTCATTTTCAAAATTTATTTAATAATATTCAAAAAGTTAAATTATCTTCCCCTCTTAAAAAACTTGAGCTCTTTATAGATCAAGATAAAATTATTAGAATTGGAGGTAGACTTTCAAATGCAAATCTTCCGTATGAAGCTCAGCATCCCGCTCTTTTACCTAAACATGACCACGTTACTCATCTTATTATAGACTATTTTCACCGTGCTCATTGCCATACTGGTGCCAATCTTCTGAGCTCACTGTTGCGCCAGAAATATTGGATACTGTCCGCTAGAAGTGTCATTAGACACAGAGTACATTCATGTAACTTTTGTTTTAAAAATTCCCCTTCATTTCTCAGCCCAAAAATGGCTGATTTACCCTCTTGCCGCGTTCAGGAGACCAAAGCGTTTGTGCATACGGGCGTTGACTATGCTGGACCCATTAAAGTAACATTATGTAGACGCAGAGGTCAAAAGAGCCAAAAGGCATATATTTGTTTGTTTATATGCTTAGTAACCAAAGCTGTACACATCGAATTGGCAACTGATGTGTCATCAGATACTTTTATTTCCGCTTTTAAGCGATTCATTTCCCGTCGAGGACCTGTTTCTTTTCTTTACTCCGATAACGGAACTAACTTTGTCGGAGCTAAAGCTCAATTACAAGAACTACTTACCGATCAGTACCGCATTGAATGGAAAATGATTCCACCCCGCGCCCCACATTTCGGAGGATTGTGGGAATCTAATATAAAATCGATTAAAACTCATTTATACCGTGTTATCGGTTCGCAGCTCCTCACATATGAAGAGCTCCTCACTGTTCTTACCCAAATTGAAACAGTCTTAAATTCTAGACCGCTTTGCATTTTATCTGAGGATCCCTACCCGGAGCCTCTTACTCCCGCTCACTTTATAATGGCTTCACCATTGACTTCATTGCCGCTTCAGAATGTGTCCGAGGAAACCATATCTTTACGTTGTCGGAAACAATTATTAGATCAGATGGTGTGTAGCTATTGGAAAAGATGGCGTATAGAATATTTACATAATCTTCAAGTTAGACAGAAATGGCTCATTGATAAAGATAACATTAAGATTGGTACTGTGGTTCTTATACATCAAGATGATATTCCCCCTTTACGTTGGCCGTTGGGCATAATATCACAAGTTTATCCTGGCAAGGATGGAAATATCCGCGTCGCTTTAGTAAAAACTTCAAATGGATCATTCAAAAGACCCATTGTCAAGTTATGTCCATTACCCTCACAATAAAAATTAATCATACCGCATCTTATATTCAGTACTTTAGTAATTATTATAATCTGTAATTAGTTCTTATAATTAATTATTTTTTCTTTCTTTTGAGAACACTACGTATTCTCAAGGCGGCGGAGGATGTTTAGGCCAAAATACCTATAATAATATTTATAGTAGAAACCTACTCATATTGAGTATCAATGACGAGCCTCTGCTTCCCGATTCCTCTCCTTTTCCCACATCATATGTGTGAGCGAGAAAAGAGCTTCGGGAATCTTCTACATACTTCGCCAAACGCGTGTGTGTGAGTAAACGTAACGCGCGCGTCTCGCAACACCGCAAGATTCAGTACGAAATATGCTACAGTTCGAAACGCATGTGAAATTTGTGATTTGTGAGGTGGTGGTGCTCATAATCATTGGATTGCCATAGGAGTTCCTGGTAAGTCCTTACCTTTATCCTGGGAGGCTCCTAGTTTTCCATATTGATATTTTAACGCAAAAACCCACCAATACGTGCCCTAAAACTAATATCATTCCAGGTGTATTGCTCAATGATTTCTTCACCGCAGCAGACACTGCAATATCTGGAGAAGATGTGCAAAAGGTCAATTTGTACTCTGCTCATGACTTCAACGTGTTCTCTATAATGGCCGTCCCACAAATCACGCCTAGGCAGGGTGTGCCGGATTATGGATCTGTTTTCTGTATGGAGTTAAGGAAAATAGTCGAAACTGGAAAATATATGGTCTTGGTAAGTTCACTGTCAGTTTCAAATCAGTATCTTATCTACAAAACGCTTAAAATTTAGTAAAATCTAATTCTGCTGATATTTTGTTACCAGTTTTAGTTTTGAGGCACAATTATACAATGAGAGCATGTTCTTACAAAGCCCGAAACGAAATTGGCTTTCAAGTACATCTGCTGAAGCACACAGGTGCTTATTAAACATTATTTCTTCTTCTTCTTTCTTCTTCTTATATTTCTGAGCACCTAAAAAGTCATCTTCATAATAACAATTAACCTACCCATACCATACCCATTGCTGATCATAGACTTTCCCCATAGATTTCTAGCAAATAAATGGAACAAGCTGGTTCTTATGGTACCCCAGAGACGGAAAAGAAAACAGGGTCATCCTAAAACCAGATGGGATGACGATATTAGCACAACTTTAGGGCCATACTGGACTAGAGTTACGAATGACAGAATGCAAGTTCGAGGAGGCCTATGCCAAAAAGCACACCGAACTGCGGGACATTCTATAATTGTCTTTTGTTCCAAACAATTACTGTGATCAAACAATGTACCCTAAGTTTCAGAATAAATGACTATTCAAGATTTCTCAAGTCTCTCCAACGGCTCTAACTACTTCATCAGTTCTCCTGGGTCTGGGGCTCTTTAACGTAGTCCTCTTGAATTTTGAAATATGTTGGTTTTTTTTTACAGCTGGTATACGTAAGTTCCCCTGGCATGGAGCCATTGTATATTCAAGTGGATGGATGCAGCGAATTGATGTGCGAAATCGAGGAATTCAGAAACATTACTTCAAAGTATACCTTGGACTTGGATGAGTGGAAGGATCAATGTGGGTGGTCTGATGATATAGTTGTGGACGACTCTAGCATTGCATAAACTTCTGAGAGACATTTGTACTTTACTGATCGATTATCTATTAAACTAATCCGAGATCTCAGGGCCACGAGACCTTCCTTATTTTCTGATGGACAAAATGTAGATATAGAATTGAGTAGTGTTGGTACGTACTTATGCATTATTATAATGCAAAAAGACGACCTTAGAATTTAAGAAAAGTAGAGAGCTAATTTATATTATTTTCTTGATTAAAAATGCCAAATATCATTAGTCGGGCTTTGTCGCTTAGCGATAATGGCCCTGATTCTGTTGTTCACAACTAAACTAATTTTAATCTCACTATGTCTCTTTCTAGCAAAGAACATAAGAAAAGGATGTAACAAATTTAGTCCTGTCAAATTAGTCCAATGCTTGTTTTCAATATAAATTAAAGATAACTTAGCATTCATTCCGTACACACTCCATCAATATATGTGAAACGTCTTCAATGACACCACAATCATCGCAATTAGGGAATGAAGCTCTGTTCATGGGGTACAAAAACAAATTTGTCGAATTTTTGTTAACAAGTATTTTGTTTGTATAAGTTTTAAGTATTACTTGATGTTCATTGAATAAATATTTTTTATTAACATTTTTTCATTCTTACTCTCCATCTAGACTTGGTTTGAAAGCGCATGTATTTCTTTAACTACCTTATGAGCCAGAGACATTAATTTAATTGATTATATTGATTGTATTGTTGTGGTCTAATAAAGATTATTATTATTATTCCATTTATAAAATTTTTCAACATTTAAATTTTCATAACATAGTACAAAAAATATATATTTAAAAATATATAAAACAGTTCCCCACAGGCATCGGGAACAGGGTCCTGGGTACGTGGTCAAGGCTCCAGAGAGAGGAACTTTCTCACAATGCGTGCCGTCTCCAGGATTCAGAAGGCAGTGTCTTCTGAATCTGGCACTTAATCCAGCCACCTAACGTGAGGCTCTTAAGAGGAAAGGATGGCTGCAAGAAATTTGAAAAATAGGTTTTTAACATATCTATTGATGTCGTGCTCTGCCCGAGCTATCCCGCCCGAGGGCGATAGAGACAACTACAGCTTGGACCGATTGATACCTATATAAATTAGACGTAATCGCTATTTCGTAATTCCCGGTTTTCTCCTCCAAAACTGGATCGATATTAAAAAAAAACAAGAATCATTATAAGAAGGACTTTGGCTATGTCTGTCGGTTTTCCTTTGTTTTTTTTTAATATTCGTCAAATTTGTTCGCTGGACGTCTGATAAGGGCGTTAAAAATGGCAAGTTTTTGTGATTTTAGAAGGCTCCTAATTCTTATAATAATTAATTTATGGAGAAAAACACGACCGAGGGGCATACAGTGATACCTACAGATTGCATGGTAAAATAATCATTGCTCTAGTGTCATTATCCAGAGAGGAAACTGAGGATTACGTTTGTATGGAACAAGCGCCACCAGCATTTCCTCTTAAGGTGTTTATCTTTGGCCATTAGGCCATGGGCGAAAACTACTATTGGTACAATGGTTGCTGTGTCAATGGCTCACATGTCGACAACCTCGTGTACAAGATCAAGATACTTGTTTTCTTTATTTTTCGCCTTCACGAGGTTCTCGTCATGGAGGACAGTAACATCAACGATCATTGCACGGCGCTCTTGGTGATCTATCAATACCGAAGATAATATGCCTTGGGATTCACCAGGGCAATGACATGCCCGACATATGTCGATGGTTCCATCCCGCAGGATATCCACGAAACAGAATAACAAAAGAAACATTTTCCGGAGTGTGGGTGAGCCCCGACCAACCTGGGGATATGGGTAGCGCGGGGCACAATACCTATAACTTGGTAGTTCGGTGCCATCGATGATTAAGGCGCGGACTGACTACGATTTTGACAGCACTCGTTCTTCAGTGGAATAAGGTTGAAAATGGTAAATCATAAATGTGTCGACTCTATGAAATTGACTATTATTTACGGGTTTTCTTTAGATTATACAGAATATACACATTTAATTGAATAAGTGTCCGGTTAACATTCTGACATAATTATTTATCTTATATATTCTTAAAAATAAAAATACGGAGAATTTCGACGCGAAAGATTTTTTTAGACGTAAGTTACGAATTTTTTATTGGGAATATCAAAGCACTTTTTAATATTCTATTCGGTTAACTTTTTTCTCAAAACCCTCTTATGTCCATAGTATTTTTTTGTGTTAGGTATTTTCATTATGTTACGTCATACTCGACTCTCAAAGAAACCCATTTTTGTGAATTTGAGCTTAGACCCCCCCTTAAATTTTTTTTTTACCTAGGAATCACCCCTATTATAATCGTCTTCAAAATCTAGCTATGCCCAATCTCACTCCTCCATGCGTGAAATATGCTTATGCGTACAAAGATGTATCTACACGTATTTATATAATGGATATAGAGAGATAAACCACAAATAATGATTATTATATATGACGAATCGATCACGCCTCCAAACAAATAAAACAATAAAGTTATACATGTGATTTGATATTATCGTCGTGACTTTCTACTTTCAGCTTCCTATATAAAAAAAATATTATAGATTTATTGTTTTGAAATGTCAGGGGGTTATTATTTTTCACATTATTTCACCTTTTTTATACTACTTAGGTAGGAAATAAGCATACGGCTCGCCTGTTGCTAAGCGGTTACCGTAGCCTATGGACGCTTGTAACACCAGGGGTATCACTCGCGCGTTACCAACAGTGTTTCTTTCAGGTACTACTCCGGGGGGGGCTTTGCCTTACTGCCCCCCCCCCCCCCCCCGGGGCGTTTAAAGCCGCTCGCTCACTTTCGCGCGTCTACAGCAGATTTACTTATATTCGCGACGAATATCCCTTCAATTTGGCAAATTATTTAAACCTGGTATCATTTTAGAGCTGGAAACCCTTTATTGACGTGACGTGGCACTCAATCAGTCAATCAAGAATTGAGTAGTGCATCACACATTAAAGTAGCCAATCAGAAACCAGAATAGCCCCTAGAAGTAACGACACACTTTCGAGAATATCCCCATTCCTGTTCCTCTAACGCTATCCCATAAGGCTCTCCCACCCTAATCCGCCTTCCCAGATCTCTTAACCGCCTTAAAGAAACACTGGTTACCGACTCTGCAGTCATCTCTTTTTGAAGAACTTCATGCCAATGGGAAAACCACGGTGGGGAGCTCTCCACAGTCTGAGCGTCCGCGGAAGGAAGCTCCTTTGAGAACGCACAGTACGCGCGGGATACCTCTTCGCAAAATGTGGACATTATATCTATCGATCTATCAACTCTCAATCGGCACTATCTACTAGGTGACCGCATGTGAAACCGCGGGGCAGAAAGTTAGTTTATAATATACAAAATACACATTTAATATTAGATTCGTCTAGCAAAAGCTATGCAAATGAGATTCGGTATTCCCTTTGCAAACAAGTAGAATTTTTATTAATGCCCACTTATTTTAAAACCTTCGGAATTTCATTAGAATTACATTAAGTTATTTAGTAAATAAAATTAAGATTCTATCAATAATATAGTCAGATTGATAAAATATTCAAATAAAATTCTTGATGAGCTTCTTTACAACAAATATGTACAAAATACAATCTATATATAGAAAATTTCCTCAAGCCTGCCGCTGCTTCCGATTAACGGCAGGGTTCCCAGAAGGCTGGCAGCGTTTCCTCTTTGGATAGCCAAGCTGACGCGTTGGCGGAAAAAGCTCCCCGCCCGCTGGTCTCCGGAGGTCTCGATCAATTTTTATGACAAGGTGCGAGCAAAACGGCGAGCTTCGGACCCCCACGGTCCCATGGTCTCGACCGCAAAAGGCACAAAAATATAGTTGGGTACAATCGAAGCGTATTTTTTGAATTTTGAATTTTCCGCACTTTTTATTCTTTTGAGCTTCTCAAAAGAATAAAAAGTTAAGTACCCCCTTATTCATAATAAAGTTATCTAACGTTGACAGACGTAGCTATAATATATATTAATATAAATCATAGCAAGGCATATTACGATATATTTTCAATTACTAATCTTCGAGTGACCGCACACGCAGCTATAATATATATTTCTGTTACTTCACCAACCTGTACTGTAATTTATATTATAGCTGGGCATATTAATATATATTATAGCTACGTCTGTGATGGGCTTTAGCTAAAATTTCGAAGTCTTTATCTGACACTTGACATTTGGTGATTGAAAGAGTGAGACGGGGCACACTATTACACTGATTTAGTTAAATAAGCGAAATAAAAAAAAGTGTGAAACAAATTCAGTAAAAGCCTCCGAAAAACAGCGTTTTTGCAAAAATTTTACTTAAACTTTGGCCATATCTAATGTACCTATAAATTGTAAAAGTAAAGAAAACATTTAGATACCAGGCTTGCAAATGTATTGGAGATTCTAAATTCTTTTTTTTCACAAACTTGTAAGATTTTTTCACAAGAAGTATACTCCTGGTACATGTTTAATGATATGTGAAATCATGAATGACGACTTACGACCTACGACACACTTTTTTTTTTATTTCGCTTAGATACACGGCTATAGCGCACAAGATACTAATTTGTTCAAATTCAAATTCAAATTCAAAAAGCATTTATTCAATTTAGGCCCTGATAAGGCACTCGTTCAAAACATCTAACGGAAAATGTTTAACAACGCCATAATAAGTACAGAGTTTTTGTATGAAAAGTATAGCGTGATGACTGCTCTTAAGGGTGATAGAGCATAGCGTTTATTCGCTCAAAGAGCAGCTCGACTGGGGAAGTACCTTCACCTAACACTTAATATTGTGTTCCTGCGCGTGAGTAAGGTCGCCAGAGCTCATCGGGGAGGGAGGAAAGATCGGTAACGGGTGAGTGATGCCTCTTGTGTTGCAAACATCCACATGGCTATATGGACCACTATACTAGACTAAACCGTCAATAAAAACATCGGATTATATCAGCCCCTGTATACAAAAGCGATAATAAATCGCATGCATGCGTGAACGCTTCATGGGAGATGCGTGGGCTTACGGCCAGCATGCCTCTTGCCAAGCACGCCTCCATTCGAAACAACACTGTAAATCAACTATTTATCGATTAAATTAGATTGTAGAAACCACCGTCTTATGTGTTCTGTATATGTTTTATCATTTCTGGATATGTGTCAGCGCGCAAAAGGTTTTTTTGCATAATTTTCATTTAAATAGACTGCCTAATTCTACCTACTTTTAACTACATGTCACTCAATACAAATCGGTAGGCACGGTACGGTGTCAACTCTTAGTTTCTCAATGGATAATATGAAAAACAAAACTATAACAACCAGTAAAAACTTAAAGTGTTATTCATAATCATTGCTAGTAAATCCTCATCCCCATTTCTACATAGAACCACAAGACGCCGGGAAAAATCCACCCACACGTAGACATCGCACTTATACAACGTTTTGCTTCCTAGTTCCTTATGTGAACTGCATGGGAACTCACTTCCGGGACGTATTTCCATTTGTTTCCCATACTCAAGATTTATATTCAAGGCCGGAGTAAATAGGTATTTTTTTAGCAAGCGTGCTATAACTTGACCTCGACATAAGTCCTTCTAGGGTATATTTGGCTCTATGGGGGCATTAGGATGAAATACAGCCTATAGATTTTAAAATAATAGAACAATAAACCCCATACAGGTCAGTTAATTTTAAAAATATCAAAAATGAATCCTAAAAATACATAATCAAATCTTAATCTAGATTATCATGAGCCATAAAAGATTACAGTATATATTTGCAAAGTTACAATCTACGAGTGTTGTAATCAGAAATAAACAGTTAAAAAAACAAAGTCATATTTTAAATATGATGTTTAAAATAATTGCATTATTTCTGTTAGCTACCACACAGTTTGGTTTTGGCGACGACTCTGTTACATCAGGAACGGAATTAGTTTTGACTTTCATGGTAAGAATCAAAATGTTCACTAGTACGTTGTTGACATAACGAAAATATGGACACCTCATTTATAATGCGGACAGCGAGGGAGTGGAACTTGCTTTCAGCGTCTGTGTTTCCTGAATCTACTGAGCTATCATCGGGAGAAATGAAGAACCCAACTACTTTAAATGTTGCTGCTGAATGTGAAATTCTTTTGGAGCAGCCTTTCTTTATCGCACATATATTTTTATGTTTTACTGATTTCAGGTTACTCGTCATGGTGACAGAACACCAGTTGAGACTACTCTAAGCTACAGTGACAAGCCAGACGCCCTGAAGCTCTTAACTGAGCCATATGGATATGGTCAACTCACTGATGTAAGTATCAAATAAGGAGTAACAAGATAAGAACATAATGTAGATGGTATGAGAGGAAGACTGAATTTAATCCATGCAAAAAATTAAGAAGTATCGGATCGTCGGTAAGAGTAGTCCCGAATTGACACTAATTTGAGTCAAATTCGTTTTGGTCTAGAATTTGAAGCTTTCGCGAATAATGATGAGAATGGGATGGTAATTGAGTATATCCGATTGAAAATAGAATAAAAAGAAATATAGGAAGATAATTTTAGTTAAAGCGTCAACTATACAAGTACAGATATTTTTTTTGAGAAATGAGTCGTATTGGTAACTCCTCCTGTTACAGTCATAGGCATTCATAAGATATCAAAGAGTGATGTCAATACCGACATAGATAAGACATTCGGCCTATTATGATAACTCAGTGTACCGGGCAGACTTTGCCCATGACTTTTCTTTGGACTATCGATAGTGACGTACAATGAAATCACCAAAATTACCAGACATATTAGTATCTAATCTTGGATCTTTAAGCTTAGTAGATAACAAGTGACAGTTTAATTTGTTTAACATATACTATGCGATCTGTAGACTAGATAAGGACCAATTTCCGCATGCGGAATTTGAGATTCATGTGACCTTTATCTGTAGCAGTCATATGGCTTACATCATTTGCCACAAACAATCACGCTGACAGAATGTGGCTCTTGCCCAAATCTACTGGTTTGAATTACCTTCCACTATCAAATCAGTCATCAATTTAATAATGCAGGCTATACAGATACAAGTTAGGTTTTAGGACCTGAAGCAAAAATATTAACAACGTATACTATAGAACCAATTGCTTCAGCAGTAGAAATAGAAAGACGAAATAAACATGATTTGATTTCTAGGTTGGCAAACGCCGTGCCTACCAACTCGGACAATACATTCGAGAAAGGTACAACGAGCTCCTATCGCCACAGTATAACCGATCAGAGATCTATATCCGTTCCACCGACTCTACTCGCACCAAGATGACTGTCCTCGCTGCCATGGCCGCGGTCTATCCCGCTGGTAATAGCAGCTGGAGCGAGGACATCGGCTGGGTACCAGTTCCTTATACTACCGTTCCGACAAAATATGATTTTGTAAGTATCTTGTAGATGATGAATAGATACATGGAAGATGCGTATAATAGGTGGAAATTTCGAGATGGCATATTTTCAAAACCTATGTTGGATTAGTCATGCTGAACAACTTTGAGACCAATGGTGAAGTCTCAAATTTTTTTTTATAAATTTTCATAATGTATGAATTGAAAAGTAAAAAAAAGTACTAACCCAAAATAGGTTTCGAAAATATGCCATCTCGAAATCTCCACCCAGTATATTGCACCAGAAGTATTAGGGACTAGCTTTCCATCTCTCAGTTTCACCCTTTACCCAGCCAGGCTAATGCGTATCTTTGGTGGCAATCCTAAAAATAACATTTATGGTGTTCGTTACGATTACCACTACAGATACGCGGTAGAGCCAGCCCCCTTGCGGGTGGAATCCGCTATAATAGGATTTAAATCAAAATTTCAAGTTTTTGAACTGCAGATATTTAGGCTGCACGTTGATAGAACAGTAATTTAGTCCAGACAAGTCTTTGTATGTATAGAAGGTCGTAGAAAAAAAAGATATGGAGAAATAAAGGCCCGTAAGGATCAAGGATTTATATGAAAACGGCAACATAAGAAGTCAAACGATAATGTACAACGAAATACAAAATATTAAGCTCATCCTATCTTTCCAGAACCTAGCTCTGCTGAACTGCCCCAACTACATCTCGGGCTACTACAGCCTCTTCTTAAGCAATCCCTCATCGATGGCTCAGTACAGCGACGTTCTGAATGCGTGGTCTGAACTGCTCCCGTTCAACATCACCGAATATCCGGCACTAGCGTATACTGTATATGATGTTTATACGGCTCAGGTAAGCATCGAGGATTGTACTGATGGATTAATGTTTGCTAGACTCATTATTGCATATAAAGAAGAAACAAAACCTATAAATACATAATATAACTCAACATTATGAGTCTGGATGTAATTATGTATATTAAGTATGTATTTACAAACAAAATGTAGTATATGTATTATATCAGTTATCTGGTTTCCATAGTACAAGCTCTGCTTAGTTTGGGATCAGATGACCGTGTGTGAGGAATGTCCCAGGATATTTATTATTATTTATTATATGTATATGAACGCTACAATTAATTCTAACTCCGGTTCAGAATACACTTAAAATGAGATACTCCGGCAAAAACTACGCAAGGTATTTTGTCATTCAGCCAGCAGGATGCAGAGCAGAGAGAAGCTACTCCATCTATATATACTTGTCTTCCACTTAATAATTCACCTTATATAGGCTTTGTCAATTTACTTCTGTTACTGTTATGATAATCTTGAATGGTTTCAAATTGTAAACAGGAAAAATTAATTAAGTCGTCAATCTTTAGGCATCTAACGAACAATCTATCTGCAGACTACAAACGTGTTAATCTAATTATTCTACAGATCAGCTTAGGTCTGGCATTAGACCCAGTCCTTGAAGCACTCTTCCCGGACATTGAAGCGATTGCTGGTGAAGCTATTGATATAGTTTTTGGTAATGATGCTTACATCGCATGGGAAGCTGGTAAGTGTATTGTGCAGCAAGTGAAAGACAGAGAAAGCATAAGAGAAGATGAATGAATTATAAAGGATGATATGAGTAAGACAAAACTGAATGTTGAAATCATCATCATCAGCCTATAATATCCCACTGCTGAGCACAGGCCTCCTTTCACAAATGAAGGTGAAAGGGAATGAGCAATACTCCACCACGCGTGCCCACTGCGGATCGGTGGAGGTAGGCTAGTAGTCAACCTACTGTTGGAATTTTTCAAGCCGCCTAGCAGGCATCCAACTAGCTTAACGACTATCACAATTAAGTGATAACCGGGCCTTCCGAAGCACGGAAACGCTCGATTTGAAATACCACTAGGTGGTCACCCATCCAGGTACCAAGACAGGCGTAGCTTAACTTTGTCGATCGATTAAGAACGGCTAATCATGCTACACCACGAGCACTTCCTGAATGTTGAAATGGAAGGGTAAACCCTTAATAGAAAAAGCAAACATATCGCGCTGAAATCAAATAATTGGAAACGGACCAGGCAAATGATCATGATGATAAACCACCATCGGGAACAGTTTCAATGCAAATATATGGAGTTGGCAATGGACGCAAAAGATATCAATAATCCACTAGCAAAACTGAAATATTAGCGAAAGCAGAAATAGAAAGGCACTGTTATAATACAGAAGTTATCTTTCGAAGTAGTACCGATTTAAATGAATATGGTCTGATCTACATTAAATGTGGATTAAATCGCGGAGGAAAGCCTGAAAGCTATTAATTCGTTTAGGCCTTAGGAGCTCTGGTACTTATGAAGGTTAAGGAATATGATATCCAAAGCTTATTCCTAAAATCAATATCTTTCCAGGTGTATTGCTCAATGAGTTCTTCACCGCAGCAGACACCGCTATATCTGGAGAAGATGTGCAAAAGGTCAATTTGTACTCTGCTCATGACTTCAACGTGTTCTCTCTGATGGCCGTCTCTCAAATCACACCTAGACAGGGTGTGCCGGATTATGCTGCTGCATTCTCTTTGGAGTTGAGGAAAATAGTTGATACTGGGAAATATGTGGTACTGGTAAGTTCACTGACCACAATTGTTAGTAGACTTACCCCAGAATTGTTTTTTGAGTCGAACTTTCTTTTGATCACCATTCGATCTAACAGCTAAATCAAATCGAATGACAATGTAGTACCGGGAGTTTAGATTTCTCGATTTTAAGAGTGCGTACAAAGCATAATAACATATCTTAGAATTGAAATTTACCCAAGTAAATAGTATTTAAATGAAATAATATTTTTATATGGGTATTTTCATTATAATACGCGAGAATATCTGAGCAAAAACATAATGGAATGAAATTTCCTCGATAGAAAAAAATCACAAAGCTACCTCTTATAATAACGAATTTTCGTTTTTATTCGTTCATGGTGTATCTAATTAACCACTAGGGCTGCTTACATCCACCGACCCCAGGCTTTGACAACGTCTTCAGTTCGCCTGATGCCTTCAGTTCTTTAATTTTAAACGTTCTACTAATATTTTACAGCCAGTATACTTGAGTTCTCCTGGTGAAGATGAAGTGTATCTTCAAGTGGATGGATGCAGTGATTTGTTGTGCGAAATCGGGGAATTCAGAAACATAACTTCAAAGTACACCTTAGACCTCGCTGACTGGAAGGACCAATGTGGATGGACGGAGGATGTAGTGGTTGATGACTCAAGCATAGCATAAACTATTGTTAATACACTTTACTGTACTGATTGCTAAGCAACCGATTAAACTTTTTAAGTTATTAATTCCTTGTCTCTTTATCATAGAAATAAGAATACCGTGCTATAGTTACTTTAAACTAGCTGTCGGTTTCACCCGCGTTCCCGGGATAAAAACCCTATGTCTTTCTCCATACCATAGGCTATCTACATGCCAAATTTCATGATGATCCGTTGAGTAGTTGAGGCGTGAAGGCGTAATAAACAAACTCACTTTCGCATTTATAATATTAGTTAGGATGCGGACACCAAGGTAGTGGAACTCGTCTCGCGTTTGTTTCCAGTCTCTTACAATCTCTAAGGTCTTTCAAGGCCAGAGTAAATAGGTTTCTTCCAGGTAAGCGTGCATCTTAGTCTTCGTCATCGCTTTTTAAGGTGGCTCATAGGCCACGCAAGCCTATCTATATAAATAAAATCAATTGCCCCATGTATGACGGAGCATCTTGAGTACAGTTCGATCAATTTGGCTGTATTTTGTTGTGTTCCTTATATCTCGCTCATTTGTGAAAGGAGGCATCTGCTCAGCAGATGATGATGATGATGAGTGATTCTCGCAGTATTTTATTTATATAATTTCATAAATTGTTTACTAATCATCTAAATCCATAGGATTTTATCAATAATTTCCTACCTAAGTATGAGGTATATCGATCCCAGGCAATGGTAGTCAAATAGGTAGGTAATTTTTCTTAAAAAATACTATTAAATGATTATTTCTAGCTATAACAGCAGCACATAAGGGATACATATCACAACATATCTTTTAATTTCCTCAGGGAGAACGTGTGTTCGCCCAGTGGAGAAAAATACCGTCCTATGCACTTAGGTATATGTATTTTGAAGTTATATTTTCAAGGCGATGAAAGGTCAGTGGGTAGTGTACCTTTGACCTGTGACGACAAAGGTCACAGGTTCAAATCCTCGAATGAACTTGAGCTGAAGGAAAATATCGTGAGGAAACTATAATTCGGTGGTTGACTAAAAAAATATTGTCCTACATAAGAAGTTTTCTACTGAAGTCACCACCGGACCGGCTCAAAAGCAGCCGAACCTGAAAAACTGGTAAGAAACTCAGATATTGACGAACATTTCGAAATTCGTTAGAATTCTTGCCCTTATCGAGAAAAATACAAACAAACGAGGCATAGGCTACTTTTTATCCCGGAAACCGCGGGGGACAGCTATTTTAAGATCTCATCTCCCTACCTACCCTCACCTATGAGACTGGCTCTCAAGTGCAGCTGTCGGAAAACATCGGATACTTGCCAACATATTTTGAACATGAGGGTGGTAGCCTGCCAGGTGGGTACTACAAAGTACCCTACCACCGTACTATTGTTTCCTCACGATGTTTTCCTTCACCGAAAGATCAAGTCAACTCCACCTACAGTCTATGTAAACTCGTATTTTACAATAAAGGTCTGTACAATATGAATGCGTATTGCGAAATGTCAGAGTAAAAGCACCTTTAACCAAGATGAGGGTCGTATCCGATGCATAATTTACACGGAATTTGATAAATGGATGATTTTCAAGGCTATTCATAATGTTCTCAGCTTTTGACTCAAGTTCAGAGAACACCGAATATTATTAGGTAGTAGTTAGTACATTATATTTGATGATATGGCAAATCATGATCTACCTGATACTATCGATATTATATGTATATCGGCGCCAAACAATTCCGATCATCGTGTCGGTATAAGTAATATTTGAAACTGACTTATTTAATGCTATTCTAAAGATTTCAAATAGGCAAGAATATGTTTATTATACCTAATTTTATTGTTCAAATGATTGTGATTTCTTGAATTATTTCAGGCTATATTTATTTACCTTTTCATATTTTATAATGATTATTTAATTTTTACAAACAATTCAGTATTTTAATTGACAGCTCAATTTATGATTTTAAATCAACTAGTCGTTCATTTTATTCAAAATAAAAGTGTTGATCGTTGAGGGTAGATTCCAGGCGTATAAAAACTAAAAAAGCAATAGCGAGCCGAGCTTGCAAATTCATTCTGTGCTCAGACGTGAAGGAGTAAGAACATTGATTTAAGTACAAAAAAGCTTGTACTTAAGTCAATGTTGTTACTCCTTAAGTACAAGCTTTTTAATATTTAATTGTTATATTTGCTATATTGTTGAAATATTTTATGTTAGTGCGTGTTCTAATTTAATGATTTACAGTACCCGTTTCATAAATAGATACGGTTAATATGATAAGTGTTTTCAATACAAACGGTGATTGTCCGCCGATATGTATTACATACCCCATCGAACATACCCTGATACACGATAGGCCGCCATCTACAAAGTGCTATTGGTAAAACACTAACAACTACCCACGTCGAGAGACTGCTGCCTCTTCCGTGTAAAGCTGCTGAGGTAACATTTTGGGCCGGCATCTTCATGTCAATTAATAAAAAAACCTAACAATCTTCAAAGACTTTATTACTAACATCATGAACAACAATTTTTGTTCTAGTTATGACTTTTTATAAAACACTAGCTGTTCCCCGCGGTTTCACTCGCGTTCCCGGGATAAAAAGCCTAGCCTATAATACTCGGGGATAATGTATGTTCCTATTAGCATAGAGTAAATAATATACTACGTACAGCTATTAGTGAAAGAATTACTTATTCAAATCCAACTGGAAAAACTCTTCCGCTTTATTATAATAGTATAAAAAGAAAATAAAAATAAATATTTAAAAAAAACAACATTTACCCTAAACAAATCTTCAAGATTTCGTTGCTCTAACATATTTCAATTCTGTACTTTGTTGTACAACGCCTCCCGTGCACATCTGGTTAGTTTTTAGTCTTTTTCTACGCGTAGAATTCTTAACATTTAAATATTTATTTATGTATGAAAGTCCGATGAATTAAAATCTGATGAATTATTAAAAGTTATTATATCAATCAACCTGCTCTACTGCTAGGATGCTTATGTATCGGGTGTTCCTAGCCAAAGTCAAGGCCAAGCTACAGACATGCAATAAACAATTCCCTTTGACAAAAATATGGGTGAAAAGCCCTCAAGATTTCTTTTTACAGTCAAAATTGATTTGATACAAATGCGACGCACCCTCAGGGAGGGAGGAGGATGTGAGAAGACACGTGTCTACGTGACCGCAATGTGTGATGAAGTACCTTCAGATTTATATAAGTTCTTAGAATTTTATTTACGTGTTTGTAAGTACTTATATTTGTTTCTAAATGTACTTAGTTATATGGAACTTTCTAATTCTACTGTCTAAGTACATTTAGAAACAAAAGCACTTACAGAATTACGTAAATAGGATAGTGGCACCAAAAGATGACTGACCCCCAATAGATGAACGATCGAACGAAAATTAAAAAAATATAATATAATCCCTAAATTTACATGTTTGCAATATTTTTTTCCCCATAAAGCAATATTTTTTCTTCCATATTCCTTAACAACATTGACAATGACAGCCCAGACGCGCTTGCGGTGAATTTTTTATGTGTACGCTACCCGCCAGAAATCAGTTTTATATGGAAACCTTCTAACGGTAAGTCCCTCCAAATTTAAGAATATTGTCAGCGTATAGTAATTAATGTCATATTAGAGCAGTTTTGGTTGGAATAAAATCTTGATATATTCTGCTTTCAATAACTTAATATATATTATTACATTATTTACCGTTTTTTAGAGAAATTTACTGTTCAAGTAATGGATAAAATTTTGTTCACTTGATCCAATAGATGAACGGCGTTCAACTAATGGAAAAGGTCTAATTTTTATACCCTATGGGAGGACTTTCGGGTTATAAGGTAAACAAACGATACGAGTAGTAAGCTGCTTATATTTCGACTCGTACTTGAGTTGGTAATTGGTTCAACCATTCAATCTTGATTCCATCTTCTGTAATCATGGTGCCTCCAAGCTCACGCATACGTTGTAGAAGATGAGAAGGCTTTTGGTCGCCTAACTCCAAACCACTAATCAGATGTTTGAAGTTTTTGATATCTGATTGCTCGTATACTGAAAGTAGGCGTTTCTTGATGGCTTCATATTTTCCAGTCTCAGGAGGTTTGATAAGGATGTCCGTGAGATGTTGAAGATCCGTCTGTTTTAGTTGGCCAAGAACGTATCGGTATTTGTTTTCATCGCTTGTTTTCAGCGGCTCGATGACAGCTTCGAACTGGATAAACCAGTGTACTGGATAATTTTGCCAGAATGGTATAAGTCTTGACTGGACTGAGACGGCAGAGATCCATAGGTGATTCGGCGATGGTTCCGGTGATCTTGTTCTCCATAGACATCTTCAGTGCTGTTCAGTTTTTTCTTCGGGTCACCAAATATGGGAGGACTTTCGGGTTATAAGGTAAACAAACGATACGAGTAGTAAGCTGCTTATATTTTCTTATCTCTTAAACATCGCACACCCCTCCTCGCAGGGGGGTGGGGAAACAAAACCGGGGTTGATGGCCCCTTCATTGTGGAGTTTTAGTCACCATACGCTAAAACGTATGTGGTGCTGGATCTCGGCTTATGTAGGGTCATGTATTGTACCTATGGACATTTCAGAATACCTGAACTTCCTAGCCACTTTGCGCAGTGTATAATCAAGGTATCTATATGGCAAAGTTTTTATTTTATACGTTATATGGTCTAGAATTACTGTATTTTTTGTGGTAGCTCGAATGTTGCCAGTTTTTGATTTTAGAAACAAACAAATAAGTGGGCTGTTTTGTCCAATGGTACGTTACACGTTTCTACCTTTGGACAACCTTGTTTGTACCTTAGGACAAAATAAAACAGAACACTATTATGAAATCATTCTTGTAATAATCTTAAGTAAACTCTTATTATTAAGGCAACGCGTGAAATTAATGAACATAAAACTCTTTAGTGAGTAACAAAATAAATTCTTAAATAATCATTAGTATTCATGTAGGAACTTTTTAATTAATTAGGCCGACAAAATATTCAAACAAAAGCTCTTCTTCTTCAGAAAATACCTTTTTTTACTGCTTTTTTAATTCGGTGTGAAAGTTATTAAATTTGGTGCAGAACTGCTTCGAATAGTTTTGACATATTTTTGTTAAGTTGATTTTTTCAACCCAAATTCTCTCGCAACTGTTCTTATTTTTCCTCCATCTTGTACTTTACCTATTGCCAGTTTCAATCGTTCCGGACTAACAGCATCTCTCTTCACACCAGCTTTACTCCTTGGCACTATGGACAGTAAGTAATACGAGGCCATTAAGCAGTGTTCATAGGTAAAAACGTCCACAGGTACAAACGAAGCCCTGTCCCAAGGTACAAACAATACAACTTTGAAAAAAAACTTAAATAAATTGATTTTTAAGTTAGAAACACTTTTCTTTACTTGTTGAATTGTAAATAGAACTAGCTATAGATAAATTATAAGCATGCATTATTCAAGTAAAAGTAATCAGAAAAATCATGTAAAACTTACTTTTCAACACAAAAATCTTCAAAACTACCTCACACTTCACACAACACCGATCGGGTCACGCCACTCACTGGCGTTGACAACTAGTAAAAACGCTACCCAAATGGTACTATGTTATATTTTTAATGCTGTCAGTTTTTTTATTATGATGAACGTCCAAAGGTAAAAGCGTCCACAGGTACGATACATGACCCTACGTATAAGCCGATTTGTAGTACATTTGCTGTTTTCAGCTGGGTTTCTTAGCGCCGCTTCATCAGACGCGAGTCGAGCCTTCTGGGCATATAATACCCGGTCGGCGATCAGCTGTCGAGTAGCGGCCTAGATGGGTAAACACGTGGAAGCTTGCTAGGAGACCGGGAGCTGCTTGATGAGTTCCCGCGCGTACGCCTTGCCGTCCGGAGGCCGTGCGTGCAGCGGAGCTAAGTCTCTAACGTGTGACTCGCTCGACGCGTCCGCACGCCGGAACATGTTGGTGGCGAGGCGAGCAACAAAGTCGTCCATGCTCTCGACTTGTAGGTCCCGTGCGATCACGTCATTCCTCACGTACCGAGGTGCTCTGACGATTACTCGTAGGGAGATGTTCTGTTGGGCTCTCAACCTTTTCTTCTGATTCGGCGAAGTGAGCGCGAACCAGGCTGGAGTCGCATACGTGAGACGTGATCGCACGTATGTTTTATATACCCCTACTTTTGTACGTAGGGGCAAGATGGGTGAGTTGAGCACGGGGCGGAGTTGTGCGCGGGAGGCTCGTACCGATTGTACTACCTTGTCCACATGTTTGGTCATATTCAGACGTCTGTCCAATGTTACCCCGAGGTACTTCGCGGTATTGGCCCACTCTACGACCTGACCTTGCATCTTTAGCTGTGGTGGATTCGTGTGCCGGCGTGATACGTGAAGCGCCTGCGTCTTAGTCACGTTCACCGACAACCTCCATGCCGACAGCCACTCTGGGAGGGCGTCCAAGGCCCTTTGCATCTTGGACGCGGCATGAGCTGGGTTCATAGATGTCGTGTAGAATGCCGCGTCATCTGCGAACAGGGCCAGGTGCGTCCCTTCGGCGACAGGCATGTCGTCGGTGTAACGCGCATAACACGCAGGGGAGAGGCAACTCCCCTGCGGTACTCCTGCCTCTATACGCTTCACGCTTGAATCTACATCTCCAACAGCGACAGAGAATGTGCGGTTCCTAAGAAAGGATGCAAGGATTTTTACTAAGCGTCGTGGGGTCGTAGACCGCGAAATTTTATACAGCAGACCATCATGCCATACGCGGTCGAACGCCTTTTCCATATCCAAGAATACTGCAACTCCGCTTTCTCTCTTATTGAGCGCGGTGGTAAGATGGTGCAGTACTCTGGTAAGTTGAAGGGTCGTCGAATGTCCGGCCCTGAACCCGAACTGTTCTTCCCTTGGTACTATATGTGGGACTAAGTGTTGCAACAGGAGCTTTTCAAACACTTTTGAGATCGTTGGTAGCAGCGTTATAGGCCGATAGCTCTCCGGTTGAAGGGTGTTCTTCCCGGGCTTCGGCAACATGCGAACTCTGCCTGTTTTCCAGAGTGTGGGGAAGTGTCCCAGACGAAGGATGCCATTGAATAGGCGCGTCACCGCCGCTAGAGCGCGCGGCGGGAGATGGCGCAGCGCCATATTCGAGATCCTATCGACGCCTGGGGCACTTCTCCGCTTTGTGGCAAGCAGAGTTCGCCGGACCTGTCCGGGTGAAACTACCACCGGTTCCTCCTCGTGAGCTATCGGCTGGGCGAAGTACTCAGAAAGATGTTGCTCAACTGCTGCAACGTGGTCGTCATCATCGGTCGGGTTCGGGCGGAACTGGCGTTCGAGGCATTCCGCAAAGATGTTAGCTCGGTCTGCTGCATGGTACCTGGGGGTGCCGTCTGCGGCCAGAAGCGGGCGAATGGGTTCTTGGGTGCCTGATAGTGCTCGGCAGAGGCGATGGATGCCTGTCCATCCTTCCTCGTCCACGGATTGGATATGATTGTCCCATGATTGGGAGGATGCATTACGAATTTCCTTCTTAATTTTCTCTGTGAGCCTATTAAGTTCGTTTTTCTGAGACGGACTGCGAGATTGCTGCCATAACTTTCGTAGGCGCCTTTTGTTTGCGATCATCGTCTTTAGGTAGTAAGGAAGCTCTTGGTGCCGAGTGCGGGCTGGTTGCTCAGTAGTGGCTACTTCTATGGCTTTTTGGGTTTCCTCAGTTATGACAGAAGCCAGCCTGTCAATGTCGTCACTGTGAAGGAGTGGAAATTGCGGTAGGACGGCGTTGTTCAGTGTATTTGCGTACACTTTCCAATCCGTGGTACGGCGTGGTGCTAATTCGGTTAATCTTGACTGATACCCGGTTAGACTAAGCAGTATGGGAAGATGATCTGACCCCATATCATCGTATAGGGTCTCCTGGGAGAGCTGGCAGTTCAGCCCTTTGTGGATTGCTATGTCTAGCACGTCTGGCATATAATTTTGGTTGTGTGGGTAGTGCGTGGGCACTTCTGGCCCATCAACCGCGAAGCCCATTTGTTCTGCTAGATTGAACAAAATGTTTCCACTTGGGCAGTCGCGGCTTGAATTCCAGCTAGTGTGTTTGCAGTTGAAATCGCCCGCTATAAGCGTCGGCGTCTGCGAGTCTAGTAGTAGACGTATGTCGCCTGGATGTAACCTGCCCCCTGGCGGGCGGTATGCGGCGAGAACTCTGATCGGGGATGTTCCTCCGATACAGAGTTCGATTCCCAGACCATACATCGACTGCAAACACACTACCGGTAGCTGCTGATGTACATGGCGGCGTTTAACGATTACTGCCAGCCCCCTGTATGCACGAGAATCTGTAGTTTCGTCTTTTCTGTAGATGAAGTAACCGGGTATTTTAACCGTCGTTTGGGCGGTAAACATAGTTTCCGACACGAGCACCACGTCAGGTTGGTATTCTGTGAGGAAGGCTTTGAAGGTAGGGAGTTTCCCTTTAAGGGAATTGGCATTCCAATGAATGATCCTAATTGTTTGTGGCTGCTCCGGAAAGGGCTATAGCCGTGACAGCTTTCAAAATAATCGGATCTATACTTGCACCGGTATTCATTGCTTGAAGCATCTCGATGAAAATGCTTCTAAGCGCCACCTGAGAGGGGGCGCTCCCCCCTTCCTCACCCGTCTTGGGTTTGGGTTTGGGGGGCGCCTTTCTCCCCCGCGCTGGGGGCGCGGGGGCGGCGTTGCCATGGAGTACCGGCTCTGCAGGGGCGGGGCCCCGTGTAGATGTCGATGGTTGAGATGTAGCGGCGTCTCGGGTAGGCGCTGGAACTGTAGACGGTTGCTCGGCTGCCGTGGCCGTCGCTGCACCTTTATTCTTCCTGTTCCGGCGCCCCCGCCTGTTCTTTTTCTGCCCTTTTTTGTTAGGGCGAGCATTGTTGGCCGGTGCCATCAGTGAATTGGTGGCTGTCTCGGTCACTTGGTTGGGTTCGCCTCTTGGCGGCCCTGTAGTGCGTGCAATTGTCCCTGCTCTCCTATTGCGCGCTTCCCTTCTTAGGACTGGGCATTTTAAGCTGTTGGCTGGATGGGGGCCTAGGCAGTTAGCGCAGGACGGCGGATCGCCCTTCTGGCGAGTGCAGTCCTTTGCTGCGTGCTCCCCTCCGCACTTGACGCAGGCCAGCGGCCGGTGGCAGCAGACCGACGAATGTCGGAACTGCTGACACCTGTGGCACTGGGCTGGTCCACGTTTTCCTTTCCAGGTGTCGATCTTCACTCCTGGCATACACAGGAGCTCATCAATAGCGTATATGCCCGGTGTTACGTTAGGTGTACGCTGTAACTGGGCGTGGAAAAGGCAACCTGGGCGCCCTTGGCGCGCCTTTATATGCCTAATATATTGGGGCTCGTACCCCAGGCTGCGAAGCTCGTTCTCTATGTCTGCAGGGGGCGTGTCTTCAGGTAAGCCTCTAATGGCTACCTTAAGGCTCTGCTCCGCCGGCAGGGAGTATGAGAACCAGGAAATTTTAGTTTCCTTTTCTAGGTTTGTTAGATACCTTTGTATCGTTCTAAATTCCTGGTCCTCTCTTGGTGTAAACCGTACCCCTTTGCCGTAGGGGCGTGCATTTGGCGCACGTCCCAATTGTTGCTTGAGGGCCCGGAAGTGAAGCGGCCAATTGGGCAGATGTTCCACAACTAATGGAGGATATCGCGGTTGCTTATCAATTTTGGCTTGAGTCTGCGCCTGAGCCCCAGCAGAGGTTGAGGGCTGCGATGGGGGCGGCGTAGGCTGAAGATGGAGTGGCTGCGGCTGTGTTGGGGTTGTGGCCGGGGCTTCGGTGAGGGGCGGCGACATGCGGCGACGTGCAGTGTCCGCAAAAGAGGGCGGAGGAGAGATCCGTAGAGGTGTGGTTATTGTTGGCGAAACCGCCGACAACGACATGGGTGACGTCACATCTTGAGGTTGAGGCGTCATGGTTTGTGCAGAAGATCGACTAGGCGTCACTGTTAACTCTCTAGTTGGTTTCTGCGTAGGTATTGGAGCGACTGATTGAGCAGTTGCATAGATTGTGGCGCCTCTGGCGGACGGCGGCGGAGACTTCGTCGGCGCGGCCATCTTGTTGGAGGTTCCTTTCACATTAGAGGGAGACGGCGAGTGCGACGTCATTTCTTGAGTATGTATGAGGATTTCAGGTGACTGCACGGTTGTTTGTACATCTGGCGGCCTCCTTGTATCTTCATTGTCGGATGTTGAGGTTGGTGGTTTTTGGGCCACCTTTTGGGAGGGCGGCGCGGGCGCTTTCGTTTTGATGATGGCTCGACGCGGGACCCTTTGTGGTAGTGGAATAGGGATGGCACTAACGGTCTTCTCTTTCCTTGGTGTAGCGGCGGACGGGCCTGCTACTGGTGATTGAGGCCTAGACAGGTCGGCCTGGGGTTGCGGGGTGGCTACTGCGCAGTGGCGTTTTGCTTCGGCGTCCTCTGGAGTTGAGGTAGCGCTGCGAGGGCGACGACGCGAACCGAACAGAGTAGTTGGCGGTAGATTGACTAGAGAGGCAGCTATGACTTCTAGGAGGGCTATGTCTTTAGGGGTGGGTGAGGCGGAAGAGGAACTGTCGTATTCTGACTCCAAGCATTCGCCAATAACCCGATTTGCGTGGCCCGAGAGGTAGCCCGCAGCGTGCAGCCGATTGATCATCAATTGGTCTGCTTCGAGTACGGCTCTCGGGGCACTCAACTCGGACATTGACTGTGCAAGGGAGGTACGCGACGTACTGGACATTTCCGACTCACTCCTGTTGGGAGTAGCGGCTTTATCGACGTTGACTACCGACGACGATGCTGGCTGGAGGCCCGGGGACGGCAGCGATGCCATCGACCCGTGGCTTTCAACGATGGACTCATTTTCCTCATCACCATTCGTAGACGTCGACGAAGACGACGAGGAAGACAGGGTAGGAGGTATTTCGACTTTTTCGGCCATACTTAGTGCTGCTGCAAGAGCGGACGGTGAACTGCACGCCACGCCCTCCTATTCCAGAGATCCCTGCCGAAGCAGACCGGAATAGGAGGCAGGCCCAGAATCAACGTACGTTCGGTAGCAAGGGTAAACAAGTTAATCCCCTCCCTAGGATCCCGAAAGATAGCTAGGGGCATCGGTGCCGGGAGCGTCTTGAAAAAGACGCGGCGGACCGAAGTAGGTTTTGATTGCCTGCTTATAGAAACAAGGCAGGCTTTCGCGGTGCAACACGGACACACGAACGACACAAACCGCGTACAGGAACAATCACAACTGGAACAATTAACACGTAGAAACATGAACTGCAATCAACTAGATCGACTAACGCGCGACACTGCTGCGGCGGAAGGATCACAGTGGTTGGGATTGGGTACTTGGCTTGGAGACGTCACTATCGCTCGAGAGACTGGGCGAAATGCTTATATTTTCCAAAAATGTCACGTTTTATATTTACAAATTTTGATTTACACCAGGTACATAGACAACAAGTAAAAATTATCAAATTGACCAATCACAAGCATTCATCAATATACGAGTGAATTGTGCGAGCGAGTGACCATGTGCGAGAGAGATGCGTGTATATAAATATAGCCGGCCGCTCCGAGCGAGTTCGGCAGTCGCGGCACGATGCTCGTTGATTATGGTCGCTGTATGAGTGTAGGTGTGATCCCACAACCCATTAAAATCTATACGTTAACGATTAAACACCGAAACAGAAATACTGAAATGAATTTTACTAAATTTATGAACTTAGTTACCAAAAGTTGAACAAATTATTTTAGAGTTTTTGATTATTTTAAACCTAACTTTCCTATAGAATCACCATTAAGATCGGTGGTCGACATTTGAACGGTTCACGTTTTATTCGTTCAACCTTTGGGTATATTTGCCTCAAGCTGAACGAATAATATTCACTTAGAATATTATTCGTTCATTTTATGGTTCATTAATCCATTAAATGAACGAACTACTATGGAACCTACTCGTATTCGAATGTTAGTTCATCTTTTGGGTACAAAACGTTCATAATTAGGGCTCAGTGTTCAACTATAGGGGTCAAACCTAAATTTTCTTACATTTTCAATTTTGTTTAAAATATTTGAAGATGTAGGATATAATTACTTTAACCCTTCAATTAATAAGGATTTAAGGTATTATTGAAAAAAACAACAAGCGCCTATGTCATGAAATGACTGAGTTATAGCTATTTAAAGATGGACAAAACGCTTAAACGTTCATTTATTGGTGCCTCTACCCTACCTAATATCTAAAATAAATAGTTCAGACGGGCCAGTTGGCGCGGTTGGTTAAGACTCTGGTTAAGATCCCACCTTACGCGCCGCAGGTCGTGGGTTCGATTCCCACACAAGACATGCATTTGTGTGCATGAACATATCTGTATGTCCTGAGTAATTATGTATATTAAAGTATGTATTTACAAACAAAAAGTAGTGTATGTATTATATCAGTTATCTGGTTTCCATAATACAAGCTCTGCTTAGTTTGGGATCAGCTCAGGTAAGTTACTAAACTTAGGCAGGTACCTATATTGCAGTTATCATCATTAGGTACTAAACTTGTTATAAAATCGGAATGAATTGTCCGTAAAATGTCACACCACAAAACTGTACAATTTCCCTGTTCAAATGAAAATCTCAGGTCATGATAATGGGCTTGAATACTTAAATGTTACCATGGATGTATATGACTGGAAGGGTTGAGCGGAGTCTAAATATAACTTGATTGTAGTAGCAGGGATGTAACGGAGGTAGTTTTATCGGAAACGAAGGCGGAGCCGGAGTTTTAAATTTGCTTTATCGGAGTCGGAATCGGAGTCGGAGGCAGGATCAGAAGTGGTGGCATGAGAGAGAATTTTTATTTAAGGACAAATAAAACATTATTTAGTCAATTTTTTTTCATTTCAATTTTCAATTATAAAATAAAACACGAACAATGAAAAAAATGGCTATTTCCAAATAAACAAGAAATTAAAATAAATGAATTTATACCCAAAGTAGCATTACATTATATTAAATGATCCACACAGGCCGCCGCCGCCGCTAAGTTATGCTTCGACCTCCGATTAAAAGTGTCGGAGCCAAAGTCGGAACCGAAGGTGTAATAATAATTGGAATTTCCGACTTAACGGAACCGGAGTCGAAGCTCCGTAACATCACTGGTTTATAGTACTAACTACTAGGTAAACAGCGCCCCCTCATGGAGCTCTAGCGACCTCAAGATACGTGTTATACATTTTTAGTCATATGAACTCTACCTGAATTATATTGATTGATTATCCGATAGTAGTCTCCCATATTACAGATTTATTTCTAGCTTGGGAGACAGAAGCCTCATCAAATGTTGTAAAATACGCTAACCTTACTTAATTTTCACCTTACATACACCGTACATCAAACTGTGGTAGGCTTGTATAAATAAATTATTAAATTATTATTGAAACCTTGCCATAACCTTGAAATAAACTTAAGAGC